>OY856415.1:260021253-260433753 GCA_963693085.1 Alisma plantago-aquatica | reverse complement strand
TCTCTTATATAACGAGGGTGATATCCTAGGCCACCTGATAAGTGAGACTAGAGAAATGCTTAGCCATACTCATGCGAGTTAGTACATGATAGCTCATATGTATTTTTCTAATCTACTTGGAGATCAAGGAACTTAGATTGAATGTAATGTCAATGACAACCCATGCATCTAGTTCAATCTAGATATATGTGACAAAAGGATTATACAACATGGTAACAATGGTCATTAATGGTTTAGTCTTTTTCTTATTGATCCTACTACTTGGGTATCGATGATGTATGGAAAAACAGTGCTCATTTCCTATGATTTAATTGTTGTTAAATCTAACTATCTAAATCCTCTAGGATAACTTTGAGCATCTTTTATTTTGTGCCTTATTTCTGGATGTCCATCTTTCATATTAATTGTAGTTTAACCTAAAATGGCATGAAATAAAAGTGTTGTCAGTATATTGAGATATACTGAGTATGTGGGGGAAACAAAATATACACATGTATGTGTAACAACATAATCATCCACAGCAACAATTATCATTACAAAACCGAACATGCATTTTCTTGTGTCAACATCTCAACCCTTATCCTTTTACTCTCTAATGTGTGCCCTCTTTTTAGAGGAGCCTCTTTATGGGGAACCCTCTCTTTAGGGTTTAGTCCCTATAGTGGAATTTCATAACCTTCCCTCACTCAGTCTTATTTTCATACATAGGCCTTCCTTTTCGGGCTTGGCATCTAGTGATCATCCTTTTCGGGCTTGATCACCAGTCTTTCCCATAATGATTTCTTTCACCTCATGCTTTATAACTCACCAGATATAACTATTTAGAGTTAGAGAAGGTTATATTTATATAAGATGATAGTCATAGTGACTTTATAGATTGTAGGAAGTAAATAACTGATCAAGCAGTTTCATCATAATTCATTTGGGAAACTTTAGGAAACACATAAATTGATAAGGTGAGTATTCATATGCGTAACTACATACCTTCTTAGAGATGACTTAATATCCAAGAAATTAGGAGCAAATGCAACCAAATAAGCAATCACCCTATAATTAATACATAACACCCAAGTATCACTATCGTGTTCACAAAATATCCATTAAGACTGACTTGAACTCCAACTTATGGTCTTGGGGTCAAATTAGGAATTCATTAGGGTTAGGCTTCCCAAATTCTAATTACCTTATTTTAATGTTTTTAAATTTATTAAAGTCTAATTTTGACAACATATAATAAATAACCCAAATTAGATCGAAGATGTCTTTTTTATCCAGAAGGATTAGAATTTATCCATTAAGATCGTATGAACAAGTTATAACCATCAAAACTATGAAATTCGGGTTTCCACCCATTTGTTACTTTAAATATTGCATCTTTATACATTTCTAGAATTCAAGATGGAACTAGGTCATGGAACCAATTTTATTGAATTCCTTAAATTTTCTTGATCAAAATCATATTTTTTTGCTATATTTGGATCATCATATGATTTTTGAGAATTTTTAGAAATTAAAATAGTTTGGGCTATTCAGTGCTCGCCATCTAGGCGGCTGACTGGGTAAAGCCCGTGAGCCGTGAGGCCACAGTCGAGCCAATCGGCTCACGCAACATTAGTGGCCCGCATCCACGTGGCTAGCTGAGAAAAATCCTTAAAAGGTCAGAAATGACCCTTACCTCTCAGAAGTGGGACTAGGGCAGAGAGGGACTTTCACCTAGGGTCATCATCAACCTCATACTTGTGAGCAAGCTTCTGGGTGAGTCAACACAAAATATGACTCCTGGATCTGGGGGTCCTGAGTGGAAAGTGAGGGCACCACCTTCCTCGCCATGCTCTACCAGACTCAACGATGATGCTTAATTGCATGAAGAAGGTGTGGTTAGGGATAACGGGAAGAGGAGTTCTCTGTGTTGCTCAGAGCAGGAATGAGACAGAGGAAATTGGCTAGTAGGGAAATTGAAGGCATGGCTAGGAGTCTGGAGTCAAACATAGTTTTGCAAAGGATGTGATGATCTTGTAGAGGTTTTCTACCCCTTATATAGCTCTGGGCTAAGGAGAGTTGGACGACGAGGGGTTTGAGAACTGGGGGAATCTTTAAATGCTTTAATAAGGTGACCAAACCAGAGATCAACTAACTTGGAATACCTTTCTGAGTCCAGTGAGAGGGTTTTAAAGAATAGTTCACTTTGATTAAGGAGTGAGATAGGTGTGAAAAGAGGAATCATCACACTATGCATGGTTTCCTTCTCCTTAAAAGGTATGAGATAATCTTATGACCATTGGATTCTCAATCCAAGGGTCAAGAATGAGCTTGACATTAAAGGATAGGACCCTTATTTTCAAATTTGATTAAATCATGACATATAATATATTTACCAAAATCCCTTTCACTTTTGGAAAAACTAATTACTTCATATCTCCCACCTCCTTTATCCAATCAAATCCAAATTGTAAAGGAAGGGTTTTAACACATAAATCTTAGTGTGGGAAAGATTGGGGACTAAGATACAAAAGTTAATAACACTTTTCTTTGTCTGTAAGTCTTCCTTCTATCTGAATTATTTAAGGTAACATATAATTCCTTTTTATCACCCAAACTTGGCAAGCTATCCTATCTTAATGTATTTTCTTATTAAGTAAAATATTCAGGCCAAACAAAATTACTAGTTGCCTTCCACTTAACTTTTCTAGAAATTTCCACACAATTCCTTATTTCAAACACCATTTGTCCCTTACTTTTAGTAACTTCCTTTATTATTGGATTGGCCATTCTTTCTTTAGTTAATATCTCTTAATGGATGATTGAAAATAGTAAAATACACGAAATCCAGTCCATAAGCAAAATTTGAATTCACAAACCAAAACTTACAAACAAGACATGAATCTTTCTAATATATCCTTATCAACCCAATATTTGCATTCAAATATATAGTATAAATACCTGTGAAAATCCATGTTATAACATCCATTCCCTCTTACATGAATTTTCCCCCTCAAAATGAACCTAGTCATCCAAAAAGTTCAGGCTAAGGCTTTCCCATGTCCATCTTTAGCTCCCATGTGGCTTAATCCTCACCAAGGTGCTTCTGAAGAAACTTTACCATCTCAATCTTTTTATTCCTAATCTCTTTCACATGAGTATATTATCCTCACAGGTGACCCAGGATATGTCAACCTCCCTTGAAGTTCTATATATTCAATGTTCAACACATGGGCTAGATCCTTCACACAACACTTTAGATTAGACACATGGAACACATCATGCATCATACATATTGTGATGGTAAAGATAGATGGTAAGCGACCTCGTCAGTCTGTTCTAGAATATTAAACAAAACCACATGTCAAGGACAATTTTCCTCTATTTTTAGCTATAGCTCGGAGGGGTCAAATTTTTAGAGACACATGATCACCTATAGTAAAGTGAAAATTTGTACACCTTGCGTCGGCATGACTTTTATCAATCATGGGCTCTTTTAAGCCTCTACTTGATCAAAGTGACCTTGTGAGCATATAACTGTAGTTTTTCTTACCTGAGCAAGGTCCTCTCACTGACATCATCCTAGTAAAGTGTTGAGTGACACAACCTCCTATAAAGATCTTGATACAGAGGCATCCCAATACTAGCTTGGTAACTATTTTTATAGGCAAACTCAGCTAAGGATAGATACTTCTCCCATGATCCACCCCAATCTAGAACACATACTCTTAACAGATCTTCTAGGGCCTGGATCATTCTTTTGTATTGTCCATCACTTTGGGGATGATAGGAAGTGATGAAGTTCAACCTCAAATTGAGTTCCTATGGAACTTGTTTCCACAACACTGAGGTGAACTTAGGGTCATGATCAGAGATAATTTAACTCAAATCACCTACAAATAGTAAAATACTTGAAATCCAATCCATAAGTCTGACACCTTGGCAGTGGTCTTAAAGACAAGGAGGTGTGTTGACTAGGTTAGGCAGTCTACCATGACCCATATAGCATCATGTCCTTTTCTCTTCAGGGGAAGACCTACCAACAAATTCATGGTGATCTAGTCCCATTTCCACCTAGGAATCTCAATCGATTATAGTAACCCAGTGTGTCACTGGTGCTCATCCTTCACCATTTGGCATGTGAGACAACTAGCCACATACGAGGCTATGTCTCTCTTCATTCTTGACTTAACAAAAGTACCAATGTAGGTCTTTGAACATCATTGTGGTGTCATGATGTACAATGTACTTTGATCCATGAGCCTCTTATAGGATGCAGTCCTTCAAAGGTGAATCCTCGGGAACCCAAATATGACTTTTATATTGGATTCCACCATCCACACCCACTGATAGGTGTCTTTGAGGCTTCTCCATCAAACCCTTCATCTTTTCTAACTTTGGATTGGCTAATTGCTACAAGATCGGTCAATAGGTCGGGCTTGATGTGGGTATCGCCAGACAAATTCTATCTGCCAAAGGTTGTGGAATCCATCGAGAAAAGTCTTCTAGTCTCTTCCATTGGTTAACCAAACAAGCTACACAACTGAGATGTTTTCAACTGAGGGCATCGACTACCACATTGGCCTTACTGGGATGGTAGGCTATGGTGAAATTGAAATCCTTCAGATATTCCATCCAACGTCTTTGTCGCAAGTTCATATCTTTCTGAGTCAATAGGTATTACGAGCTCTTATGGTTGGTGAAGATGTCAAAGGTAGCCCCATACAAATAATGTCACAAAATCTTTAAGGTGTACATGATTGCTGCAAGTTCCAGGTTGTGGGTTGGGTAATTCAACTCATTGGGCTTGAGGTTTCTGGAGGTAAAGGTGACGACATGCTTGTTCTATTCCAACATGCATCCTAATCCCATTTTTTATGGGTTGGTTAAGATGATGAGAACATCATTACCTGTTGGTATGGTCAACTCCTAGAAGCTTAGTATGCATCATTTGTTCTGTTCTAACATGGATCCTTTGGGCTGAGGTAAGCTTTTCTTTCAACTCCTAGAATCATGCTTCACATAAATCAAACCAAAGGAATTTATCATCCTTCCTAATGAGCTTGGTTAGGGGAAACACATTCTTCAAGAAATCCTCGATGAATCACTAGTAATACCCGACCAATCTAAGAAACTACAAATTTTAGACGTGTTCTTCGGTGTTGGCCATTCTTGAATGGCCGCTACTTTGGTAGGGTCCACCGATATGGTTCCTCTAGATATAATGTGCCTGAGGAACATGACTCGGTCTATCCAAAACTCACTTTTTGAAAATTTCCCATAGAAATTCTACTTTCTCAAGATATCAAGGACCTCAGATAGGTGCTCACCATGTTGTTCTAGGTCATCATAGTAGACTAGGATTTCATCTATGAACACTATGTCAAAGGTGTTAAGGGAGGGCTGGAACACACTATTCATGAGGTTCATGAACACACTTGGAGTATTGGACAACCCAAAAGGCATGAACAAAAACTCGTAGTGACCATAGGGGATTCAGAAAGTAGTTTTTCAAATAACTTCACTCTTTACTCACAGTGGTGGTATCCGAAAAGTGGCTTTTATCTTGTTAGACATGTCATCTCTGGGTGGTAGAGGATATTTATTATTAATGGTAGCCTAATTTATCATTCTGTAGTCTATGCACATGCAGAGTGATCCCTCCTTTACAAAGAGGATTGGTTCCCCCCACGTGAATGTGTTGGGTCAGATGAATCCCTTGTCTAGTAGTTCTTGCAATTGCTTCTTTAACTCAAGCAATTTGGAAGAAGCCATCCTATAAGGTGTCCTAGATATATGGTTTGCCCTGGGAGCTATCTGTTGGTATGTATGCCCTGAGAGCCAATCATATGATGATTGGATTGGTATACATCATGATTGATTTGATAAATATCAAAGGCAAGCTTCCAATTTATTCTAGCTCGGTCGATTATGAGATAAATAATGGAGAAGAATGAATGTCTAAATAATGACAATACGCAATGATGTATGTCTTCAAGTTAAGGACATGAACAATGAGATCATACAGATGCTAAGAGTATGTACATTCTTGTTTTGTCCCTAGTCAGATGTCATTGTGGAAGGTTGATAGACAACAACGGCACATCAAGACTAGAGTGTGTGTTAATTGATGATAGTGTCTCATTAGTCATGATATATGATATCAAACCAAGCACACAGATACATGTTGGAGAATAGTGTATCAGACAGACCCACCATGAGAGTGACACATGGAACCATGACATGGTAGTCCGAGTCATCTCTCATAGTGATGGTGGTCATTGTGATTCTTAGACCTGAAATCACTGCACTTGTCGAATGTAATTGGGTACACTTTGACATCATCAAACGCAGTCCTGAAACATGGGTTGCTATAACGGTGATGATTGGGTGGCTTTAACACATGAGATAGACTGTGAGTGATAGACATGGGATTTGTCCCTCCTAAGGGAGTATGATGTCCATGCCACTTGATAAGCAAGATTGAGAAAGGCATGCACACTCACATGTGAATCAATATATGATATTGATGTCACACATACCTCAGACAGTCTGCTCTAGTTCAAGAAACATGAATGAACGTTGAAAGGATGACAACTCCATGCCTTGAGTTCATTCAGGATATCAGAGACAAATGAATTATACATTCACTGGAACACCAATCACATACTAGGATTGAAAGTTGTTCTCCAACTTTCCTTTTCACTTGAGTAGCACTAATGTGTGACTAGGCACCACTCTTTGCTTGTGATGTCATAAACTAGTTATGGACATTCACTGCCAATGTGAAATGGGATCTATAGGGTCACACGCAAATGATTAATCTGGAAGAGGATTTTATCCATGAATGATGTTTGGATTGATTACTAAAGTATTTAGGTACTCAATCAAACATTCAATCAATAGACTTGACTCATAATCTTCAAGTTCAATTGTTGAACCAACTGATTTGAGTGCCGGATTGATTGAGAACTGAATTGATTGTGTTCTACACAATCTGGACCACAAACCGACCGGTTCACTGGATCAACTGATTGGCTCATGGTCAGTGAGATGACCGATTCACTGGTCCAAACAAGTAGTGTTAGATTTTCCCAGTTTGTGAGAAAAAGTTTTTCATTTCACTTGTTCAATTCGATTGGGACAAGAATTAATATTTGTGTTAATTAGAAATGAATAAGGAAATTTAATTGGAGGCAAATCTGGGAAGTGAAACGACCAGTTCACTAAGTGAGATGACTGATCAGTTTACAAGTGAACCGATCGGCTCACCTTGCCAAATGACCGTTTTAGTTATGAAATGTCCAATTTTCCTGCCAAAGTGCAAATTGTTCATAGAAATTCCAGACCCTTCTACTCCCGCACAGACAGGGAACCCTGACCCTGCCATCTACTATAAATAGAGGGGTACATGGGGCTTCTACAGAGACACAACTCAGAACATCAGTTGCTCTACAAAGTTGTTGTCCTCTTTGGTTGTGGTAACTGAAAGAGCCCAAACAAGTTCTACCCGTCTAGGGGGAACATCGAGGAAAAGACAACTATAGAATATCAACTGGTTGTGGGAGAGTGTGTTGGTTATTAGTACACTGACATAAGGGGACAACTCCTTCTAGTGCGTTCTTTAGGATTACTAGAGTTCCCAGTAGTCCGTGTGGACTATCTATAGAGGTGGGAGACTTCTTTCGCTCAGGAGGATGACAATCAACCGTAGTCCGGGTCAAGATCAGGAGCTGCATAGATGTCGTCAAAGATAGGTGGTTGAGGATCGCATTAGTTGTACGGTATTGTCACTGAGCAAGCCTTAGGACCAGTTATATCTCACTAAAACCATCCTTCCCATTACATAGATGTTGATGCGATCTGTTGGTTATGGGTTTATGGTCAATTAAAATTTTTGTTTTTGCTGCCTACTCCGACCATGTAAAACCCTACACTATCTCTATTGAGAAGTCCACTCCTCTCTCTGGAGGTATTCCTAGAAAATCATCAGGCATCACATCAACATAGTCCCTAACTACCTCTATTTCCTCTAAGAGTTGCACCTTCTGCTCTACCTCAGTCACTACAGCTTGGAACGCTAAGCAACCTTAGCTACCATCCATTCTACTTTCATAGATGACACATGCATGCTGGTAGTGGCATCTTTCCTACCTCTAATGGTAAATGGTACATGACCTGGCTTCTCTACCCTTATTTTCTTTTTCCTATAGTCTACCTTTGTATTATCTTTATAAAGCCAGTGCCTTCCTATAATGACATCGAAATCATTCATATCCAGTTTGGTAGGGAGCTTGTTGTTCATATATTTCACATGAATGACTGGTGTTTTAAAAAAGGGATGAGAAGATATGACTACTAGTGGTAGTGACTTCTAAAACATATCTTAAGTCCTTGAAGTCCAAACAAAGCATTGTTGTGAGATTTCTTGAGATGAAAGTATTAGTAGAACTAGAGTTGAATGAAGCATTAACGTTATGTCAAATTTTATCAAGAAGGCCTACATTTTATTTGTGGTAGTCAAAACTATTATGCATTTCATGGTAAAGGATAGAAAATGGAGTTCTAGGGCTAGTTACCTTCTATGAGTCAGTTGACAGTGGCCTGAGGTTCTTCATTATCAATGGTAAAGACTCAAGCTTGTGAATGCCTCTATAGTCACTGGGGCTGCTCCTTGGGGTGATGCATCCACTGGTGGGGCTTCCACTTGGCCCAGACCTTAAGTGTTAGGGAGAGGATAGTTGGACCTGATATGTGCATCTTGTTGATAGTGATACCATCTTCTTCTCATTGCGGCATCTGCCATGGTGCTTCTTCCTATAGGTATGACATTCAGGTTGTCAGTTCTCATGACGAGGTTTTCCCTTTCATCCATTTCTACCCTTTCCATTGTTTCGACCATGTGGCCTTCTATTGTTATTTCTTGGAGCATAAGTTCCTTCAATGAAACCTAAATATTCCTTGGGTGGGTTCTGAGAAGGCATGATAGTCCTTTCCATGTCTAAGGCAAAGTTAAGGGCCTTGATGGAGTTTGGGGGCTTACTAGCCATCACGTGAGGTTTCAATTGGGGGTGTAGGTGCACAACAAAGTGGTCCACTCGCCTTTCCTCAGTCAACATGTAGGCAAAGCGCTTCAAGAGAGAGAACTTCCAAGAAAAGTCTGCCACTATCATGTTTCCCTAATAAAGAAGCATGAAATGTTTCTTCTTTTGCTTCTTGGTAGAGCTGGGAATGAATCTTGTGAAGAAGATGGTGCAAAATCTACCCAGTCCATTGACTCCTAACCCAAATCCCAAACAGCAATATAATTTTCCCATCATAGCTTTGCTACTACTTCCAGAAGGTGAGCGGTGAAAAGGACCTTCTTACTGGGTTGCACCTCTAGAATGTGTAATCCATTTTCCACAGCTAGGAGCTAGGCATCCACCTTGTTAAAAACTTCTACCTTGTCATCACCCCAAAATTCTCTATGTTCAACTTGATGAAGTCAAGAATGGTGGCTCCAAGACAAGGGAAGACAAGTAGGGGTTCACCATTCTCGTCTCTAACAATATCTTTGAAGGTCAGGGCACTAATGGCCTCAATGAGCTTTTTCTACTAATCCAGTCAGATCATCTCAAGGGTCTAGATCACCATTTGTCCACTAGGACCTAGGTCACCAGATATGGGGTTATCTTCAACCCTGGATTCATCTCCCATCATGGGTTTAGGGTCAGGACCATCTTTAGGGTTTGGAATCGTAAATGGGACAACCTCATGCTCGGGACCTCTCTCAACAGAGGCCTCGTATAACCTCTTCTACTTCTTGGAAGACACACCATCCATGGACCTTGTAACATACCAAAACTCACATATTCTCTTTTTGGCTCTTTTCTAAGATTTTCCTTTCCTTTCTATCCTTTTTGGCCTTGATGTTTAAGTTTTGAAATTTATAGTGGTTTGGTGAACAATTTTTTTATAAATATACCAATGGGAGGTTTTATGCACAAATACCTTAGTGAAATCTTATTTAAGGATCTAAAATGCCAAATCACCACTTAAGTGGAACATTGGTAAATAAATTTGTGCTAGAAGTGCAAGACTACAAACCTTGCTTAATGTATTAAGAAATTTTAATTACCATAATTAAGTTCTCTAAACCTTAATATAACTTTGTGATGTGTTTTGAAATCATAAAATGAGCCTAAGTTTCAAATTTGGTTCAATTTGGATGTTGTTTGTGCAATTTATGCAATTTTAGGTACATTCTGGACTTTTATGCAAGTACCCAATTGAGAGGTTTTCTTTGCAAATTATCACATGCATTATAATCCATATATATTCCCTTACCATTCTTAATATTTTGAATCATGGGGCACCTAGTTGCACCTTGGTTTGAAGGTGTTTCTCTCCAAGGGCATTTTAGGGATTACCCTCTTTATAAAAGAGCTTATCTTTAAAAGCTATCAACGAATGGGGTTATTTCTTTGATTGGAGGACAGTGGGGATGGCATAGAAGTCTCCATGGGCTTTTAGAACCAAAATTTGATATTCAATAAGCCTATGTGAGCTGTCCTCTTGCATGTCCATGAAGCCCTAGGCTAAGGACGCATGGAAAATCCCATAGACACCTCATGCTTGCCCCCTTCTTTGTAAAGCCATATCTACCCCTTCCCACCATCCAATTTGAAAATTCTTGCTCTCCTTCTATTTCCCTTAAATTAAAGCATCATTCCTATTCTTTTCAGCCATGAAGGTGTTGTCCCAAGGTAAAAGAGAGTGCTTACCTTGGTGAAGAAGGCTCCTAGGGTTTCGAATTTTCTCTATTTAGGGTTTTTAAAGCTCTTTCTTAGTGATTTCGACCAAAACTAGTGAATTTACTCCATTCCTTCCCTATTTTCATGATTTTCATCTTCCTTCCACCTTCTTCCAGGTCATAAATATGGCCTTCTGTGGTGAAACCCCACCTAGAACCCTTAAACACCCCATCTCCATGTTCTTTTGCTAGGGTTTTTCACCTCTAAAGTGGAGAAGGTACTTCTTGCTCGAGATAGGGGATTTTTTGGAGAAACCAGCCTCTCTAGCTTGGGAATATTTCTACTTGAACCTGTCCACCTTTCCTAGAGGTGAGTGTTATAACCCCCTTCTCATATATTGCTTACTACATGCTTAAAACTCATGCTTCTATGTTTTAAATTGATGATCTCCATCTCTATTTACCATGTTCTTCTAGGGTTCTGGTTTCTTGATATTTTACCTTCTCTAGTAGTTGTAGTTTGGTTACCTATGCAACTCCAAACCTAATCTTTGGTCAAATACTGTTTTCTCCCTCCCTCTCTCCCTCCTCCTCTCTCTCGGAGATTTCAGACGTGATTTCCTTATTGGTTTAAATTGAAAATTTTATATCTTTTAATCCGCTTATCCAAATTTGACAAATAAATATGTTTTGGGACTGGAAAATTCAATTCTATCTAATAAAAATATTCTCAACTTCTGATTTCAAGGTTTGACGAAGGGTGATTTTTAGAAAATGAATTTAATGCATAAAATCCATAAATATGACATCTTAATCATCATAACTCCAAAATTAACATAAACATATATTTTCTTGATTAGGAGACCTAATAAGTTCAATGGTGATGATTTTAGAGTCTAAATATGAGTTTCTCTAAAAAGGGTCTAAAATTAGGGTTTCTATACATTAATGTGCATTATGTACTCTAATTCATGTTAATACATTGAAAATAGGCAAAGAGGAACTTAGACTCAATTAAAGTAGTGAAAGTTGGTAATTGATATCAGTAAGAGGGGTATGCACAATCCCTATTTATGTATGTGCATATTTCACCATAATTTGGGATATTTGAATCCATAACCCTAGTTTCCCTATTGAGGCTTAAATGAACCCTCAATCTTCTATTCTTGAATCCTTTGTTATATATGCCTCTAGATCAGTATTGTTTCTCTTTTATTTGGGTCTTGTACCCCACTGCCATGTTCTAATTGATATGATTCTTTTACTTGCCATGATTTCTTTTCTAGCATGTTGATTTTGTGGACTATTTAGCTATAGTAGTGGTACTTATGTACAACCACCCATAGATAAGGCATGTACTAATTTGCCTTGGGGAATGTCTTATTCTCCCCCATAAAAATATGTGTAGGTTACTGGGAATGTATTAATTATCCCCTCACCTATAGGTTGAGGTCCGGTAGGTGCCTCAACCCTACTTAGTTAAGGTAGTCAAAAATATCATGCATGCAACCCTTTTATTATATTTTGTTTATGGCAAACATCTATTTGAAAATAGCCTCATACTCGTGAAATCTTCATCTTATGATGAAAACTAGCCTTTATTTACATGTTTCCTTTTCTGTGATATCCTATTCATACTTGTTGAGACATACTTTGTTTTCCTGTCTCTTTTGCTGGGTGTTTCCCAACCACCCAGCTTTAGATCGAGGTGTTAACATGATCAAGGAGACCATAGCTTCCAACATGGACCTAGTTGTTGGAGATGTTTCTTAGAGATAGATTTGAAGTAGTTTAGACTTCCCTCTACTTATATCCTTATGTTGTATCATACCTATAAACCCTTATGGGATATTATGATGTACTTTTGTAATCTTTTTCTAAAAAATGAAATTGAATATAGTCATTTATTTAATTCTGTTGCTACACTTTGTTTGTATTGAATGCCATTTGTTGAAATTTGAAATTTTTACCCCTATTCCAGCATATCTTTATGTGTGTTTGGAATGGATGTTTTATTCTTAATTTTTCTTTTAGTAAGAAGTGGATCCCACTCCTTACAACATGATATCAGAGCTCATGGTAGTTGGAATCTAACATTTCAACTTTGTCTCCCTAATTAGAAGCCTTGCCTCATATAGTTCCTCTTTAAGTGACATGTTTACCCTAGAATTGATCTATGCTACACTTGAGATGATGAAAGATTGATTTAGGATCATAAGAGTTTCACACTATAAACATGTTTTGTTAACCATATTGTGATGAGCCTATTAGGTAGCTATTAGGGCATAAGTTTAAAGCAAATGTGTCTCGAAAGAATTAGGGTTTGGGGGTTGGAATGATTTTCCTCTGCACCACTATCTTGGTTTATGAGGACTCCCGGATCCATATGATACCTTCCTGGCCTAAGATGATACGGGTTGTCCAAAATAGCATGTCGTATAGGCAATAGTAGCCTTAGACACCTAAGTTGGATAATCCTAAGAACCTAATATGTTGACCTTGTCTTTCAGGTGTAATTACTTGTTTGAGGATGATACCTATTATTGTTCTCTTATGTCCCCTAGAACCACATGTTTGGATAGTCTATCCCTAAGAACCTAGACTTTGAAGTTTGGTGTTTAGTGAGCAATCAGAGTGCATAGTGGAAGCGTGATGGATCTTGTACATGGTTTAGTTAGACTCACCATTTTACCTCTATATTAGTTTGGCTTGGTAGGACAAACCTTTTAAGGGGTGGAGAGTAGTTGGTTTGGTAATGTTTGGGTAGTTAGATTTCAAGGATGAAATCCCTTTTAATGGGATGGAGTCCTATAACATGCTGAAATCTAGCTACATTGGCCCTAGAAAACCTAACTCCATGATTATGAGGAAATTCTGCTTGGATCCTTAGTTTTGACCAAACAAGTCATAGTTATAACCTGACATGCTTGTTCATATACTAATGAACATATAATGGTCATCTAATGAATAGTTCACATGTTTGAATCCTAATGAATATCTAATGCACGTAATATGAGTAACTCACATATAATACTAATAGTGGGTACACATGAGGCTAAACATTTCTTGGACCAATAAACCCTAATGAAATGATGAGCAAGATAATTGTAACCGAATCTTGTATTTTATGCATACTAAGAATGTATAGATGATGAATAATGATCATAACGATGTAAACCCTAAGTTGTAATCATCTAACCTTAACATATACATTCATAATGACATTCATGACACATTAGTGACATTAGGTGTCATAATCAGATAACATACTTTAATACACATAAATGATATATAATCACCTAATCGTAGATTAATTAGGTCATCAATATGAAATGCATATCACCTTGTTCTCTAATAAACACCTAATTAATCACCTAAACATACTTCATATGTGAATCAAATCATTAATATGCAATATGTCCCACATTGATCACAAAAATACATATAATGACTTCATAACGTATAAGAACTAATTAATTCACATAAAAGTGCATAACCAATCATAAGAGCTGGATAAATATGAGAAAATGATTAATGATGACATTAATGTGAATAAGAAAGTGAATGTGACAATGTTTAATATAGATATAAGTGATTAATGTGACATTATTTTGATTAATTATAACAAATTGGATAAAGTGACTTATTTCATACAAAATAATCTGATATAATGCAATAAGGTCATAATGGAGTCTAAAACCAAATTATTAAAAATAATGATCAGATATCATAATGCATATTGAGATAATTGAGTAAACTCTAATTGTGCTAAAACTCATAATGAGGTAAATAAGAAATATATATGGTTTCAAGCATAATAATGAAATATAACTCTTTTTTTTTGGATTTGCATGGGCCGAAGCCCACCCCCTCTCCAAACAGGTGCCAGAGCCCGAATGACCCAAGAGGTTGGTAAATACAGCTGACCCGAGTGGAATCGAACCAGCGAACCTTCATGAGGGGCGCACTGGCTTGACCGCCTGGGCTTACTCTTTTGAATATAATGAGAATAAAAGGAAAATGATGATGATGTAATGTCATAATGAATATAATGTTAATAATCCAAAAAATGTTAAAAAGAAATCTCAAAAGTGAAACCGTTAGTGATCCATGACAATCAGACCTATGAGGAGTTTCGTGTAAAGAATTTGAACTCCCAAGTTAATAAAATAAGGAGTTTGAGTTAGTGAAAGTTTTGGTGGAAGTTTTATGGTTTGGAAGAAATAACCTAGGAGTTAAAGATAAGATGTTGCATACTCACCCTCCTATATTTTATTTTGATTTTGAGGACAAAATCTTCTTTAAGGGGTGGAGTATTGTAACATACCAAAACTTGGACATATTCTCTTTTTGGCCCTTTTGTAAGATTTTCCTTTCCTTTCTATCCTTTTTGGCCTTGATGTTTAAATTTTGAAATTTATCGTGGTTTGGTGAAAAATTGTTCTATAATTATACCAATGGAAGGTTTTATGCACAAAAACCTCATTGAAATATTATTTAAGGATCAAAAATCCAAAATCACCACTTAAGTGGAACAATGGTAAATAAATTTGTGCTAGAAGTGCAAGACCCCAAACCTTGTTTAATGTATTAAGAAAGATTAATTACCGTAATTAAGTTCTATAAACCTAAATATAATTTTGTGATGTGTTTTTAAATCATAAAATGAGCCTAATTTTCAAATTTGGTTCAATTTAGATGTTGTTTGTGGAAGTTATGCAATTTTAGATACATTTTGGATTTTTATGAAATTTACCCAATTGAGAGGTTTCCTTTGCAAATTATCACATGCATTATAATATTTATATATTCCCTTACCATTCTAGAGATTTTGAACCATGGGGAACCTAGTTTCACCTTGGTTTGAAGGTGTTTCTCTCTAAGGGTATTTTAGGGATTACCCTCTTTATAAATGAGCTTATCTTTAAAAGCTATCAACCAATGGGGTTATTTCTTTGATTGGAGGATGGTGGGGATGGCCTAGAAGTCTCCATGGGCTTTTAGAATGGACCTTTGATATTCAAGAAGCCTCTATGACCTGTCCTCTTGCATTTCCATGAAGCCCTAGGCTAAGGACACATGGAAAGTACCCATAGACACCTCATGCTTGCCCCCTTCTTTATAAAGCCATGTCTACCCCTTCCCACCTCCCAATTCGAAAACTCTTGATCTCCTGCTCTTTCCCCCATATTAGAGCATCGGTCCTACTCTGGTTGTCCATGAAGGTGCTATCCCAAGGTAAAAGAGAGTGCTTACCTTGGTGAAGAAGGCTCCTAGGGTTCCAAATTTGCTCTATTTAGGGTTTCTAAAGCCCCTTCTTAGTGATTTCGACTAAAACTAGTGCATTTCCTCCATTCCTTCCCTATTTTCATGATTTTTTTCTTCCTTCCACCCTATTCTAGGTTGGAACTATGGCCTTCCATGGTGAAACCCCACCTGGAACCCTTAAACACCTCATCTCCATGTTCTTTTGCTAGGGTTTTTCACCTCTAAAGTGGAGAAGGTACTTCTTGCTTGAGATAGGGGCTTTTTTGGAGAAACCAACCTCTCTAGCTTGGGAATCTTTCTTCTTGAGCCTGTCCACCCTTCCTAGAGGTGAGTTTTATAACCCCCTTATCATATATTGCTTACTACATGCTTAAAACTCATGCTTCTATGTTTAAAATCGATGATCTCCATCTCTATTTACCATGTTCTTCTAGGGTTCTTATTTCTTGCTGTTTTACCTTCTCTAGCAACTGTAGTTTGGTCACCTATGCAAATTAAAATCTGATCTTTGGTCAAATGGTGTTTTCTCCCTCCCTCTCTCCCTCTTCCTCGATCTCGAAGACTTCTGACTTATCATTTCCTTATTGGTTCAAATTGAAAATTTCATATCTTTTAATCCGCTTATCCAAATTTGACAAATAAATATGTTTTGAATTGGAAAATTAATATCCATCTAATAAAAATATTTTCAACTTCTGATTTCGTGGTTTGACGAAGGGTGAATTTTGGAAAATGAATTGAATGCAGAAAATCCATAAAAATGACATCTTAATCATTATAACCTTAAAAAATAACATAAAAATATATTTTATTGATCAGGAGAACCTAATAATTTCATTGGTGAGGTTTTTAGAGTATAAATATGAGTTCACAGAAAACTGTCTAAAATTAGAGTTTCTATACATTAATGTGCATTATGTACTCTAATACATGTTAATACATTGAAAATAGGCAAAGCTGAACTTGGACTCAATTAAAGTTGTGAATGTTAGTAATTGATGCCAGTAAGAGTAGTATGTGAAATACCTATTTATGTATGTGCATATTTCACACTAAGTTGGGATATTTGCATCCATAACCCTAGTTTCCCTAATGAGGCTTAAATGAACCCTAAATCTTCTATTCTTGAATCTTTTGTTATATATGCCTCTATATCAATATTGTTTCTCTTTTGTTTGGATCTTGTACCCCACTGCCACATTCTAATTGATATGATGATTTTACTTGCCATGATTTCTTTTCTAGCATGTTGATTTTGTGGACTATTTAGCTATAGTAGTGGTACTTATGTACAACCACCCATAGATAGGGCATGAACTAATTTGTCATGGGGAATGTCTTATTATCCCCCATAAAAATATGTGTAGGTGACTGCGAATGTATTAATTTTCCCCTCACTTATAGGTTGAGGTCCGATAGGTGCCTCAACCCTACTTAGTTAAGGTATTAATAGTTATCATGCATGCAACCCTTTTATTATATTTTGTCTATGGCAAGCATCTATTTGAAAATAGCCTCATACTCTTGAAATCTTCATCTTATGATGAAAACTAGCCTTTATTTACATGTTTTCTTTTCCTTGATATCCTATTTATACTTGTTGACACATACTTTGTTTTCCTTTCCCTTTTGTTGGGTGTTTCCCAACTACCCAGGTTTAGATCAAGGTGTTAACATGATCAAGGAGAACATATCTTCCTACATGGACCTAGCTCTTGGAGATGTTTCTTAAAGACAGATTTGAAGTAGTTTAGACTCCCCTCTACTTAGATCCTTATGTTGTATCATACATGTAAACCCTTATGGGAGATTATGATGTACTTTTGTAATCTATTATAAAATTGAATATAGTCATTTATTTAATTCCGCTAATACACTTTGGTTGTTTTGAATACCATTTATTGATATTTGAAAATTTTACACCTATTCCAGCATATCTTTGCGTGTTTGGAATGTATGTTTTATTCTTCAATTTTTTTAGTAGGGAGTGGATCCCCTCTCGGGTTCCACTCCTTACAGACCTCCTCTTCTTCTCTAAGGACATCCTCTTCCTACAGGAGGGCCTCCCCTCTAGGTAGCCATGGGTGTGTCATTGGGGATAGCAGTGGCCTTAGTGTGGGCCATGATTTTTGACATAAATAAATAATTCCCAATTTTATGTTTTGGGCATTTAAAGCATCATAAAATTATATCCATGACATCTTGGTTACATGTATTAATTATAATTTGGTGGAGGATGCCTTAACCGTAATACTCACAACCCTAATTTTTAGAAGAGTAAAGGACGCAGTTATTGGGTGCCTAAGTTTTAGTGAGTGAAGTAGGGGGCTAGAGAAGGGAAGAATCACAAGATGAGAAGAAATCCTAGAGATATTTTACTTCAGGAAAAATATCCAGACTTTGGCCAGGAAAGAGTTCATGATGGCCCGGGAGTCCTCGTAAGCTGACTAGTGGTGCTGAGGAAAGTTATGCAACCCCCAGGGTCGTGGTCTCTTCTAGACTCCATTGCCTTTAGTAAAATCCCTAATAATTCCATTGGGGTCTATATAATTCTTTAAAATTTAATAATTATTATAGGTTAAATGGTAAACCTAGACTTTGATACTAAATGTAATGATCCCATCCCCTTGTTATCCCCAATTAAGGTGGACCGATAGGGAAAGGGCCATTATCATATATACATAATCAAGGCTTAGCATTTAACTAATAATAATTAACATTTCAATACATGGAAAAGAGTTTGATAACAATGTGAAGATAAAAAATCCTCAAGGGGAGTTACATGGAATGGAAATCTAAATGTTGTAATTGGAAATAAATCTAACTATCTAAACCCTTCTAGATAACTTTAAGAATCTTTTGTTTTATGCCTTCTTCTTTTGATGTCCATCTTTCAGATTAGTTGCAGTTTAACCTAAAATGATGTGGAGCAAAAATGCATTCAGTATATCAAGATATACTGAGTATGTGGGGGAAGAGAAATATACACATGTAGGTTTAACAACATAATCAGCCGTAGCAAGAATTATATTCAAAAAATTGAACATGGTTTTTCTTGTGCTAACCTCTCAATTCTTATCCTTTTACTCTTTGTCCTTTCAGGCAGTGGCCGTTTAGTCCATGATCCATTGGATGGTCGGTGCAAGGCCAAAAATTGGAAGACATTGATTCCACTCATTCCCGTCCTTTGGTTCAGGGCCTATCCCTAAGTGTGGTCAATACTCAAGTGTGCCCTCTCTTTAGTAGAGCCTCTTTACTGCTAACCCTCTCTTTAGGGTTTGGTCCCTATAGTGGACTTTCATAACCTTCCCTCACTTGGGCTTGGTTTCATACATAGGCCTTCCTATCTAGGCTTGGCCTACTATGATCTTCCTTCTGGGCTTGATCAATAATTATTCCCATAATGACTTATTTCACCCCATGCTCTTTAACTCACCAGAGATAATTATTTAGGGTTTGAGCTGGTTACATCTATATAAGATGATAATCAATGTGACATCAGGAACTAAATAAACAATCAAGTATTTTCATTATAATCCATTCGCGAAACTTGTGAAAACATGGACGTCTATAAGGTGAGTATTCATAGGTGTAACCACACATCTTTCTCAAAGATGACTTTTTATCCAAGAAATCAGGAATAGATGCAACCAAAGAAGCAGTCACCCAATAAGTAATGCATAACACCAAAGCATTACTATTGTGTTCATAAAATATCCATCAATACTAACTTGAACTCCAAGTTAGGGTCTTGGGGTCAAATTAGAGTTTCAATAGGGTTAGGATTCCCAAACCCTAATTACCTTATTTTAATGCTTTTTAATTTAAGAAACAATTATTTTGCAACATATGCAGTTTAACCCTTTATCCAAAAAGATTAGACTTCATGAGCTGCTAAGTCACAGCTGAGCCAATCGTCTTGCACCAAGTTTGTGGGCCGCGCCCATGTGGCTAGTCGAGAAAAGGCATAACAGATTAGGAAAGACCCTTACCTCTCATAAGTGGGATGAGGACAAAGAGGGACCTTTTTTCGGAGTCATCATCAACTTCAGACTCATGAGAAACCTTCTAGGCAAGTCAATATGATAGTTGACTCTGGGCTCTCAGGATCCTGGGTGGCAAGTGAGGGCACCACCTTCCTCGTCACGCTTTGTCGGACTCAATGGCGGTGATTAACTGCACAGAGAAGGTATGGTTAGGGAGAACGGGAATAGAATTTCTCTATGTTGCTCAAAGTAGGAACGAGAGAGAGGAAATATGGTTATAAGGTGAAGTTGAAGGCTCGAAGTAGAGTCTGGAGTCGAACATAGTCTTGCAAAGGATGTGTTGATCTCATAGAGATTTGCTACCCCTTACATAGCTCTAGGCTATGGAGAGTTGGCCGAAGATGGGTCTGAGAATTGGGAAAATCTTTAATTGCTTCCTAATGGTGACTAGAGCAGAGATCAACCAACCCAAAATACCTTTCTGAGTTCAACAAGAGGGTTTATAGGAGTTTACATTGATCAAGGTGTGAGATAGGTGTGAAAAGAGAAATCAGCACACTATGCCTAGTTTCCTTCTCCGATGAATATAGGGGATAATCTCCTAACCGTTAGATTCATGATCTAAGGGTTGAGAATGAGAATGACATTAAAGGTTCAAGCTCTTATTCCCAAATTCAATTAAATCATGGCATTTAATATATTTCCCTAAATCCCTTTCACTTTAGGAAAAACTAATTAATTCATATCTTCCTCCTCCTTTATCCAATCGAATCCAAATATTAAAGGAAGGGTTTGAACACTTAAATATCAGTGTGAGAAAGATTTTTGGGCCAAGAAACAAAATTTAATAACACTTCTCTTTGTATCCAAGTCATCCTTTTATTTGAATTATTTAAGGTGTCATATAATTCTATTTTGTCACTCAAATTTGGCAAGCAATCCTATCTTAATGTGTTTTGTTATTTAGTGCAAATAAGGTTGAACAAAACTACTAGTTGCCTTAAACTTATCTTTTCTATAAATTTCCACACAATTTCTTATTTGAAATACCCTTTGTCTCTTACTTTTAATTATTCCTTTATTATTGGATTGCCTATTCTTTATTTAGTCAATATCTATTAGTTGATTATTGCAAATAGTAAAATACATGAAATTTATTCCGTTAGGAGAATTTGCATCCTAAAACCAAAACTTTCAAACAGGACATGAATCTTTCTAATATATCCTTATCGATCCAATGTTTGCATTCAATTATATTGTACATGTGCAAATCCATGTTAGAATAGTTCCTACAAGGGTCACACACATAGAGATAACATGAAGAAAGTCTTAAATGCAGCCTTTTGTAATTGTAACAATAAATCCAGCGACCTAAAAGTATGTTTTGAGTACCTAAACAAAATAAGGATCCAGACTTAAGAAAGAAGTTTCAATAAGTTGGGGTCTTGTTCCTCATATAAGAGCAAAGTTTGTACACACTAGGTCTGGCAGAATGTTGTGTTCCATAGGCTCACTGGGTGGTAGAATCCCTCATTCCTCGAGGGAGTCCAAAGCCTAGTCAAATAGGATTTTGGAAACCCTAACCTCTTTGTTCCTCTATGTATATTTTATAAGAGGAGGTCGCCAAGGTATGCACTCGTTTCTTCTCATTCCTTCTTCTAAGGTTTAGGACACCCTAAGAGAAACTTAGAGAGAGAAAGAGAGAGGTAGGAGGAGACTAGAAACTTTGGGTTGTCTTTGAACACTTGTGTGTATATCATAGAGACGAGTTCACATAGGAATTCATTCTTGACAACGATCTTCACTGGTGGAACACAAGTCATGGAGATCACCATGACAAAGTGACACATTTTTATGGCGGTCACAATGGAATAGATGGATCCGCCAATGGAATTATGGGAAAAAATATGGAGTCAAAAGCATTACTATATGACCTTGGGATCTATGACAATTCCTAGAGGATTCAAACAATCCAACACTAATAATCAACAATGGATTCTTGCAACACACAACCAAATAGTTTCTTTTATGAACATATCCCTAGGCGATTCTCAGAGTGATAGGGACACTAAAATGGGTTTTGATTTATGATCTGATATGATTCAAAAGAGACATAGATTGGAGTGTCTATATTGCACAAAGTATTGCAAGTTGAATCGTTAGTACGTCTTCCAAATGATGAGGTATACACTTGTAAAACCTAATTTGGTTTTGTTGCATTAGATAGATCCTACTTGAAGGATTCTTGGCAAAATTTATTCCACTGTGTTTTTCTACTCTTAAGAACCCAACAGTGGTACTAGAGCTACTTTTTTGTGCGGGATTTTTCAGTTAGGAATCAAGGTTTTTCATTGGACGACAATAGTGAAAATATTTCATATGATGAAGTTGATTAATGTGCAAATCACGTTAATGTATACAACCTAATTAATATCACCACGGCCATATTGTGATATGATAATATCTTTACACACACACACACACACACACACACACACATATATATATATATATTTATATATATATATATATATATATATTTATATATATATGTATATATATGTATATGTATGTATATATGTATATATATATATATATGCAAATGACATCACAAAATAGTTTTGTTTTGTGTATGATGCATAATAATGGTCAATCCCTAATCATGACTCTTTTTATTACATATGGTTGGTTGGTTGTTTGGAATTCTTAGTACCTCTTGCATGTTGTACCTTCTCTATTGATTTCATATGCATGACTTTCCACCTTATTCCCCTTGAATGTAACTTTAGCTTTCTCTTACATATGATGTAATAGTTTAATATAGTATAGAATATGTGATTTATGTAATGGTGGACATGAAGAACGATGAATGCGGAATAATAATCAACAATGATGAATCATCCATGTTTCCCTCTCATGATTGAAGAATCCAAGAACCATGTTTTATTGTCATTTATTTATGCATGTGATGCAGGAATCCTTAGATGACCTCAATCTTACAATTAATGGTTGTTTTTGGAGGCCATAATTGTCACATATTTATCCTTATCTCTTGTGGTGCTTGTTTATATATATATATATATCTATATATATATATATATATATGTGTGTGTGTGTGTCTATATATATATATATATATATATATTTATTTATATATATATATATCATTTATACATATGTGGTGATTGGATATGTATATGTATTATATCAAATTCCTGGTTAAATATTAAGCTTAAAATGATTCCCAACATGCAATACATGTCAAGCCCTTGATGTAATTATGTGGGATCACCAAAGCTAGGTGGATTGCCCAACTTGGTGACATTTGAGGTAATTGTGTGAGTTTGCCAAAATAGGGTACCCAATTTAATCAGTATCAACAATTGGTTTCAACTTAGCTATGTAACCTTAATTGGATTAAGAGGCTAGACACATGTAGATGGGTGTTCTACATTATGAAATTTTACAATAGTTGTTCCTCATCTATCCATGGGTTGCATGTGACTCAATTGGCAAATGATGCCTACCTAAATAATTGAGCTATGAGTGGTCAACCAAAGTTGACTCATGATCCAATGAAATGTGGACCTTGTCCCACTAGAGTGTTATTCTATGTGACTTCCCAGATTGATAATGAGAATTACTAATTCAAAGAAAATAGTTGGAGTAAACATTAAATTAATGTCCTAATTAAATTAAAAGATTTTTCAAATCAAAACACACATTCATGCTTACTTTTCATTGTAGATCACATTACAAATAACAATAACCTTTCATTGTTATTGGTCCTTGAGAAGGACAAGGTCAATGGGACATATTTTGTGAGTTGGTACATACACTTGAAAGTCGTTCTCAAGCATGACCATAGGCTTGACGTATTGGACCATGATTTTCCCAAAGATCACACTCCCAATGCGCCAAAGGCTAAACGAAATGCATACAAGATGTATTTTGATAAGTGCAATGATGTGGCAAGCCTCATTATAGCACCCATGGTGTCTGGCCTATAAAGGCAACACAAGAACATGGATTCCTATGAAATAGCATCTCAAAAGATTGTTTGAAGGCCAAGCTAGACAACAAAGGTATGACATATCAAAGACATTATTTTAGAGCATGTTGGAAGAGGGAGATCTAGTTTGTCCTCATGTGCTCAAGATATTGGGAATGTGGCGAGCCTAGAGAGAATAGGTTTTCCCATGGGCCAAGAGTTGGCTGCATATGTGATTCTACAATCATTTCTTGCGTCTTATAACTAATTTGACATCAAGTTCAACATGAATGAAATGGTTAATTTGTTGCCAAAACTACTAAGCCTGTTGTGAACTGCAAAATTAAACATGAAGAAGGTCAAGACAAGATATGTGTTGATGGTCAATGTAGTGAGAGGAAAGGCTATGGGAAATAAAATTGTTAAGTAAGGTTCTAAGCCTAAGTCTCAATATTTTTCTCTTAAGGTGAAGGGAGGTGTGGCCAAGAATGATGATTATCACCACTGTCATAAGCCTGAACATTGGAAGAGAAATTTCCTACTATACTTGGAGTAACTTATGAAGTCAAAGGGGATAGTGATCTCAACCTGTGGTGTATACATCATTGAAATTAACTTATCTATGTCCTTAGCATGGGTATTTGATACAAAATGTTGATCTTACATATGTTGGAATGTACAATATCTGAAAAGAAGTAGACCTCTTAAGAAGAGAGCTATGGAATATGGGTTGCTAATGGAGGAAAGGTTGTTGTTGTAGCTGTAGGAACATATAGTATATCTTTTCCCTATATGCTTGTAATAGAAACAAATAGTTTCTACTACATAACTACCATAAATAGGAATATTATTTCTCTCTCTTGTTTGGATAAGAATGATTTTTTATTCCTATTAGAGAATGGATTTTTCTCTATGCTTTTGTATGATATCTTTTATTGCAGTGCTCTAATGACTTATGGCCTTTATTTGTTATAACTTGAAACACATGTGTATATTATAAATACCAAAATTCTTAAAAAGAACGACTCAAACATAACATACATGTGGCAATGTCACTTGGTCCAAGAGATTTCGAATCTGTTAAGACATGAACTCCTATTTGTTGAGAAAGATGGGGAAAACACCTTTTATTGGAAATAGTGAAAGGCAACTAAACTTTTAGAACTCATACATGTTGATGTAGCTGGTCTGTTTAGTTCAACCTCTGGAGGAGGGCATCAATACATCATTACATTTATTGATTATTTCAGTAGCTATGGATATGTATCTCTAATGATATAGAAACCAAAATCATTTAAAAAGTTCATGGTATTCAAGAATGAAGTACAAAACCAACTTGGCAAGAAAATTAAGATGCTTTGATTAGATCGAGGTGGTGAATGTTAGATCTAGGAGTTTGGAGATCTTCTCAAGGAGTGTTGTACTGTATTACAAATGAATCTACTAGGAATGCGACAACATAATAGTTTTAGAGAGAAGGAATTACATGGTGTTGGACATGGTGTGTCTAATGATGAGACATGTCCAACATTCTAGTTTCTATTGGGTACATGCCATAGATGTTCAAAATTAATTGTGTTCCTTCTAAATCGGTTCCAAAGATACCATATGATACATGGAATGGGAATCCTCCCAACATGTCTTTTCATTAAGGTTTGGGGTTGTAAAGCTTATGTGAAGTGTTCATTTCCTAAGAAACGAGGATACAAACCTGACATGTGTTATTTTGTGGGGTATCCTAAGGAAACCAGAGGATACTATTCCTATATTGTTGATCAGAAGAAAGTGTTAGTTGCTAGACCTAGTACCTTCTTAGAGAAGGGAGTTAATCTATAGAAATTTAAGTGGGAAGAAAATAGAATTCAAAGAAGTTCAAGATATACAAAATGGTAATGAACCTAAAATGAAACATGATGAAGCACCACAAGTTGTTGTGGCACAGTCACCCCCTCAACAAACATAGGGACCTCATAGATCTAGTAGGAATCACCATGATTAAGAGAGATTTGGTTTTCTCATGACTCGAGATGGTGATGTGTTGGTAATGGATTAAGATTATCCAACCATCTACAAGGAAGTTATAGAGGGACCAAAATATGGTTAATGGATTGAGTCCATGAGATTTGAAATGAACTCCATGTATACCAACAAGGTATGGACCTTGGTCGAACAACCTAAAGGGGTAAAACCCATTGGTTGCAAATGGGTCTTCAAGAAGAAGAATGACATGGATGCAAATGTCCAGAAATATAAAGGGTGACTAGTTGCTGAAGGTTTTAAACAAGTTCAAGGTGTTGAATATAATGAATTGTCCTCACTAGTTGCCATGGTCAACTCCATTGGGATGATACTAGTCATTGCATCATACCATGACTATGAAATCTGGTAGATGGATGTCAAAATTACATTCCTTTAGGGGAATTTTCTTAAGGACGTGCATATGACACAATCCAAGGGTTTTGAATCTATAAAGCTTGATGGAAAAGTATGTAAGAGGCATAGGTCAATATATGGATTCATGAAAGCATCCAAAAGCTAGAATCTTCATTTTTATAAATCTCTAAAATAATTCAGATTGAGCCTTGTGTTTACAAGAAGGTTCATGGGAGCATTGTATTATTGTTCATATTGTGTGTGGGTGATACACTAAAGGGAAATGATATTCCGTACCTACAAAAGGTGAAGACGTGGTTGGTAATTAGTTTCTCAATGAAGGACTTGGTAGAAGTCATCTATATTCTAGGTATCAAGATCTATACAGATAGATATAAAAGGCTTCTTGGCTTAAATCAGAGCGCATATATTGGCAAAGTGATGAAATAGTTCAACATGTAAGAGTCTAATAAAGGTAACTTAACCGTGTCTCATGGGTAAGTATTTCTAAGGTCAATTTTCCAAAATATTTTGAAGTAAGGGACTGCATGAGTAAGATTCCATATTCATCCACAATTGGATTTATCGTGTATGCAATGTTATGTAAATGTCCAAATGTCACGTATGCCTTGAGCATGATGAACATATATTACAAAGAACTAGGTGAAGGTCATTGGACTATAGTGAATACCATACTTGAGTACTTGAGAATAACTAAGTATGCTTTAATGATATATGGAGGTGAGGAAGAGTTGGTTGGAATCAATTACATTGACACGATATTATAAATCAACAAAGATGATTTTCTTCCTTAATGGTGCTTCTATGAGTTGGAAGAGTTCACACAAGTGATAGTAGCTGAATCTATAATAGAAAATCAATATGGTATGTATGGATAAAGAATTTCATCAATGCACTTGGAGTTGTCCTAGTATTGATGCGAAGTAGAACCATATTGTGACAAAAATGGATCCATTTTGCAAATCAAGGAACCCCAATCACATCAGTGTTCCAGTCATACTCTTTAACACTTCCATCTCAAAAGAAAGATCTTTGAGCAAGGGGATGTGAAGATTAGCATGGTATTGACAAAGAGTAGTATTTTGATCCCTTGACAAAGGCATTATCATTAAAAAAGCAAGGTTGTCATGTTAGATCGCTTGGTGTAACATACTTGAGTTATAATCTTAAGTGCAAGTGGGATACTATTGGTGTACATTCTCTAGAAGCCAATCATTAGTTGATGACTACATGGATATTTTGTACTTTTGTTTGATTAGTAAAGGAAATTCCAATTATATCATACACATTTAATTATTGTTATATTAATGTATATAATAAATGCCTTTAGAATGATTTTTTCATATCTATGAGACTTCAAGTATGTGATGTAAACATGAGATGCTAACGGGTGCTAAAAACAATATTCTTAAACGTCCGTAGTCAAGTATTGTTGTGGATTAGAGAGCAACAATGCACATGAGGCTGATATGTGCTCATTGATGACCATGTTTCATGGGTCATAGGTATTGTATACCAAGTCAAACATATAGGTAGCTATTAGAGAATAAGTGTACTCGACATACCCACTTTGAGAGTGATTCATGGACCTCTATATGATAGCCACAGTCAACTCTCATATGAAACAATGGTGTTGTGGTCCTTCAACCTGAAGTGACTACAATCCTGATATGACAACATTCATGCTTTGACACTAGCCAAGTGATCCAAAGAAGGTTTACATGAAGATAGTGATTTAGTGTGATATGAGTCATTATATGCATTGTAAATGATTTAGAAGGAGTTTGCCCCTCCCATATAATGGGAGTGACATCCTAGGCCTCTTAATAAGTGAGACTAGAGAAATGCATGGCCATGCTAACGTGAGTCAGTATAAGATGCTGATCTCATATGTATCTTGCTAGTCTATGTGGAAATCAAGGAACTTAGATTCAATGTAACGAGAATGGCATACCCATAACTTTAGTTCAATATGGATATCTCTGATGAAAGGATTATAACACCAGTCATTGATGCTCTAGGGTTATACAAATAATCCTACTATTTGGTTAGAAATTATGTGTACCTAAACACCGCTCACCTCTTGTGGTTCATAATATTAGTGAATGCATTTCTAATGTAGTATGGTGCCTACTCTTGGTATGTATGCCCTAAGAGTCAATCATATGATGATTGGATTGGCATACTTCATGATTAATTTGATAAATATCAAAGGCAAGCTTCCAAGTTATTCTAGCTCAATCGATTATGAGATAAATGATGGAGCAGAATGAATGTCTAAAGAATGACAATACTCAATGGCATATGTCTTCAGGTTGAGGACCTGAACAATGAGATTATATGGATGTTAAGAGTATGTACATTCTTGTTATGTCCCTAGTCGGATGTCATTGTGGAAGGTTGATTGACAATAATGAAACATCAAGACTAGAGTGTCTGTTGGTTGATGATAGTGTCTCATTAGTCATGATATATGATACCAAACCAAGCACATAGATACATGTTAGATAATAGTGTATGGGAGAGACCCACCGTGAGAATGACGCATGGAACCATGACATGGTAGTCAGAGTCATCACTCATAGTGATGGTGGTGATTGTGATTCTTAGACCTAAAATCACTACACTCGTTGAATGTGATTGGGTACACTTTGACATCATCAAACTTAGTCCTAAAACATGGGTTGTTATAACAGTGATGATTGGGTGGCTTTGACGCATGAGATAGACTGTGAGTGATAGATATGGGATTTGTCCCTCCTAAGGGAGTATGATGTTCAAGCCACTTGATAAGAGATTGATGACCAGGAAGTCTACGATATTCTGTGGAAGGATGCTATCGAACCATGGAGGACCAAACCGTTTGTTAGAGAGCTGAGGTCTGAGTTGGTTAGATCTAGTATTACTAGTTCAATGGTTCACAAAGTTGCTAACTCTATACCCAGAGAGATTGGGAGATGGGGGAAAAGATCTTCAGAGATGACAGTTATTACGGATAGAAGGATGATACCGAATAGAATTCGAGGCATGGCAACTTTGGAGAAAATGTGCATTCCCTACGTGCACCTGAAGAGGATCGACGCTTGATGAATCATGGATGTTTTTTAGCTGTTTCTTTGTCTGGGTTGTGATGATTTTGTTTTATCTGGTCTTCTGGGGGAACAAACCTACGGACATATAAGCAGGAGTTGTATTTTGTCGATGTTTTTGCCTACAAGAGAGGGGTGGGATGAATAGAGAACCCTCTGGCTTAATTAAAAAAAATGTCACACATATCTCAGACAGTTTTCTCTAGTTCAAGAAACATGAATGAACATTGAAAGTATGATGATTCCATGCCTTGAGTTCATTCAGGATATTAGACACAAAGGAATTATACATTCACTGGAACACCAATCATAGACTGTGGGATAGAATGTTGTTCTCCAACTTTCCTTTTCACTTGGGTAGCACTGATGTGCGACTAGGTAGCACTCTTTGCTTGTGATGTCATAAGCTAGTTATGGACATTCACTGGCAATGTGAAATGGGACCTATTGGGTCACACACAAAGGATTAACCTAGAAGAGGAGTTTATCCATGAATAATGTTTGGATTGATTACTGAAGTGTTTAGGTACTCAATCAAACATTCAATCAATAGACTTGACTCAGAATCAACAAGTTCAAGTGTTGAACCAACTGATAAGAGTGTCAGTTTGATTGAGAACTGAATTGACTGTGTTCTACACAATTTGGACCACCAACCGACTGGTTCATTGGGTGAACCGATCGACTCATGGTCAGTGAGATGACTTGTTCACTCTGGTGAACTAATTGGCTCAAATGGTCCAAACAACCAGTGTTGAGTTGTCCTGGTTTGTGAGAAAAGTTTTTCATTTCACTTGTTCAACTTAATTGGTACAAGAATTAATCTTTGCGTTAATTAGAAATGAATAAGGAAAGTTAATTGCAGGCAAGTCTGGGAAGTGAAACAAACGGTTCACTGGGTGAACCGATCGGCTCACACTCCCGACCGACCAGTTCACTAGTGAACCGATCGGCTAACCTTGCCAAATGACCATTTCAGTTATGATATGACCGGTTCGCCTGCCATAGTGCAAATTGTATATGGAAATTCCGGACCCTTCTACTCCCGTACGACTGGGAACCCTGACCCTGTCCTCTACTATAAATGGAGGGGTACATGGGGCTTTTCCAGAGACACAACTCAGAACATCAGTTGCTCTGCAAAGTTGTTGTCCTCTGTGGTTGTGGTAACCGAGAGAGCCCAAGCAAGTTCTACCCGTCTAGGGAGGAACAATGAGGGAAAGACAACTGCAGAAAAGCGACTGGTGGTGGGAGAGTGTGTAGGTGACTAGTACACTGACAGAAGGAGACAACTCCTTCTAGTCCATTCTTTAGGATGACTAGAGTTCCTGGTAGTCTGTGTGAACTATCTATAGAGGCTAGAGACTTCTTCTTCTCAGGAGGATGATAGTCAATCACAGTCTGGGTCAAGACCAGGAGCTGCATAGACACTATCGTAGATAGGTGGTTGAAGACTGCACTTGCTACAAGGTATAGTCATTGAGCAAGCCTTAGGACCAGGTATATCTCACTAAAACTATCCTTCCCATTACATAGATATTGATGCTTTTTGCTGGTTATGGGTTTATGGTCAAGATAAATTTTTGTTTCCACTATCTACTCCTACCATGTAAAAAACCCAACAGTGGTATCAGAGCCACGCCAATACTCTATGTTTTGGGATAATTGATATGATCAAATTTTAGTTTTACCGTCTTTTATTTATTGTATATGATTTGAATATTTAAATGATTAATGTCAATATCCAATTAATACCACATGATCCCAAACTAATATATACATATATGATATGGTATATATATGCAATCCATACACGTCACCCTAAAACAATTTTGATAGTGGGATGTGTAGCATGGTTATGGTCTATAAACCCTATGTGCATGTTTGTGGTTGGTTATGGTTGTTTGCATCTCAGTCTGCACACTGATCCCTCTTCTTCTATTCTGAATGTAACTCGAGATAACTCGAGATTCTCTTCTACTTTTTCTCCCCTCGAATGTAACTCGAGGTTTCATAAGGATTATGTAAAATAGGATTAGCTTTATTTCTTGTTATGATGAAGAACTAAAGATGACCGCTTGATGGACTGAGACGACCGACTAAGGAGCAGTTGGTGGACTGACAAGAGGCCCAGACGACTGGACGAGCTGACCATATGGAGAAGCCAGACGACCGGCTGGAGGAGACCAACCGACCGACTAAGAGGTGAGTCACCCAGTTCAAAGGTTGAACCAGTCAACCCAGATTGGCAAGCACAAATCTTCATCAATAATAGGTTTCGTGTGATGTAGACCTTAGATGACCATAGTTCCTTGTGGCTCCAAGGAACTACAATAGGATGGCCAAAATCATCGTTTATCATTATTGCATGTTTCCATTTGTGGGATATATCATGTATATGATACATACTATATATGTGGTGATTGGATACATATATGCATATATAAGCATATTTCAAACCCCTCAAATATAAATGTTAAGTTGAAGATGCCTTCCAAAAGTATCACACATGAAAATAATGATCGATTAAGTGTGGGCATGCCTTCGCGTGGTGCACCATCTATCTTGTGGAAGTGTGATGGTGAATATGTGGGTATGCCTTTGTAGGGAGCATATTCATCGTGTTGGCTTTTGGGTTGGACTTAACAAGGTGATCTTAATAGGATTAAGAACCTTGAGGCATGCATATGTTCATGACAAAGAGTTGTGCATAACATCTATCAAGAGTTGCATATGATGTAATTGGCAAAGGTTTCCTACCTGAAAGAATCTAGTTTTGGGTGACAAGCCTCGCTGGTCCATAACTTAGAGGAAGTCAAGATCTTGCTCACTAGAAGGTTGTACGTTGCAATCTTCTGAATTGACACATGAGGGTTATCAATTTGATCAAAATAGTGGGAGCGATAACTAATTAAATACATAATTAATATCGTCAATTTTCAAATCAAATCAAATCAAAAGAGTTTTGGACTAAAATTACAAATTTACTTTTTGTAGAATAAATGGCTTCCAACAACAATCACTTTTCATTATAGTCAGTCCTTGAGAAGGACAAGCTAAATGGGAACAACTTCCACGACTGATTTAGGACGTTGAGAATTGTTCTCACTCAAGAGCAAAAGCTCTATGTCCTAGATACACCAGAGCCAGATGAACCTACTCCCACCGCACCAAAGGCTGAAAGGGGTGCTTAAAGGAAGCATATTGAGGATGCCATTGATGTGAAGTGCTTGATGTTGTGCTCAATGAACTATGATCTGTAGAGACAACATGAGAACATGGACGTCATTGAGACGGCTCAACATCTCAAGAACATGTATCAAGACCAAGAATGGCAAGAGAGATATGATGTCTCCAAGGCACTATTCAAGTGTGTCATGATAGAAGGAGATCCAGTAGGCCCTCACACACCCAACATAATTGGGTATGTGGCAAACCTAAATTGACTGGGATTCCCTCTGAGCTAAGAGTTGGCAACTAATGTGATACTGCAATTGTTTCCAGAATCCTACAGTCAGTTTGTGATGAACTACAAGATGAACAACTTTGACAAGTCACTGATAGATTTGTTGGGCATGTTGAGGACAATCGAGGTATAGATGAAGAAAGACAAACCCAAATCTATGATGATGATTAGTAGAAAGAAGGGAAAGTCTAAAGGCAAGGGTAAGGGCAAGGGCAAAGCAAAGAAGTATTCTGATGCTAGCCAGCAACCAAAGTCATCTTCAACTCCCAAAGCCAAGGCAGGGGTGAAAAAGGGAGGCAAATGTCACCATTGTCATGAGCCAGGACATAGGAAGAGAAATTGCCCTCTCTACATAGATGAACTAAAGAAGAAGGAGGGGATGGAAGTCTCCACCTCAGGTATCATGAAATAAACTAAAAATGCTTCTTTATCTTAGGTATATGATACCAAGATATAGATCTAACATATATGATGTGCAGGATCTGAAAAGTAGTGACGACCTTTATGAAAGGACCAAGAAGGAACACTCATCAAGAATGGAGAAAATGTTGTTGCCATTGATAGTAGTACCTATAGTTTATTTCAGCCCAAAGGGCATGAAATAGATTTATGAACTTCTATTTCATTTTTCCAATAAATAGAAACATTTTTTATTTCTGCAACTTGTAATGACAAGGATGTCTATCAATAAAATGCATGTTTCAATTTCAAAGATATTATCTTTTATGGCAATGCCTTATTTATCTTGTGGTACTTGGTATGCATGAGATAAAATAATAATACCTAAAAGTTATTGATGACTCAAACAATAAATTAGCATTATCACCTAAAAAAATGAATAAGAAATTCATCTCTAGGTTCCATGTTGATGGATAAACTAGACTCTCTTGGTTAATGAACCATTAAGAGATATGAATGTCTTGTTTATTGGGAATGATAACAAGTCAATCTTCACTAGATGTAGTGGGAGAATGACTATTCTATTAGGTATAATACATATTAATGTATATACATACCTATTGGAATAAATGCTAATACTTCAGATATGGTATTTAATGAAATACTAATGTGAATATCTTGAAATGTTCAAGAATGTCATAAATGAAGAACAAACTTGGTAAAACTATTAATTCTTTGATATGATCAATGAATGAGATACTTAAACCAAATGTTTGAGGACCTTGTGAGTAACTATGATAGTGTATCATAGAGAACTCATGATTAAGGCATAATGATGTCTAAATAAAAGAAGGAATCATACTCTAAATAGTAAGAGCATGATCATCAAACAAATAACTAATCTTCTAGAATTCTTCTAAAGAACATGCTTTACACTAAATAAACTTACAAAAGGAGATTAAGAATCACAAGTGTCGTGGAATCTAAAATTCCATATGTAACAGATACACCTCATATATCTAGTAGAAAACACCTTGAGCTTGATGGATAATGATGTCCTACAAACTCAAAGGTGATTGATTGGTCATATTATTATGAGCCAATAATCCATCTAGATGATGTTGAGGAACCAGATTTTGAGTTATGGCTTGAAGCCATAAGATCCAAAATGACCTCCATGTGAACCAAATGAGGTATGACCTTAATGGTAGCACTTATAGGGATAAAACCCATAAGTGAAATTGGGTCTTAAGAGTTAAGACTGACATGGATGACATTTGAAGAGTTAATTGGTTGAGATAAATTCAAATGAGTTCAAAGTGTTGAACCTGATGATTTTACTTAACCAATTGCAGTGACTTTAGGCCATAAAGGATCATGCTTGATATTGGAACTTGAAGACTATGAAATTTGGCATATGGATATTAAAACCACATTCCTAGAAGGAATAACATGAGGCTATGTACGTGACACAACCTGAAGGGTTTTATAATTCCATTAATGCAAATGCAGTCTATAAGTTACAAGAGATTAATCAATATGATTGATTAAATACAAGTACCTCAGAACTAAAGTCTTTACTTTGATTATATAGTCAAAAGGTTTGACTGATATATCAAAATAAAGAAGGGATCTGTGATTATAAAGATTTAGTGGGAGCATATTCATATTGCACATGATGATGAGGAATAAAATGAAACTGGTGTGGAAATACCTTCTTTAAAGGAATAAAGAGAAATATCCTATGTGATAGGAATAGAAACCTATAGAGATAGTTCTCGAAATTCTCTTGACCTAATAAAGAGATAGCATACATTGGAAGTCTATGTTGAAGGGTTCAGTATGAAGAGATTTAGTGGGAGAAAACTTGTCCATATTACATGGAGTTAGTCTCTCAGATGCCTAGTGTCCCAAATTCTTATGAAGAATAGGAACACATAGATAGATGCCTTGTGCATTCACAATTGGATCTATCATGTTTGTAGTCATCCCATTATCTTGTATGTATCATACATAATAAGAAAATGTGTATGCATTCATCATATTGTATGTATTGGACATGACAATGTGATATGCTCATCCAGTTATCTTGTATGTATTGAACATGATGAGTGGATGTCTGTGTACTTCTAGTGAGAGTCACTGCAATACCATAATGAACTTATTTAAGTACTTGTGAAGTATTAAAGTACTTGTTCTATGGTAATAAAAGGAAGAGTTGAGTGTAAATTAGTTACACCGATGCAAGCTTCCAAAATGATAGAAAAATGATTGCAAAATATAAAAGAGAATATGTAATAAATGGAAATGTTCTGAGTAAAATTAAAAGGCCATTTAATTCTAAAGTAATGCCGAATATCCTTGTGTTATGAACACCAGAGGATACTATATGGATCTAGAAATTCATACATATGGACTTATAAATATTCCAACCATTGATGACAAAGTAGAAATACTAAGTCAAACTATGGAGCTAATTGTTAGGCAAGGAATATCAGATAGCATATAACGACAACTCCATCTCATACAAAATGTCATACAGTGAGGAGATGTGAAATATGCAATATACTGACTAAAGAAAAGTGTTTCTAACTCACTGGATTAGCACTAGTATAGTAGAAACATGTAGGACATGTTTAGAGATCACTAAGAATATGATTCAAAGGTGATTGGCTCTAAGTGCAAGTGGGGGTCTGTTGATATGTATGCCCTGAGATCCAATCATATGATGATTGTATTGGCATATGTCATGATTGATTTGATAAATATCAAAGGTAAGCTTCCAATTTATTCTGGCTCAATCGATTATGAGATAAATGATGGAGCAGAACGAATGTCTAAAGAATGACAATACTCAATGATGTATGTCTTTAGGTTGAGGACATGAACAATGAGTTCATACGAATGCTAAGAGTATGTACATTCTTGTTATGTCCCTAGTCAGATGTCATTGTGGAAGGTTGATAGACAACAATGACACATCAAGACTAGAGTGTGTGTTGGTTGATGATAGTGTCTCATTAGTCAAGATATATGATATCAAACCAAGCACGTAGATACATGTTAGAGAATAGTGTATTAGACAGACCCACTATGACAATGACACATAGAACCATGACATGGTAGTCAGAGCAATCTCTCATAGTGATGGTGGTGATTGTGATTCTTAGACCTGAAATCACTTCACTCGTCAAATGTGATTGGGTACACTTTGACATCATCAAACACAGTCATAAAACATAGGTTGTTATAATGGTGATGATTGGGTGTCTTTGACACATGAGATAGATTGTTAGTGATAGATATGGGATTTGTCCCTCCTAAGGGAGTATGATGTCCATGCCACTTGATAAGCAAGACTGAGAAAAGCATGCACATGCACATGTGAATCAATATATGATATTGATGTCACAAATATCTCAGATAGTATGCTCTAGTTCAAGAAACATGATTGAATGTTGAAAGGATGATGATTCCATGAGTTAAGTTCATTTAGGATATCAAAGACAAAGGAATTATACATTCACTAGAACACCAATCACAGACTATCAGATTAAAAGTTGTTCTCCAACTTTCCTTTTCACTTGGGTAGCACTGATGTGCGACTAGGTACCACTCTTTGCTTGTGATGTCATAAGCATGGTATGGACATTCAGTGCCAATGTAAAATGGGACCTATAGGGTTACACACAAAGGTTTAACCTAGAAGACGAGTTTATCCATGAATAATGTTTGGATTGATTACTAAAGTGTTTAGGTACTCAATCCAACATTCAATCAATAGACTTGACTCAGAATCATCAAGTTCAAGTATTGAACCAACTGATTAGAGTGTCAGATTGATTGAGAACCGAATTGATTGTGTTCTATACAACCTGGACCACCAACCGACCGGTTCACTGGGTGAACCGATCAGCTCATGGTTAGTGAGATGACTGATTCACTCTGGTGAACCGATCGGTTCAACTGGTCCAAAGGAGCAGTGTTGAGTTGTCTCGGTTTGTGAGAAAAGTTTTTCATTTCACTCATTCATTTCGATTGGGACAAGAATTAATCTTTGTGGTAATTAGAAATGAATAAGGAAAGTCAATTATAGGCAAGTCTAGGAAGTGAAATGACTGGTTCATTGGGTGAACCGATCAGCTCACACTCCCAACTGACCAATTCACTAGTGAACCAATCGGCTCACCTTGCCAAACAACTATTTTAGTTATGAAATGACCGGTACACCTGCCACAGTGCAAATTGTTCATGGAAATTCCGGACCCTTCTACTCCCGCATAGACTGGGAACCTTGACCCTTCCCTCTACTATAAATAGAGGGGTACAGGGGGCTTCTCCAAAGACACAACTCAGAACATCAGTTGCTCTGCAAAGTTGTTGTCCTCTGTGGTTGTGGTAAATGAGAGAGCCCAAGCAAGTTGTACCTATCCGGCGAGGAACATTGAAGGAAAGACAATTGTAGAAAATAAACTAGGGGTGGGAGACTGTTTTGGTGGAAAGTATGATGATAGAAGGGGACAACTCCTTCTAGTCCATTCTTCAGGACGACTAGATTTCCCAGTAGTCTGTGTGGACTATCTATAGAGGCAGGAGACTTCTCCCGCTCAGGAGGATGATAGTCAACTGCAGTCTCAGTCAAGACCAGGAGCTGCACAGACACCGTTGTAGACAGGTGGTTGAAGACCTCACTTGCTGTGAGGTATAGTCACTGAGAAAGCCTCAGGAATAGGTATATCTTGCTAAAACCATCATTCCCATTACATAGATATTGATGCAATTTGTTGGTTATGGGTTTATGGCCAAGTTCAATTTTTGTTTCCACTGCCTACTCCGACCATGTAAAAAACCCAACACCTACAGGGTCAGACACATAGACACAACTTGAAGAATGATTGACTTGGACCTTATAGTAATTGTTAAAATAAATATAGGGACTTAAAAGTAAGTTTGGATAACCTGAATTAAATATAGATCCATATCTAAGAAATAACTTTCTATAAGTCATGAACCCATTACTCATAGAAGACGGAATTACATACACACCAAGTTAGGAAAATATTTTTGTTTCACAGAATCAATGGGTAGGAGAATACCTCATCCTATGAGGGATTCAATAGCCTAGTTAAATAGGGTTTCTGTAACACCACTCCAAGTATATACATACATCAGTAGAAACAAACCCTATGTTGTCCATAACATGTGTCACTTGGCTTGGAGGAACGTCACAAAACATGATATGCTTTGCACAAGATAAATGAAGCACTATATATTGATTCAAAATGTAGATTCATACACTGTTTGTAAAACGGGAAATATAAGTGTCACATCTTGGTCTCAATCCTAATACATGCAGACTAAGTTAAAGTAAAGCATGAAGTAAAAACTAGACTAGAAAATCTACTGAGTGGTAGATGGCACCCCACCAAGATAAAGTATCCTTGATCTCAACTATGATGAAGGCTCACTTCAGTTCTCCTTTGCTCCTTGATCTAGGGGCATCTCATCCCACAACCATGAGAAAATAGAGACATCCATCACTAAGTGGCACTATACATTTTATAAGAACTAAAAAGAAAGCATAATAACTTGACTTCAAAGAAAACATTGCATGTATTTGACTTAAGCATTCATGATTACTTGATTCTTATAACATGAAGCTCTATGACACCCACTTAAGAGAACATGATTTCTAGGAAAACCCATAATGCTAGCAAAGCCCATAACAGCATGAATGCCCATGATTTGGCTATAAAAGCCCATAACTGGCATGAATGCCCATAACAACCCCTTGAGGTCCATGATTTGAGAAGCATAAAAAAACTAATTCGATTCCATTTATTTTAACATTAACAGTTCCATAAACATGAACTTTATCTTGATCTTTAATCTTTAACATGATGGAATTTCTCCCTCTTAAAACTTGAATTTTAAAATCATAAATCATTGAACATTAATCATAATATTTAATCTTAATGAGCATGATAATCATAAGACATAGCATATAGAAATCATCAAGCAATTTATATAAGAACATGACTAGAGCATTGAACTTTGAGATATAAAAGCATAATTTATAAATCATACATAGAATTCAATTCAACCAATGTACATATGTATAGTGGCATGTCACGCTTACCTTGGAGCAAAGTAGATCCAAAGTTGGGCTCTCTGATCTTGAGTCAAATCCTAAGTCTCCTAAGATTTATAGAAACCCTAATGTTTTGTAATGAATACACCTTATATCAAATACCATTGTAACTATGTAACCCTAATTTTGGTAATACATGAATTCTTAATGTTTAATTAGATACAATATGATCTTTTTATGTAAATAAGTTAGACTTCACATATAAGGTCCAATTAAATAAGTTATCATCATTGTTTTCATTAATCTTTTCTAATTAGGGTTTTTCACATATGAAATCACATAAAGATAACATCTTTATATACTTTTCGAGTTAGGATGGGAATCAGGAAACTAATTTTATTGAACTCACATTTTTTGAGTAACTTTCATATATTACTTGTCTCCATCTGACATTCCAAATAATTATTATAATTATTTCAAGTTTTAGGTTAACTGGCCAATCAGAGCTTGCCAACTAGGCAGCCATGTCGGCAAGGTCCAGGCCACGTAGCAACGTCTGAGTCAATTGACTTGTGCCTCGCTGGAACCCGACCCCACCCAGACTTAAGAAAAAAAAAGGTGAAAGTATACAATTTCCCTTGCCTTCCAAAAGAGGACACGGGGATAGAGTGTTCAATTCACCTGAGGTTGTGTTCAATATCCAGTCTCTCGATCTACAACGTCCTGTGAATCAACACAAGGGTTGACTTTGGGGTTCAGGGCCTCTGGATGACAGGTAAGAACGCTGATAGCTTTGTATGACCAGGTCAGATTCACAGTTGTACTCAATTAATTGGGAGGAGGTTGGAGCTGAGCAGAAGGAGAGAGGCCTTCTTGGGTAGATACAGAGAACCAAAATGAGAGATAGTAGGGGATTGGATGGCAATTGAAAATTGGGAGAGGCCCTTCAGATGCAGCAGAGCCTTGCAGAGATGTTGATGGGTTTTCAGAGGGATTCAATCCCATATATTTCCTTGGACAAAAGGGCGGTGGGTGTCGGCCGAGAATGCAAAAAGGGGAGAACTAGTATTGCTTACCATAGCCAGTGAAATTTAGGCTTTCCTTGTTCGTAATGATCCCCCAAACTCTTTGGAGAGGTTTCTAAGAGTGTACATTGATCGGGGTACAAGATAAATTGAAAATAAAAATGCCTTTACTGTTCTCGACATCCCTATTTATCACAAGCTAGGAGACGAGTTCTCCATTGTAGGATTTTTAATCAAATGACTAAGATCTGTGTGACAATTGCATGGGTCAGGCCCAAGATTCTGAATTGGAAAAATAATTCCGTGACATTCAATGTATTGCTCAAATAACCCTTTCACTTTAGGAAAAAGTAATCAATGCATAACTTCCTCTCCTTTTAACCAATTAATATCAAATTTTAAAGGAAAGTTTCGATTAATTAAATCTCTGTGTCCAAGGTCTGAGAAACCCTAGGAGAAACTTAGAGAGAGAGAGAGAGAGGAGACTAGAAGCTTTGGGTTGTCTTTGAGCACTTGTGTGAACACCGTACATATGAGTTTGCATAATGAATTCATTCTGAACAATAAATTGTTGGGAAATGCGGGCACATAGTAAGGCAGTAAATTTTTTTTATCTATCTGTATTCCCAGAATAGCAAGATCACGTCAATGACTATGAAATAGGAAAGATGGTTTAAGGAGTTCATACCTGGTTCTAGAGAAAGTCTAGCAACTACAACTCTTTACAGTACAACTATCTTCTAGTTTCTCTTAGACGATGTCTCTGCAACTCCTGGTCTTCACCATGGATAGTAGACTGGAACAACGTCTGCAGCGGCTCCTTGTGGTCTCGCCACAGACTGAGGACTGACGACATCCTCCCAGATATGGGTAAAAGCCACCCCACCTCTATGAAAGTCCACACGGACTACCCAGAACTCCTGTCGTCCTACTAGAATGGACAGGAAGGAGTTGTCCCTCCTATTGTGTACTAGTCACCAACGTGCTCTTCCACAATGATCCTCGATTGTTCTATCCCTTGCTATCCCTCCCTAATTGGGTAGGACTTGATTGGGCTCTCTTAGTTACCACAACCAGAGAGGACAACAATTGTCAAAGCAGTTGACTCTCAATTGTGTGTATTGGGAAGCCTCCAGTACCCTCTATTAATAGGAGGGGTTAGGGTCAGGGTTCCCAGTTAATGCGGGAGTGGAAAGGACTGGAAGATCATGAACTTTTTCAACTTGCGAGTGTTGAACATGTAATATCCTAAATTTTGGTACAATTGAATTATAAAATATGATGCTTGAATTAATTTGATATTTCCTCAATGATATTATTGGTGGAATAATAATGTTAATTGACTTTGTGGCATGAGTTCTTTTGGCACAAAATAAATAAATAAAAGAAATTCATGCATGAATAAATAGTGGATGACTTTTGATATGGTAAATGTTTCCAAAAGAAAATAAAGTATACGATGTGTTAGATAATTAAAAGAGTAGTTATCTAGCCATTATTAAAAACACAACGTTTGGGACACTAAATAGTGTCACCTTGGTCTGCCTTTTGATATGTTTGAAAATAATAAGAGATAGAAAGAGAATTCTAGATGATTAATCTAGAATTCATTATTCAATGGGTGACATCCTTTTCTATGTGTACCTCAATGTATTTTTCGATTAAGTAAATATTTGGACCGTGAATATATGAGTTTATATAGATGGAAAGATCTTGAATTCCTTCCCTTAACAACTGTGCATGCCTTTTTAGTATTAACCATGACAAGAGAGGAAGAATAACAAAAAGAAGATTTTGGAATAAGCCATCGTGGACATGGCAGTAAGTGATGAAATTGGAAAGTCATTAAAAGAAAAGAAGTCGACAAGTGTTTCGGGAAGACCCTAGCTCCTTCTCGATGCTTCTCTCCCTCCTTCCTTTCTTGATTGTAATATGTATATATATATATATATATATATATATATATATATATATATATATATATATATATATATATATATATATATATATATATATATATAAGGTACACATATAGCCACTGAACCTACAACCCTCTTCTTCATCCCTTCTGTTACAATATGGTTGTATTCCTCCTTGGTAGGTCGTGTTCCTCCTACCTAGATTAGGGTGTATCTTCAAGGCTTGCTAATCAGTAATGACTGGTGTCGATGTGGGTGGAGACCCTGAAACCCCCGCACTACTTCTTCCCTCTCTTCAGGATCTCTTAGGGAAGCAATAGGCACAGGTGAAGGCTAGACAACGACATCACGTCCTAGTATTAGTCGACATCCGAGAGAATCGACAAATGACCGAGAGCGCTCACAAGTAGCCTTAGGAGTTTTAGAACTCCATAATCCCACCATGGAGATGCGAGGAGGAAATAAACATGCACAAATACCTACTATCAGCACCTTAGGTGATGGAGAGAAGACCCCCTGTAGGCAGCAACTGCAGTGTCTGGAAGGGCGGAGGTGGTGTCCTCATGTTGAAAATTGGTAAGCAAGGAGATCGGGGTGAAATGATCACCATAGCTACAACCAAGGAAGGTGGAACCGACTATGAGTAGGTGGACGCTGGTCCGTGTCGATGTCCGTGTAGCATGACCTACACATGCAGGGTCGTAAGGGGTGCTTCGTCAGTGCTGGTATGCGTGTGGCAGCCCGACGCAATGAGAGGTTGGGGATGGCTAATAGCAATTGGACAATAATGCCCTTGGACACACAGTAGCCTTAGTCACCACAAGAGGGAGAGAAAGGTATTTTCATTATAAACTTAACCTGGTTCACAGATATAGATAAAAGATAGTTAGTTGCCTATGTGGCGCTTGGTGATTGGTCCAAACATGCTAATCTTGCAAAAGTCATAACTAATAATTGGTAACTCAGAATTAGACAAGTTATATATGAAAATTGATCATCAAAACGAGAGGAACCCAATAAAAATAGTTTTAGAGTGTAATTATGTTTTTCATAATAAAAGTAGTGCAATATGAATTAGAGTGATGATTAATATAAAAAAATAGTCCTCGTGATTATGATGCTTAAATCAATAAATCTTGCTAATTTGAGATGTTATCTGATAATGTGGAACTTCATGTTAATTTTACATGTTTATGACTAACATAATTCTAGTTACAGTTTCTAATGTGAACCGACATGCATATGATGATTTAGAGTTTAAAGATCCTAACTTGCTATGTTGTTAATGAACATATTTGATCTAAGTGATTTTAATGAAAGGATAAGATGGATCTAGTAACTAGGGTTCACCAAATGTTAAATATGCGATGGGAATAGGGTTAATTCCCTTATTCCTTATCCAAAACCTAAACCTTAGATTAGGACCGAGTAGGGTATAATGTATTTAATGTGATTGATGACACTTTAGAATTTACATAATGCAGATTATATGATGAGTGCTTTATTTTCTTGCTTGATTAGACAATATGCATGGAGTATAATTGAATAATCTGCATGGCAAAGGTGTGTGGCTACACCTAAGAATAATCCTTGTAGTTTCACATGGTTTTCCAGAGATTTGTTCGCATGGTTTGAAAATATATGCCTGCTTGTTTATTTCATTCGATGCAAACTTTAAAGTGACTATGATTATCACATTATATATGAACATGACTAGCCTGCATCTAGGCCACCTCAGAATATATGAAAAGGCCATCCTTCTAGAGAGGGGAAGGCATATTTTGGTACCAGCTTGAATAGGGGGTACTTGAGAAGTCACCCACCTGGATAGGGGGAGACGCAATGAAGTCATCTGCCTCAATAGGGGAAAATAGTGAATATTGTAGTATGAGGCCCTGAGGGGTTATGACATAGAGTGGAGAAACCTAGATTGGGTAGTCATGGTGAAAATGTTAAATTTTGTTTGTTAAACATTAACTGTTGAATTATGTTGTTATCATTACTTGTGAAATTTTGTTTCCCCCACATACCAGTATAACTTGTTATACTGACCGTGTTTTGTTTCACAACATTTTAGGTATTTGATGATATACATGATAAGGGACATCAAGATGAAGATGAAACCATGTGAAGATATTAATCTAAGGAGGATTTAGATAGACACTTCTTCTCTATGTCCAGTTCTGGTTATGAAATTTCATGTAAAAGCATATTTGTGAATTAATGAAATTGTTTTCTATTATTTATTATTTGCTAAATCTTGATCCTTGGGAAAATTTTTAGGTAATGGGTATCATATTTTTGTCCTTCCTTAATTGGGGGTTGTTGAAAATGAGGTCATTGCATTTGGTATCAGAGCCCCAAATTTTTCAAATAAAATTTAATAGTCTAAATTGCAAGTAATTTGTAGAAATATGAGGGAATAATTAGGGCATTTTCTAAAGATGATGGTGTCTAGAAGGGACCACGACTGGGGGCTGGCAATATTTTTCTCCGCACTATTAGTCGGCTTATGAGGACTCCCAGAACCGTGTATCTTGCCTGGACAAAGTTAGAAGTCTTTTCTCGAAGTAAAATACCTTTAGGGTTCCTTCTAATCTTGATTCATCCACTTCTCATCCTCTTACTTAATAAACCCTAAAAGAAATTTCTCTATCCTCATCTGAAGTTAGGGTTTTTGAGAAGAAGTAGGATTGAGGCATCCCCCACCAATTAATGTAAATTTAATATAGAAATGATAATGTACATGTAATGTGGAAATAATTATTGACATGGAATGTGGAGATAATGATAAAGGAAAGAGAAAACATTATATGGGTTTTCCCTAGGAGGCTAACCCTAGATGGGACTAGGTTTGGTTTGGAAAACCCTAGTGGGTCAAGGGACATAGAAACCCTAAGAGGTAGAGTGTAGTACCTAACCCTAACTCTAAAACCCTAATCATAAATAATGAGCATGGTGTGGTGGTATAAAACACTACACATATGAACCTTGAAAGGGAATAAGAATGAAAGAAAAAAAAGATGAGTTTAGGTGGCCAAGTCTCCCATGCACGTGTGTATGTGAAGCATGACATTCATGTAAAAGGTTTTGAGAAACATAAGAAACAAATGGTGATGATAATGAAAATCTAAATATAACTTATTTGAACCTCTCATGTAATCTCTGGAAGTTTGGTTTTGGAAAGAAAGTCATTGAGATGACTATGATCAAGCCTCCTGGAGGGGAAGGTCAAAAAGGACCAAACCTCTGAAGGGGAAGGTCAAGAAAGGTCAAGCCCATGGATGGGAAGGCCGACATGGCACGAAGCCCCTGAAGGGGAAGGTGGTTGAAGTCCACTACATGGACAAAACCTCCATGAGAGGGTATCCCAGAGATTGAGCAAACAAGGGTTGAGCGATTATAATAAAACAATGCATGTTCGAAGACATGAAACTTTTAGGGCTAGTGTGCCAACCTGGGGGTGGGTCAACCCAAGAGTGGGAAGATGACCTAAGAGGGAGGAAAAACCTTAGACCTTGGGGTAAAGTTGTGGCTAGAGAGCCTAATTTCCTTCTATGAGCCATGAAGGCACCCTAGGTTAGGACCTTCCCTAGTAAGGTAAGTTGACCATATCAATTTAAAGATTGAGGTAACCATGAATGTCACCTAATATAAAAGATGAAAGAACATATATTGAGTATGATTCTTGAACCCAAGTATGCCATCTCTGAGGGACATGAGGAAAAGTCACTATGGAAGTGTTTGACCATAAGAGACTGAGTCTGGAAAAGAAATGTCGCCATAAAATGTTGCCATGAGTCCAATGAGGAGATATAAAGTGAATAATGAGTATTGTAAGAGATGGAGGAATCTATTTTAAATAATTGCATATGAACATAATGTGCTTTAAATGAACCCTTAGAAGGATAGAGCCCAAAGTCAATCCCAAGGTCAAGTAGGGAGTAATAAAGGTACATGGACCGATGGGTTTAGGAGTTGAATATTCCATGAATGCACGACCATCTGGTCAGGAGGTAACAACTACATTTTCCCAATGCCCATGTCCCAGGATATTAGCTACCTTCATGATGTTCATGTGGCCAGTGGGGGAATGTGAGGGGCACTCCCTATATCCATAAGGATGAGATCACTTCAAAAGTACATGTACCCCTAGAGACCTCAAGGAAGTGGCTAAGGCTCATAACACCTGAGATGTAAATGTAAAGGATAAAAATAAGTCATGTAATAATGAAAGGAGTTGTTATAGACTCAAGAATATGTCCCTATCTATCTTAGATCCTAGTCCTCCTCTGTAGCTTTGAGTATATGTGATGACCTAGGTATTGGTCTACCCTCGTGGTAGGATCATCAGATTATCAGGAGTTGATGTTTGATCTACCTTTGGGTAGGATTATCTGACTATATGGTTCTAAGTTTTGGTCTACCTTTGGGGTAGGACCATAAGGGCTATTTAGTATCTACCATATGTGAGAGGTAGTATCCATGTCCACTGCAGGGACAACACAGAGGCTTGGATAGGTCAGGACTGAGTAGTTATGGCTTCATGAAATATAATAACTTTGTGGAATTAAAAATGTAACTTAATGAGATGTCCTAGGGTTAGAGGTGTTACCTCACCCTTACATGAAACTGAATAAATAATAGTTGAAAAGATAGTCACCAAGTGAAATTGATATCACAACATAAAAATGGAATAACTAAGAGATGATAATGTGTAAATACTGAGGATGTGGATGTATCCTAAATTGAATTCAAGTACCAATCCTAGTAATGACGTGAGGAATTTTCTTATCAATAAAAGATTTTAATGACATCTAAGTAAGCTTGTTAACCGTAAGATGTGAAATTAATATGAGTTATCTTTTACCTTAAGCTTAATGGGTTTGAATTTTTGGGACAAAATTCCTTTTAAGGAGGAGTGAATGTAATATCCTCAATTTTGGTGAAATTGAATTGTAAGATATGATGCATGAACTAATTTGATATTTTCTCAATGATATTATTGGTGGAATAATAATGTTAATCAACTTTGTGCATGGGTGATTTTGGCACAAGATAAATAAATAAACGAAATTCATGCATGAATAAATAGTGATGACTTTTGATATGGTAGACGTTTACAAAAGAAAATAAAGTATATGATATGTTAGATAATTAAAAGAGAAGTTATCTAGCCATTATTGGAAACATAATGTTTAGGACACTAAATAGTGTTACCTTGGTTTGCCTTTTGGTATGTTTGAAAACAATAAGAGAAAGAGAGAGAATCGTAGATGATTAATCTAGAATTCATTATTCAATAGGTGACATGCTTTTCTATGTGTACCTCAATGGATTTTTCAAATAAGTAAAGATTTGAACCGTGAATTTATGAGTTTATATGGATGGAAAGATCTTGAATTCCTTCCCTTGACAACTGTTCATGCCCTTTTTGTATTAAACATGATAAGAGAGGAAGAATAATTTAAAGAAGATTTTGTATTAAGCCATCATGGACATGGCAGTAAGCGATGAAATTGGAAAGTCATTAAAAGAAAAGAAGTCAAAAAGTGTTTGGGGAAGACATTGGCTCCTTCTCAATTCTTCTCTCCATCCTTCCTTTCTTGATCGTAATATGTAGGTATAAATAACGTACACTCATAGCCAATGAACCAACAACCCTCTCCTTCATCCCTTCTGTTACAATGTGACTGTATTCCTCCATGGAAGGCCATGTTCCTCCTACCTAGATTAGGGTTTATCTTCAAGGCTTGACTGTTAGTAATGACTGATGTCAATGTGTGTGGAGACCCATAAACCACTGCACTACTTCTTCCCTTTCTTTCGGCTCTCTCAGGGAAGCAATAGGCACATGTGAAGGCTAAACAACGACATCACGTCTTGGTATTAGTCGACATCTGAGAGAATTAGTAGGTGACCGAGAGCACTCACGAGTAGCCTCAGGAGTTGTAGAACTCCACAATCCCACTGTGGAGATGAGAGGAGGAGGAAAGAAATAGGTGCAAACACCTACTGTCGGTGCCTTAGGCGATGGAGAGAAGACCTCATGTAGGCGACACCTATAGCGTTCGGAAGGCCGGAGGTGGTGTCCTCATGTCGACAACTGGTAGGCAAGGAGATCGAGGTAAATGGATCACCATAGAAATGACCAAGGAAGGTGGAACCGACCTACGAGTAGGTGGATGCTGGTCTGTGTCGACGTCCATGAGGTGTGACCTGCGCACACAGGGTCGCGAGGGGTGTATCATTAGTGTTGGTATGCGTGCAGCAACCCAACGCAACGAGAGGTTGGGGATGGCTAATAGCCATTGGACAATAATGCCCCTGGACACACAACACCCTGACTCACCACGAGAAGGAGAGAAAAGTATTTTCATTATATACTTAACCTGGTTCACAAATGTAGATAAAAGAGAGTTAGTTGCCTACGTGGCGCTTGGTGATTGGTCCAAACGTGCTAATCTTGCAAAAATCATAACTAATAATTGGTAACTCAGAATTAGACAAGTTATATATGATAATTGATCACTGAAATGAGATGAACCCAAACAAAATAGTTTTGGAGTGTAATTATTCTTATAATAATAAAAGTAGTGCAATATGGATTAGAGTGATGATTAATATATTAAAAAATATAGTCTTGGTGATTATGATGCTTAAATTAGTAAATCTTGCTAATTTGAGATGTTATCTGATAATGTGGAACTTCATGTTAATTTGACATGTTTATGACTAACATAATTCTAGTTAGGGTTTCTAATGTGAACCAACATGCATATGATGATTTAGAGTTTAAAGATCCTAACTTACTATGTTGTTAATGAACATATTTTATCTAAGTGATCTTAATGAAAGGATAAGATGGATCTAGTAACTAGAGTTCACCTAATGTTAAATATACGATGGAAGTAGGGTTAATACCCTTATTCCTTATCCAAAACCTAAACCCTAGATTAGGACTGAGTATGGTATAATGTATTTAATGTGATTGATGACACTTTAGAATTTACATAATGCAGATTATATGATGAGTGTTTTATTTTCTTGCTTGATTGGACAATATGCTTGAAGTATAATTAAATAATCTACATGGCAAAGGTATGTGGCTATGCCTAAGAATAATCATTATAGTTTCACGTGGTTTTCTGGATATTTATTTGCATGTTTTGAAAATACATGCCTTCTTGTTTATTTCATTCCATGCAAACTTTAAAGTGACTATGAATATCACATTATATATGAACATGACTAGTCTAAATCTAGGACACCTCTGGATCTGTAGAAAGGCCATCCACCTGGATAGGGGAAGGCATATTTTGGTACCATCCTGAATAGGAGCTACATGAGAAGTCACCCACCTGGATAGGGAGAGACACAATGAAGCCATCTTCCTGGATAGGAGAAGATAGTGAATACTACAGTATGATACCCTGAGGGGTTATGAATGAGGGTGGAGAAATCTAGATTGGCTAGTCATGGTGAAAATGTTAAATTTAGTTTGTTAAACATTAATTACTTAATTATGATGTTATCATTACTTGTGAAAATTTTGTTTCCCCCACATACCGGTATAACTTGTTATACTGATCGTGTTTTGTTTCACATCGTTTTAGGTATATGGTGATATACATGATAAGGGATATGAAGATGAAGATGAAACCATGTGACGACATTAATCTAAGTAAGGAGGATTTAGATAGACACTTCTTCTCTATGTAAAGTTCTAGTAATGAAATTTCATGTAAAAGCATATTTATGAATTAATGAAATTGTTTTCTATTATTTATTATTTGCTAAATCTGGATCCTTGGGAAAATTTGTAGGTAATGGCTATCATCTTTTTAGCCTTCCTTAATTGGGGGTTGTTGAAAAATGAGGTCGTTACATAATTGGTCTATTTACATGCGAGATGGCTGGTTCATTCAACAAACCAGTCATTTTGCTATATTTCTCGATCGCATATGATTTGACAATTCGAATCCAAGTAATGCTTAACATGACGTTAGCACTAATCCTTGATGCAATCAAATTTCTCTACAGATTGAGTGATCTCTCTTACACGAGTCGGTCATCTCACTCACCCAACCAGACAGTTTGTGAGCCAAGTCGGTTGGTTCACTTAGTGAACTGGTCAGTTCGCTCCTTAGTTTGGGCATAACATAGCCAATTCAATTTCTGATCATCCTAACACTCCCACCGGCTGTCTCAACACTTGAGTTGATTAGCTGGCAGTCTAGTCAACTAATTTGTTGCTCGAATTGACTATCTAAATACTTTAGTAATCAATTCAATTATCATTCATGATAAACTCCTCTTCTATGTGAGTTCCTATGTGTGTGACCCTATAGGTCTCACATCACATTGGTAGTGAATGTTCATAACTAGCTTATGACATCACAACAAAGAGTGTTGCCTAGTCAACATTAGTGCTACCCAAGTGAATGGAAATTTGGAGAACAACTTCAACCTACAATATGCGTAAGGTGTTGTAGTAATTGTATAATTCCTTTGTCTCTGATATCCTGAATGAACTCAAGGCATGGAATTGCCATCCTCTCAATGTTCAATCCATGTTCCTTGAACCTAGAGAAGATTGTATGCAATATATGTTCCCTCAATATCATATACTGATTCTCATGTGCATGCACATGTGTTTCTCAGTCTCGCTAATCTAGTGGACATGGATATCAAACTCTAGTAGGAGGTACAAATCTCATCTACATCACTCACAATCTATCACCATGTTTTATAGCTACCCAATCATCACTTTTATGGAAATCCATGTTTCAGGGTTAAGTTGGACAATGTCAAAGTATATTGAACGACATGTGATCAGTGTAGTGACATCAGGTCTAAGAATCACAATCACCACCTTCACTATGAGAGATGACTATAACTTACCAAGTATGGTTTCCATGTGTCTCTCTCAAGATAGGTCTGTCTGATACATTGTTCTCTAATATGTATTTGCGTGCATTCTCATTTAGTGGAGGTGTGTAACATTTTGGGATGTATTAAAACTTTAAGTTTGCGAAGTCTATAGGTCCATAGGACTTAGGTTTGTGTCTGTCCTTACGTTGTCCAACATATCAGATCATATCTGGTGCTTATACAGATATGTCTAGAGGACACGAAGAACATGAAGAGAGTAGCTACATTGCACTAGGATAGGAGGCTAACACATGATGGAAGGGGGCCTGAGACGGGGCCGAAGCAACCCTCAATGCCTTAGTTTGATTTGAAAACCATGGACAATCCAATGTTCTAGTTCATGTTTGGATAACTTATGGCTACGATTATGCACTTAGAGGATAGTGTTGATCTAAGGGTTATACATTGCCCATATTTTGATAATGACTTAACCATTCCATTCATATGTATCTAATATGTTTGTTCAAGATTGATTTTAGGCTTTAGGTACATGAAAAGGATCAAATTACACAAGCCCTAGCTTGTCCAAGTTCAAGTCAAATGCAATGCAAGTGTGCTAATAAGGAAATCACTTCAAACGACCTTAGAAGAATTTTGTAATGACTTGTATTGATGATATGACTTGTAACTAAGATGAGAAAAATATGTGGGACACTTAATACTAAGGTTTAATCACCCAAAAGTCAATTTAGAAAATTGATCACATACTATTCATCGGTCGAGTTGGAAACTTGACCGATCCTATGATGGATTTTCTGAAGATGACCCATCGGTCGAGTTGTGTACTCACAGAACTCGACCGACTGACTCACTGAGCAAACTCAATTTTAGCTCATTGGTCGAGTTCCCCAGAACAAACTCGACCGATAGTTTGAAAATTGGCTTTGTCTATTAGTTGATCGACCGAGTTACCTTTATTGAAACTCGACCAAATGTACTGTACGAAAAATGCAGAAAAAGTGATTATAACTGTTGGTGACTTGTTTTGGGTGAAAATAGATCTGTTGCCTAGTGGAAAACAGTTATATTTCTTCCCTAAGTGTTCCCCAACTCAAGGGAGCACCCCAACTATAAATAGGACCCCTTGGAGTTCATTCCAAGTTTTCTCATTCAAGATATTCAAGGTCCTTGCTATAGTTGAGTGTGCTACTACTCCTTCAGCCCCTTTCTCTCTCTGGTTTACACTTCATTTTGTGATTGTGAGTGAGTTAGGCATATTGTAAGAGAGCTCCACCCAATGTGAAACACATTTAACCCTTGCATATTTTCTACATAGCTGGATTACATCTTTTATTAAGCCCTGGGGAGAGTGAGGTATACCACTTAGACTCCAACTGATCACTTCTTGGTTGCAATCAGTTCAATACAAGATATAGGAGTGTCGACACCCTAAGATCTAAACCCCTCAGTCAGTATGAGTGAAAATGTAGTGGCATATCGGTCAAGTTTCCTGCAGTCACATATAGTCAAGTTGCTAAACATCTGCTCTTCCTTGTTATGAAGGTCACGGTGTCCAAAACCAGGGTATGCAAAACCCTATCATCTGAGGTACAACCACAGTTATCCTCAATCACCTCAAATATATACAAGTATTGATTATTGTCAAAGTGAGGCATGACCGCATCCATGCATCCTCCATAACCTTGGGATCAAGATGTCAAGGATGTACACTCCCTTTCATGCGCATACTCAAAGGTTATGTATGGGACTCCGAGCATCCCTTAGTAGTACATGTTTCCCCATCCAGCAAGTCCTAACACGGAATGGTTCTACAGCTCAGGGCACTACATGATTTGGGTTTTACTTGATAAGTTATGTCAATTGGGTGAATTAAGGTTGCATCAAACAAGTGGACATACAAACCCTGATCTATTTCTATCAAGAATTTGATATATAGCAAATCCAAAAGAAATAAAACATATAAGGTATAAATCTTGTCACATCACCAAATGATACCAATCCATGTCAGTTAAGCAAGAGGGTTGCACCTCCATTAGGGCTCAACCATGCCCAAGGGTCATTAAGATCATCACATCATAATCACCTGCAAGAACATCATTATCTTTCCATGCCTTAACAAAGGCTCAACAAACCATCACCATACTTTTGAAACACATGTTTAGCATAACTTTTCATTAAAGAGCTATGATGTTCATATAATAGCACATTAGGCTTACAACAACATTGAAAGGATACTCCATCTCCACATTACTCGTACAAGAGAGTTAGGTATGACCAATCACCATCATTGGATTACATTAGGTTTAGGTTCCACAAGGTATATTAAGTATGATCAACCATCACCACTTTATTATATTAGGGTTCTGTGTAAAAGATGAGTTATATTCACATTACACATCATCTCATTAAGGTGATTATTTGTTAACATTCATATGAGGGAAAAGGTAAGACCACAAGGTTGAGGGAATAACACCACCGATTCAACATTACCAAAACCAAACCATCATACCATGAGAATTATCCCAAAACCATTAGATATTAAATAGGTAAAAACATTGGTTGTAATTCAAGCAAACACCTTGAACAAATCATCTAGAGAAACCATTGAGTTGTGATCTAGATGTGTCATCAACATAATCTAGTCAAGCCATCATTTTATAATTAAAGGAGCACCATCAGTTGGATAAATAAGAAGTACCTTTGTTTGTTGACTCAAAGGACACCATCGGTTGTGAAACTAGGTCCACCATCAGTTGTGGTGTCTAGGCACCATCGGTTGTGGGGTACATGACTACCATTAGATCATGAAGTCAAAACCTCCATCAGTTGTCATTAGCGAGTGTTGAACCAGTACCACCATCGATTGATGATTATATGTCAGAGAAGCCATCAAATCTTGGAGTCAAAACATCCATTGGTTGATTGACCAGTGGGGCCATCGAGTGCTGGACCCAGTGGAGCCATCAGTTGTCATCAAAAGATGGTGAAACAAGTCAAAATCCAAAGTGAAACCATCATTTGGTGGGATGAATGAATTCATCGATTGAAACCACAACAAGAGCACTAAGACCATCATTTTCTAAACACAAAAGAGTCCAAAATAGAATTTAAGGTATGACTATACATTGGAATAGGAAAGGAAACCAAAACCACCAAGAACAAGCCATCAGTTCTAGCAAAGAGAATGTCGTCGGTTTGCAAAACAAGGGGGGAAACCGCCCCAAAACCCTAAGAAAAACCCATCGTTTGAGAGATATCAACGACCATTGTTTGTCATGCAAGCAAGGTCTCAGTATCCCCCTACAAATGGAAGGTCGTGTACAAGGTGTAGGGTCATCCAAGAGGATAAACCACCAAAGAATTGCCATCTAAAAATAAACCCTAGATAAAGAGGCTACCTTTGTACTTAGAACCTCCTTTAAAAGCAAGATCTAGATTATGCAAGCTATAAGTAAGCAATAAGCATGGAGAAAGTTATATAGCTTGCCACTAGGAAGAAGAAGAAGCTCCAAAAAGTAAGGTAAATCAAGCAACAGATGAAGAAACCCTATCTTTAAGCACTTCACACGGCCAAGCAAATTCTCTCTAAGAAATTAAGCAACCCCTAGGCCAAGGAAGCAAGAAAGAGGTGTTGTTTAAGCTCTAGAGCATGCTCCACCATGGAACACCATGGTCATGACCAAGAAGAAGAGACAAGTAGGTAGATAAGAAAATAAAACGAAGGGAAGGAGGGGTAGCTTACTTGCTTAGGTCAAGAACAATCTTAGGAAGCTCCACAGGCTCAAAAGGAGGGTAGATCTTAACCCTAGCCATGCATGCAAGGAGATCGACCACCTTCTTCTACCTTGGGAGCCTCATTCTACACCTATCCAAGAATGGAAGAGCACTAGAAAGTAAGTAAGATAAAGGGGGTCCAAAGGGATTGTTTGCATGGAAGGGGGAGGTTCATATAGCTATGGGTGAGAGAGAAGAGAGGGTTAAGATGTCCAGCCATTTTTGCCAAGTGTTCATGGCCATAGGACATAACGTCCACGCAAGTAGCATATCCATAAATTCTGGGAGTTTGCAGGGTCATATGATCTTGGCTACCCATGGTGGACATTGAGTTCCATGCATGGTTACCATCGTTTATTGGAACCCTAGTCTACAAGGGTAGAAACCATTATTTAAGCACCCTTCCAAGCAAACCATCTCCAAGGAGCCTAAAGATAGAAAACCATAACCCTCCACACCCTAAGGACCACCATCGGATCCCAACACCCAAGGAGAGCCATCATATGTCACCCATCCTGGTGGATCATCAGTTGTGAGCCTCCAAGGTAGCTCATCCATGAGAGTAAAACCCTAACTCATCCTAGAAAGGTGTCACCACCCAAACCAAGGTACAACAAGGTGCACCAAGAAACAAATAACTCAAGCATGATATGAAAACATGTGAGGAACAAAAAACATGTGAAAAATTGCAAGAAAAACCTCAAATATGGGTAAATTGCAGAAAAGTCCAAAATAAGCCTAAAATTGTATAACTAGATCAAACAACATTCAAACTGGACCAAATAGAAAACATAAGCATGTAACATGTTATCAAAGCACTTCACAAGATTATATTAAGGTTTTAAGAATTGAACTATGATGAGAAAGAGAGATTAGCCAAAAAGCTAGGTCGGGGGGTCTTACACCAATAAAATATTTTCTTAAGAATTTCCAAAAAAAATGGAAGTTCTTTTTTCTTAAATTTTGAGTAGTTTAAGCGGGAAGACATCCTGAGGATCTCATAAAAAATACATCTACGAATGAGCATGAGGATTATTGTTTAAATCGTGGTCATGTCCATGACATGCATTCAATCAAGGTCACTTGATCGTGGAGGATAGGTTGATAACTAAGCCTCCAAGACTATTCGGCATTTAGAATAAGATTTAGGCTTGTTCTTTGTGATAAAAGAATGGTGTTCATGATCCATTCATGATTTTATGGTTAATTGTGAGACCAAGAAGATATTTATGATACTCTCCCAGACTCAACAACCTCTTCTTTGGAGTCTATGGTGGTTTTGGTTAAGCTCTTGACTCACCAAAAAAATCGGTTGTGGTTTAGGCATGATCAAATGCAGAATCGGGGTTTCTAGGTCTCATAGAGGCCCGAGATCAAATCCATTATCTCCAAAGAGGTACCACTATCACACAAATCATCAAAAGTGGTCTGAAGTAGGATAGCCTATGATTGGGTCAAGCATATAGCTAATGAGGAACTACAACAACTTATGAATTTTCACAAAGATCTAGGTTCTAGGAAAGCTTCTATGGATCTCATCAAAGCTATTGGAACCATCAAGTTTGCCTAGGGATGCAAGGGATCCAGTTTATGGTCTCTACTTCTTAAGATTTGACAAGGTTAGAGCCGGTAGCACTAGGAAAGAGTAGGGCTTGTGGGTTTGAATAGATCCTTTGTCCTCATGGATTAAAGCATGAAGTCAAAGCTCATTTTGTCCTCTTTTCCTTGCTTGAAATGAACCTTAGGGTTATGGAAGAGATGGAGGATTCGAGGGGAGATATTGAGAAGAGAGGAAAGGTGTGGTTTAGGGGTCAACTCGAGGATGTGGCTTATACTGCCTCAACATTGTCATTGTTGAAACTATGGTTTTTTTTGTCTTGATCTCCCGAAGACAATAAGGTTTTTGTCTTCTCAAGTTGTTTTTCTAGTTGCTACATATAGGTGAAGGGAGATCATACAAATAGGGATAAGATATTGGTTCAAGTCAGGTGTGCTCAAAAGTCAACCCCAACTTCTTAACTTGATCCATTTGGACTATGGACAAATAAAATTTATAATTGATATTAAATGAAAAAAACAAATTGTGTTTTCTCTTTATAAGGTTATAGGATTAGTTAATTATCTTAAACATTTTTTGGTAGTTTAGACCTAACATTATCTAGCTCTGAGGAAAACCAAATCATAATATCTTTGACTTCATATTTAAATAAACTAGGATTAAGTTTTTCACTAGATATATCTTAATATATATTGATTGTATCACTTATAATTTAGCACATGCATATAATTATCATCTTGTCTAACCACTGAAATCTTCTTAGAATTATTTGAATCATGAAAATCCACAAACTTAACTTATCATATTGTTAGTGCAAGATAACAAAAAATATTTAATGAATTTAAAATTTACAAAGGGAAATCGTGATTAGGTTCAATTTTTTAAGGGGCCAACTGAGTCCAATTTGATGTATTACATAACTTAGATTTTGAATCTAGGGTTTAAACACCGATTTATTTCATATTGGAGTCGATAAATATAGTGGACGTAGAAGAGAGTATAAATGAAGCTTTTTCTTGGTAACTAAGTTGTGGTTCCCTTTCTATTACTTTATTGAAAGAAGAGGACTTTCCTCTACAACATAAAGAGAGAACAAATTAAAAAACTATATGTATATGAATAGCTATTGAATTCAAACTTAGTCAATGTAGGTATGATCAAGTTTGATATTGAAAAAATGATTATGTTTTACGATCCTTAAATATGGTGAAGGCCTCATAAGGCTTATGAGGTGTTTTGCATGGCTCTTTGGGTTGAGAAGGTTATCATTGTGCTTTGGGACCACGTGAATGAAAGAATTGGATATAAGGATGTGATAAGTAGTAAATCAATCAAGATTGATGATATTCCATTGAAATATTGGTTAGGGAAGATCAGTTAAGTTTAATTCAAAGAAAATTGTAAATGTTATGGTCACCACACCCCTCTATATCTTTTCCAAGTGTCAACCAAGATTCTGGAGGGTTGAAACTAGTATTTCACACACCAAGGTCCACCTAGCTAGCCACAAATGACCAAACTTGACTACTACTTGATGATTTGTGGTTATGCAAGTAATACATTACACAACATAATAGATCCAATAGAGGTCATGAAACCACCAATGACCGTTCCACATTAAAAGTATAGAAAGTTCATAGGGTGGAGAACCTCAATTATGGAGGTAAGGTTCAAATGAGAAAGATAGTCAAGGAAATTTAACATGAGCCAATTTGCCATAGAAAATGGTAAGATGATAGCCAAGACTGTGAAAGTAGGGACATATGAGTGTTTCACAACCACAAGGGCACTACTATGATCTGACCTTCTAAATAATTTTGATGAAAGCACAATAAATCAATAATCAATCAAATTTTTGGTTCACACCCATCATAACTACACCTATGACTTTATTAGGTGTATCCATGTCTCTAACATTGTCATCATGGACTCATAACCCTCAAAGCCTATCTGGGACCATAGGGCCAGCACATTGTAAGTCTCTTTATGGGAGAAGGATAGGTGAATGAAGATGGAGCAAGATAACATGGTTTGTTGCTTAAACTTGCATCACGGATTGGGATATTCTAGGATAACATGGTTTCTCTCCTAAACCATCAAGCAAGGCATTATGTCCCAACTTAACATGCTCAAACCCACATCTAGCTTGAAAAACCATAGTGTGAATCTCTAGCAAACAAAAATGATATGTATGGTTGTGAAGTCACTAGTATCTATTAAAATGCTAAAAAAGGGGCAATGCCAGTGGAAAGGGGATAGATTCTATATACTAGCTTTTAATATTTTAATCTCCTAGCATGTTAATCATATATTCCTAGAATATTATAAACTAGAATTCTTATAGATCTAGTACTTTTTTTGGAAATTAGTAGGATCTCACTCCATTTAGGTACTGAAATATCTAGGTTTCAAAATATATACTAGTTAAAGTAGTTCATTACCTTAACCTTGGTTATAAAGCTCTAAAATGTAGATCCATGATCCTAGTCATCATTATCAAGATAATGCAATGTGGTAGCTAGCCTATCATATTCCTAAATAGTTTATATCTCGATTATGTTATGAATCATTTAAATAAGTTAAGAAAAAGAGTATTAACTGTCAACTGTGGTATTATAATTACATATTTCGTAGGCTTCTTGGGGGATTGGTTTGTTTTCCACATGATCAGTGGTATAGGTTACTTACAACACTAATTTAGAAGCAAAAAAACTACTACTTGGTAAGATAATCTACGTCTATAGTGGATATCCATCTGTAACATACTGAAATTTGGTGTACTAAATCTAATTTGATCTATTATTCATATTTTTCCTAAACTTGAGCTCAATTTTGATTGGGTCCTTTTTCCAACTTGAATGTCATCATTTTGACTGACTATCATGTTCCTTGATACAAATTAGCCTACTTTTAAGTTTATTGTGCCTAAATATATTATCAATCTTCATTAGAGAGGGCAAAAAAAAGAAATTCTGAATTAGCCCATCGTTTGTGTATCTTGTCATAGTTTAAGATCATCTAGTTCAAGTTGATATTTTGTGCCTCACTATCCTATTAGACCTTACATTCACTTTCTTTCACATAATCGCTTGGAATTAATTTTAGATGTGCTTAGTCAATTGAAACTATATACATATGTACTCATTTTAGTTAAATCTATAATGAGGTACTAATGTTTGGATATGTTATGAGAAAGATTAAGTTAACAAGATCGAATATATTTAGGGAAGTGTAAACATTTTAATTAAAACCATAGTCAAAGTCTAAAAATAGTTGGTCTTTTGGTTCAGGGGTTATAAATGAAATTAAAAGATAGGGACTTCATTATAATTTATGACTTAATTCTCTATATGACCAACGCACACCCTAGTCTTTGTAACGCTGAGGAGCCGACTGTTACAGGGAATATGCGACACTGGTTTCTCCTCAACCTACGTGACTTCATGACCATGAAGAGGTTGCCTCCGTCACCCCTTCTATTCCCTATACCTCCCTTTCCTTTATAGATAGGTCCATCGCAAACCTACTCTAAAGAGAAAGGGAATTGTTTATTGAGTGATTAAAATGGGTTACAGGGTAGTCTCTAATATAGCAACTGGGAGTAGAGACATAAGTGTTGGTATGTATGCCCATAGAGAAAGTCATGTGATGATTGTAATGGGATACTTTGTAAATGATTTGAATAATAATAAAGGCAATTTCCAATCTATATGTTTTAACTATTTCTGAGTTGATAGTGTAACATGATAGATGTCTAGAGAATTGTTTTACTCAATGACGTATGCTTTTAGGTTTAGGACCTAAACGATGAGATCATACAGATGTTAAGAGTATATATTCTTGTTTAGTCCCTAGTCGATTGTTATTGTGGAAATAACCATAGACATCAATAACACTAAAGACTAGATTGTGTTTTGGTTGATGACAGAATCTCATTAGTCATGATATAGTGATATCAAACCAAGCACATCGGTAATTGTTAGAGAACAAGTGTACTAGACAGACCTGCCATGAGAGTGACACATGGAATCATGATTTGGTAGTCACAGTCATCTCTCACAGTGATGGTGGTGAATGTGATTCTTCGACCTAAAATCACTACACTCAACACATGTCGTTGGGTACACTTTGACATCATCAAACACAGTCATGAAACATGGGTTGTTATAAAGGTGATGATTGGGTGACTTTGACACATGGGGCTTTTGAGGGGTGAGTGATAGATATGGGATTTGTCCCTCCTAAGGGAGTTTGATGTCCATGGCCACTTGATGAGTAGGATTGAGAAAGGCATGTGCATGCATGTGTGAATCAATATATGATATTGATGTCACACACATCTCACCCAGTCTGCTCTGAGATCAAGGAAATGGATGAATGTTGAAAGGATTACGGTACCATGCCTTGAGTTCATTCAGGACATCAATGACAAAGGAATTATACATTAGTTGTAACACCATTCACGGATTGTAGGATTGAAAGTTGTTCTCTAACTTTCTATTTCACTTGGGCAGCACTCATGTGTGACTAGGCACCGCTCTTTGCTTGTGAAGTCATAAGTGTTATGGACTTTCACTGCCAACGTGAAATGGACCGGCAGGGTCACACATAAAGGATTTAAGTTGGAAGAGGAGTTTGTCCACAAATGATGTTTAGATTGATTACTAAAGGAGTTTAGTAGTTCAATTAAACACCCAGTCGATTGATAGCTCAAAATCATAGTATTCAAGGTGTTGGATCAGATGATTAGAGTATCAGATTGATTGAAACTATGATTGACTGACCTGCTGCCCCAATCGATCGGCTCATGCAGATGAACTGATCAGATCAGGATGGTGAGCCAAGCGGCTCAGGTCAATGAACTGATCGGTTCACATAGTTGAACTGGTCGGTTGACCAACTGAGTTTGTTTCACTTATCAAATTTGATTTGGATAAGGACTAATATATGATTAGTTGGAAATGAACATGGAAAGTCAATTCGAGTTGGACCAGGAGCCTGAACTGATCGGATCAGATGTCCCAAATGATCGGTTCAGGTGTGAACCGATCGGCTGAGGTCACCAACAGACCGTTTCAGGGTTGAAACGGTCAGTTCAACTGGCGCGGTTTGTCAGATTTTGTGGAAAATCTCAAACCCTTCTACTCCTACTTTAATCCCGCATTGCCCAGGGTAGAGAACCCTGTCCCATGACCCTCCTATATATAGGGGTATTGGGGGCTTACCAGAACACAACTCAGAATACCAGTTGCTCTGCAAAGTTGTCGTTCTCTCTGGTTGTGGTAACCAGGAGAGCCCGAGCAAGTGCTACCTTATAAGGGCGGCATAGCAAGGGAAAGACAACTGTAGAAAAGTGACTAGTGGCAGGAGAGTGTGTCGGTGACTAGTACACTGATAGGAGGGTGGGATCCTTCCGGTGCCTTATGCGACAAGGTGATCGGAGTTCCAGGCAGTCCGTGTGGATGACTGTAGAGGCGGGAGACTTCTGCTGCTCAGAGGACACCTATCAATCCCGACAGTCCCCGTGAGACCAAGAGCTGCACAGACACCGTCCAAGACCGGAGGTGAAGACCGCACAAACTGTGAGATAACATCATCGAGCAAGCCTCAGGACAATGTATGTCTTTACAAACCATCCTTCCTACTGTATAGACGTTGACGCGATTCCTTCATACTGGGTTCGGGGAAAAGAAAATTTTTGTTTCTGCTGCCTTCTCTATCTCCCCTAAAACCCAACAATAAGTACAAGTGAGCAATATGGGACTAATACTACAAGAATAACAAAGCAACACAAGTAAATAACACAGTATATCTATACTCTCCCTCAAGCTGGAGCGTAGATATCAAACTAGCCCAGTTTGTCAATAAGAGTCTGAAACTGAGCTTTAGGAAAAATTTTGGTGAAGATGTCCACAAGCTGCTTGTCAGTGGTGATATATGGAGTGCAGATGTGCCCAAATAGAACTTTCTCCCAAACAAATTGGCAATCAACCTCAATATGCTTTGTGCGTTCATGAAATGTGGGGTTGCTCACAATAAAAATAGAGGCTTTGTTGTCATAGAACATAGGAATAGGGATGGAATAAGTAATATCAAACTCATGTAGAAGGCCACTGACCCACAGAAGCTCACATGCAGTATGAACCATGGCTCTGTATTCTTCCTCAGCACTGGATCTAGAAACAACAGTCTGCTTTTTGCTTCGCCAGGTGACTAGATTTCCTCCCACAAAAGTAATATATCTAGAAGTAGACTTCCGATCAGATCAAATTCCTGCATAGTCAGAATCTGAGAATCTAGATAAATTGCAATGGCCATGCTTTTCATACAGAAGACCTTTCCCTGGTGAGCTTTTGAGATATCGTAGGATGTGACAAATAGCATCCCAGTGGCACTGTCGGGGTTTATCAAGATACCGGCTTATGAATCCTACAGTAGCTGCCAAGTCAGCCCTAGTGAAGGCCAGGTAGATAAGCTTGCCTACCAGTCTCTGAAACTGGTGGCAATCATCATAAGGAGGAGAGTTGTCATCATCCCAATCCATATTAGGGTCCAGAGGAGTGTTGTTTGGCTTACAGCCCAGCATGCCTGTCTCCTACAACAAATCAAGAACATATTTTCTCTGTGAAAGACAGAGTCCTGCAGATGATCTGGCAACCTCAATGCCTAAAAAATAGCGCAGTGTGCCAAGGTCCTTGGTGATGAAGTGTTGTGCTAAATAATGTTTGGTTGTCTGTATACCTGCATTATCACTGCCTAATAAGACAATATCATCAACATACACAATAAGGATAACAAGTCCTGCTACTGACTTACGAATAAATACAGAATGATTAGATTGTGATCGCCGAAAGCCAAAGGTAATTAAGATCTGACTGAGTTTATCAAACCACACACGCGGGCTCTGTTTAAGACCATAGATGGCCTTTCTGAGTTTACAGATTTTGAAGGCAGACTCCCCCTGAGCAACAAATCCTGGAGGTTGCTCCTATTGGTATGTATGCCCTGAGAGACAATCATGGGATGATTGGTGGGATACATTAAGATTGATTTGATAAATATCAAAGGCAATCTTCCAATTCTTTCTGGTTCAGTCATATGAGATAGTGATAGAACAGACTGAATGTCTAGAGAATGACAGTACTCAATGACGTATGCTTTCAGGTTGAGGACCTGAACGATGAGATCATACGGATGCTAAGAGTTTGTACATTCTTGTTATGTCCCTAGTTGGATGTCATTGTGGAAGGTAGATAGACAGCAATGACACACAAGACTAGATTGTGGTGTTGGTTGATGACAGAATCTCATTAGTCATCATATAGATATATCAAACCAAACACATAGGTACTTGTTAGAGAACAAGTGTACCGGACAGACCCACCGTGAGTTTGACACATGGAACCATGACATGGTAGTCACAGTTAAGACTCACAGTGATGGTGGTGAATGTGATTCTTTGACCTGAAATCACTACACTCAACACATGTCATTGGGCACACTTTGACATCATCAAACGTAGTCCTGAAACATGGGTTGTTATAAAGGTGATGATTGGGTGGCTTTGACACATGGGGCTTTTGAGGGGTGAGTGATAGATATGGAATTTGTCCCTCCTAAGGGAGTTTGATATCCAAGGCCACTTGATGAGTAGGATTGAAATAGGCGTGTGCATGCATGTGTGAATCAGTATGTGATATTGATGTCATACATATCTCTTCCAATCTGCTCTGAGATCAAGAAAGTGAATGAACGTTGACAGGATGACTGTTCCATGCCTCGAGTTCATTTGGGATATCAGTGACAAAGGAATTATACATTTGTTGTAACACCATTCATGCATTGTAGGATTGAAAGTTGTTCTCCAACTTTCTATTTCACTTGGGTAGCACTGATGTGTCACTAGGCACTGCTCTTTTCTTGTGAAGTCATAAATGTTATGGACTTTCACTGCCAATGTGAAAAGGACATGTAGGGTCACACACATAGGATTTAACCTGGAAGAGGAGTTTTGTCCACAAACAATGTTTAGATTGATTGCTAAAGGAGTTTAGTAGTTCAATTAAATACTCAATTATTGATAGCTCAAAATCATAGTGTTCAAGGTGTTGGACAAATTGATTAGAGTATCAGATTGATTGAAACTGCAATTGGTTGTTTCTGCACAATCTGCACTCCCAACTGATCGGCTCATGTGATGAACCGATTGGATGAGCTTGGTGAACCGGTCGGCTCAAGTGTTGAGTCGATCAGCTCATGGTCAGGGTGAGACGATTGCTTCAAGTGTTGAAATGATCGGTTCAACTGTTGCAACCGAGCAAGTTGGGAAAGTAAGATTGGTGAGAAATTTCTTTTTGTTTCACTTGCCCAATTTGATTAGAACAAGGATTGGTATTGGGTACCAATTAGAAACAAAAGAGAAAAAGTCAATTGGGAACTGTCCAGGACCACGAACCGACCGGTTCAGAAATGAACTGACCAGTTGAGGTGTCCCAACCGATCGGTTGAGGTGTCAACCGACCGGCTCAGGTCCCCAACTGACCATTTCAGAAATGAAATGATCGGTTCATGTCACGCAGTTGGTTGTTTTTGTGGAAAATCTCGAACCCTTCTACTCCTACTTTAGTCCCGCATTGCCCGGGATGGAGAACCCTGTACCATGACCCTCCTATATATATAGGGGTATTGGGGGCTTCTCAGACAACAACCCAGTGCAACCCGTTTCTCTATAAAGTTGTCGTTCTCTCTAGTTTTGGTAACCGAGAGAGCCCGAGCAAGTGTTACCCGAAAAGGGAGGTGCAGTAAGGGAAAGACAACTACAGTTGCAACTGGCAGTAGGAGAGTGTGTTGGCGACTAGTATGTCAACAGGAGGGTGTGACTCCTTCCAATTCCTTGTGGGACAAGGAGATTGGAGTTCCAGGTGGTCCGTGTGGACTACTTCAGAGGCGGGAGGTTTCTGCCGCTCAGGAGGACAACTGTCAATCCCGACAGTCCGGTGAGATCAGGAGTCGTCAGTCCCGGTGCGACCAGGAGCTGCACAGACACCGTCTAAGACCGGAGGTGAAGACCGCGCAAGGCGCGAGGTATTTTCGCCGAGCAAGCCTTGGGACAAGGTATGATTCCACAAACCATCCTTTCCTATTATATAGACGTTGACGCGTTTCCTTGTTCTGGGTTTGGGGAGTAGAAATTTTTTGTTTTCGCTGCCTTCTCTGCCTCCCCTAAAACCCAATAGTGGTATCAGAGCCATGTCAACTGCTCTATATTTTAGGAATATCAATATGATCAATTTTGGTTTGTCGCCTTTATTTATTGCATACGATGCAAATAAAATTGGCTTTATGCATGTCCAATCCTAAATCCACAAATCCCAATTACATATATGATATGTATTATTAATGCACTCGATACGCGTCGCCCTTAAATGAGTTTTTTGGTGGATGTATAGTGTGGTTATGGCCAATCAACCCTATTTGTGTATGGTTGTTTGTGGTTGCTTGCATCTCTATCTGCGCTCCGATCTTCTTTCTCCTATTCCTGATGTAACTCGAAATAATTCGAGAATTCTTTCCTACTTTTGCTCCCCCCGAATGTAACTCGGGGTTTCTCCTTTTACAATGTAAAATAGGATAGAATTTTATTTCCTGATATGTCAAAGAACGGAGGACATCCTGACGACAGATGAAATGATCGGTTCAAGGTGTGAACCGATTGGTTGACGTTCGAGACGATCGGTTCAAGAAGTGAGTCGATCGGTTGGTGACCGGTTCCAGGAGTGAGACGAGCGGGTGGTGGCCATGACGAGATGAACGACGACCAGGCAAACCGATCGGTTGGAGGAGCCAACCGATCGGCTGGTGGCACCCAGACGACCGGGCCAGAATGAGAAAGTCATTCATGGGATGATTTGATCTACTCGGAAGGCAAAGCACAGAGTTCATCTTGTACAGGTTGCATGTGATGTAGACCTAGATGACCGTGATTCCTCTTGGCTCGAGGAATCACATTGGGATGGCCATAATCATCGCTTTTATCGTTTCGCATGTTTTCTGTGGGATATAGCATGTATATGATACGTACTATATATTGTGGTGATTGGATATGTATATGTATATAAAACCAAATCCCTCATCTAAATATTAAGTCTTATATGCCTTCCATTAGCGGCACACATGAAAAACTCGATCGGCCAAGCGTAGGTTACGCCAAAGCGTGGTGCGCTGTCTATCTTGTGGAAGTGTGAAGGGTAGACATGTAGGTTCTGCCAAAGCAGGGTGCATGTTTACCGTGTCAGCTTTTGGGTTAGACTTAACTGGTGATTCTTAGAGCATCTAAGCACAGAGGCAAGAAATGTTCATGGCAAGGTGTTGTGCATGTTCATTCATCAAGAGTTGCATATGATGCAATTGGCATGATGGCCTACCTAAATAGTCAAGATTGTGGGCGATCAGCCAAAGCTGACTCATGACTTGATGAAATATGGATCTTGCCCACTAGAAGGTTGTACGCTGTAATCTTCTGAATTGATGGTGAGGGCTATCAATTTGAACTAAAATAGTGGGAGCGATAATTAATTAAAGGCCTAATTTCTATCGTCAACTTTTCAAATCAATAAAATAAGTCAAAAGAGTTTTGGACTAAAATTGCATATATTTCCTTTTTTATAAAATAAATGGTTAAACAACAATAATCACTTTATTTGTGATCGGTCTTTGAGATCAACAAATTAAAATGGGAATTTTTCCACGACTCGTTAGGACATTGAGAAGTGTTCTCAATCGTAGAGTGAAAGCTCTAAATCCTAGTTATACCAGAACCAGATGAACTCGATCCCACCATATCAATGGCTGAAAGTATGCTTATGGAAGCATACCGAGGAAGACATTGGTGAGGAGTGCTTGATGTTGTGTTCTCTGAACTATGAGTTGCAGAGACAACATGAGACATATTATGTCTCAAAGACACTGTCCTAGTATGTCATGACAGAAGGAGATCCAGTAAGGTATTCACACACTCAATGTGATTGGGTATGTGGAAAACATGACTAAGAAGGGTTCCCTCTGAGCCAAGAGTTGGCTATTGGTATGATACTGCAAATGTTGCGAGAATCATACAATTCATGATAAGCTACAACATGAACAACTTTGACAAGCGTTGACAGAGTTGTTGGACATGTTGAGGATAGTAGAGGCAAAGATGAAGAAAGACAAACCATGATCTTTGATGTGATCAAAGAAAAGGTAATTCTTAAGGGCAAGGACAAGGGCAAAACAAAGAAGTGTTCTGATGCTAGCCAGCAATCCAAGCCGTCTTCAGCCTCAAGGCACTTGGGGAAAGGGTGTATGAGGGAATTTCCCTCTATATCTGGAAGAAAAGAAGAAGATGAAGGAGGGGATGGAGATCTCCACCTAAGGTATCATGAAATGAACCGCTTCTTTATCTGAGGTATATGATACCAAGATATGGATCTATCATATATGATATGCAAGATCCACAACGAAGTGATGGCCTTTGTGAAAGGACAAAGAAAGGAGTACCCATCATTGGAGCAAGTGTTGTTGCCATAGATAGGAGTATCTTTCAGTTTATTTCATCCTAAAGGACACGAAATAGAGTTGAGAACTGCTATTTCATATATTTCCAATCGATAGAAACACTTTATTTTTGCATATTGTATGACAATGATGGCAATTAATAAAGTTGATGTTTCAATTATAAAGATATGATCTTTGTGGAAATGCCTTGTTTATCTTGTGGTACTTGGTATGCATAAGATAAAATGATACCTAAAGTTATTGATAACTCAAACAACCAAATTAGCATCAATCATGAGAGATTCATTTCTAGTTTCCATATGATGGATAAATCTAGACTCTTTTGGTTAGAGAACCAGTAAGAGACATGAATATCTTGGACATGATTTATCAATCTTCACTAATGGTAGTGGGAGAATGATTATCCTATTAGGTATGATACATGTGATGTATTTACATACCTATTGGAACAAATGCTAATACTTCAAAAGGTGTTTAGAGAAATACCAATATGAATATCTTGAAGTGTTCAAGATTATCATAGATGAAGTGCAAATTTGGTAAAGTGTTAATTCTTGATGAGATCAATGAATGAAATACTTGGACCAAATGTTTGAGATCCTTATGAGTGATTATGATAGTGTATCATAGTGAACTCATGATTAAGGCATGGTGATGTCTAAAACAAGAAGGAATCATACTCTAAGGAGTTAGAGAATGATTATCAAATAACTGAATTCTTCTTAATATAAGAATACCCCACACTAATAAAGGACATTAAGAATCACAAGGAGTTGTAAGTTCTTATATCCTTAACAGATACACCTCGTTTATCTACGTGATGAGTTGTTCATGTGATGAGTCAACTATCTAGATGAATATGAGGAACTGCATTTTGAGTTATGGTTTATGACCATTACATCCTAAATGACATCCATGTGAACCATAAGGTATGACCTTGATGGTAGCACCCATTGGATAAAATCCATAAGTGAAAATGAGTCTTAAGTGTTAAGACACATGGATAACATTTTGAGAAGGATGATGCTTGTTGATTGAAACTTAATGACTAAGACATTTGGCATATGGATACTAAAACTGCATTCCTATGAGGAATAAAACAAGGATGTGTACGTAACACAACCTATAAGGTTTATGAATCCACTAATGCAGATGAAGTCTATAAGTTACAATGGACTAATCAATGTGATTGATTGAGTACAAGCAACTCAGAATTAGATCTTTACTTTGATGATATAGTCAAAGGGTTTGACTGATATGTCAAAGATAAAGAAGGGATATGTGATTTAGTGGGAGCGTATTCACATTCCACATGTTGATGTGAAATGGAAATGTTCTAGAATGGAAATCCAAAAGTGGAAATTATCTTAAAGGAAGATAGAGATGTTTCCTATGTGATAGGAATAGAGATCTATAGAGATAGTTCTCAAAAACCTCTTGACCTGAAAAGAGAAAGCATACATTGGCGATATGTACTGAAGGGTTCAATATGCACAGATTCAGTGGGAGAAAATGTGTCCATGTTACATGGAGTTAGTATCCCAAGGCCAAGTGTCCAATTCTTATGAAGAATGGGAACACTAAGAATAGATATGGATCTATCATGTATGTAATCATCCCATTACCTTGCATGTATCGACATGGCAAGAATAAAATGCATTCATCATTTTGTTTGTATGACATGACAATATGATGTGCTCATCCTGATAACTCGTATGTGGGACATGACGAGTGGATGTCTGTCTACTTCCAGTAAGGGTTACTGGAAACCATAAGAACTTGATAAGTACTTGAGAAGTACTAGTTCTATGGAGATAAGGAAGAGTTCGATGTAAAGAGTTACATTGATGCGAACTTCCAAACAGGAAAGAAAATTAATCGCAAAATATATATAGGATATATAAAAGTGAAAGTTTGTTGATAATTGGAAGTGTTCCAATGAAACCATTTAAAAGGAAATTCCGAGTATCCATGTGTTAGAGAACAGTAGTGGATACTATATGGATCTGGAAGTTCATGAGATGAACTTATAGATATTCTGGTCATTGATGACAAGTATGGAATCCTTGATCATGCAATGTGGCTAAAGGTTAGCAAAGGAATACTAGATCGCATATTATGGCAACTCCATCTCATACGTGTGACGTACAGCGAAGAGATGTGAGACATGCAATTAATACTGACTTTGGCAAGGTGTTGCCATAACTCACTATGTTGGAAAAAAAAGAGCACAATAACACGTGGGACATGTTTAAAAAATCACTATGAATATGATTCAAGGGTGATTGGCTCGCAGTGCAAGTGGGAGTCTGTTGGTATGTATGCCCTGAGAGCCAATCATGGGATGATTGGTGGGATACATTAAGATTGATTTGATAAATATCAAAGGCAAGCTTCCAATTATTTTTGGTTCAGTCATATGAGATAGTGATAGAACAGATTGAATGTCTAGAGAATGACAGTACTCAATGACGTATGCTTTCAGGTTGAGGACCTGAACGGTGAGATCATACGGATGCTAAGAGTTTGTACATTCTTGTTATGTCCCTAGTCGGATGTCATTGTGGAAGGTAGATAGACAGCAATGACACACAAGACTAGATTGTGGTGTTGGTTGATGAAAGAATCTCATTAGTCATGATATAGAGATATCAAACCAAACACATAGGTACTTGTTAGAGAACAAGTGTACTGGACAGACCCACCGTGAGTTTGACACATGGAACCATGACATGGTAGTCACAGTCAGTACTCAAAGTGATGGTGGTGAATGTGATTCTTTGACCTAAAATCACTACAGTCAACACATGTCGTTGGGCACACTTTGACATCATCAAACGTAGTCTTGAAACATGGGTTGTTATAAAGGTGATGATTGGGTGGCTTTGACACATGGGGATTTTGAGGGGTGAGTGATAGATATGGGATTTGTCCCTCCTGAGGGAGTTTGATATCCAAGGCCACTTGATGAGTAGGATTGAAATAGGCATGTGCACGCATGTGTGAATCAGTATGTGATATTGATGTCATACATATGTCTTCCAATGTGCTCTGAGATCAAGAAAGTGAATGAACGTTGACAGGATGACTGTTCCATGCCTCGAGTTCATTCGGGATATCAGTGACAAAGGAATTATACATTCGCTGTAACACCATTCACGGATTGTAGGATTGAAAGTTGTTCTCCAACTTTCTATTTCACTTGGGTAGCACTGATGTGTGACTAGGCACCGCTCTTTGCTTGTGAAGTCATAAATGTTATGGACTTTCACTGCCAACGTGAAAAGGACCTACAGGGTCACACACATAGGATTTAACCTCGAAGAGGAGTTTTGTCCACAAACAATGTTTAGATTGATTGCTAAAGGAGTTTAGTAGTTCAATTAAATACTCAATTGATTGATAGCTCAAAATCATAGTGTTCAAGGTGTTGGACAAATTGATTAGAGTATCGGATTGATTGAAACTGCAATTGGCTGTTTCTACACAATCTGCACTCCCAACCGATCGTCTCATATGATGAACCGATCGGCTGAGCTTGGTGAACCGGTCAACTCAAGTGTTGAGTCGATCGACTCATGGTCAGGGTGAGATGATTGCTTCAAGTGTTGAAACAATCGGTTCAACTGTTGCAACTTAGCAAGTTGGAAAAGTAAGATTGGTGAGAAATTTCTTTTTGTTTCACTTGCCCAATTTGATTGGAACAAGGATTGGTATTGGGTACCAATTAGAAACAAAAGAGAAAAAGTCAATCGGGAACTGACCAGGGCCACAAACCGACCGGTTCAAAAATGAACCGACCGGTTGAGGTATCCCAACCGATTGGTTGAGGTGTCAACCGACCGGCTCAGGTCCCCGAACGACCATTTTAGAAATGAAACGATCGGTTCATGTCACACAGTTGGTTGTTTTTGTGGAAAATCTCGAACCCTTCTACTCCTGCTTTAGTCCCACATTGCTCGGGATGGAGAACCCTATCCCATGACCCTGCTATATATAGGGGTATTGGGGGCTTCTCAGACAACAACCCAGTGCAACCAGTTGCTCTGTAAAGTTGTCGTTCTCTCTGGTTTTGGTAACCGAGAGAGCCCAAGAAAGTGCTACCCGAAAAGGGAGGTGTAGCAAGGGAAAGACAATTGTAGTTGCAACTGGCAGCAGGATAGTGTGTTGGTGACTAGTACGTCAATAGGAGGGTGTGATGCCTTCCAATTCCTTGTGGGACAAGGAGATTGGAGTTCCAGGTGGTCCGTGTGGACTACTTCAGAGGCGGGAGATTTCTGCCGCTCAGGAGGACAACTGTCAATCCTGACAGTCCGGTGAGATCAGGAGTCGTCAGTCCCGGTGCGACCAGGAGCTGCACAGACACCATCTAAGACCGGAGGTGAAGACCGCGCAAGGCACGAGGTATTGTCTCCGAGCAAGCCTCGGGACAAGGTATGATTCCACAAACCATTCTTTCCTATTATATAGACGTTGACGCATTTCCTTGTTCTGGGTTTAAGGAGTAGAAAATTTTTGTTTCTGCTGCCTGCTCTGCCTCCCCTAAAACCCAACAGCTCCATGTATACTTCCTCCTATAGATCTCCATATCAAAAGGCGTTTTTGACATCGAGTTGAAACAGAGGCCAGTCTTTATTCATAGCAATAGATATCAGAATGCAAACAGAACTTAAGCATGCAACTGGAGAAAAAGTCTCAAAGTAGTCAACACCATATGTCTGTGTGTAACCTTTTGCAAATAATCTGGCTTCCAGGCGTTCAATAGTGCCATCGGATCGATATTTAATAGTAAATATCCAACGACAGCCTACAATAGGGCAAGAAGAGGGACGATCGACTAGATCTCATGTCTGACGATCACGAAGCGCATGCATTTCTTGCTCCGTAGAATATTTCCATGCAAGAATACAAAGGGCCTCCTCTGATGATTTAGGGATAGTCACAGCAGACAAAACAAAAGTGAAGCATGTAAAACTGTCACATAGATTGTCAGAGGAATAGAAATTATTGATAGGATGTTGAGTACATGAACGAACACCTTTCTATAAACTGATAGGAAGGTCTAGGTCAGAAAATACCTCACTGGGTGGTGGATCTTCCGCAGACAAAGGAGTTGGTTTGACCGGGGCCTCAGAAGTAGTTTTTCTCATTGACCTGCGCTTGTAGACTTGCAATGGGCATTTCGTAGGCATATCAAGAGAAGGTAAATTATCAACAAGAACCAGTAAAGGTGTGGTGGCCATAATATCAATAGATAGTTTTGCTCCATCAGTAGAGTAGTAAGGCATATGCTCAAAGAAAGTCACATCCGCACTAACAAACCACTATTTTTGAACAGGATCAAAGCAGCGGTAGCCTTTTTGTGTATGGGAATACCCCAGGAAAACACACTTGTTCGAGCGAGCATTAAGTTTTGTGAGGCCAGGGCAAAGGTTTTTCACAAAGAAAGTACTCCCAAAAATGTGAGGAGGAAGAGAGAATAAAGGATTATCAGGAAACAAAATGGCGTAAGGAACCTGATTTTGCAAAATAGAGGAAGGCATGCGATTTATAAGATAGCAAGTCGTAGAGATAGCTTTAGGCCAAAAATGATGGGGTACTTTGTAGTGTATGAGAAGGGTGTGAGCAACCTCTAGTAAGTAGTGGTTCTTTCTCTCAGTGACGCCATTTTGCTGAGGAGTGTAAGGACAAGTAGTCGAATGTATGGTCCCATGAGTGACACAGAAGGAGGTAACAGATTTTTGCATCAACTCGGGTGCATTATTAGTACGAAAAAATTTAATAGGGTTGTTAAACTGGGTGTGGATTTCAGCAAAGAAAGTATGAATAGTTTCCAGCACATTGTCCCGACCCTTAAGCAAAAACAGCCATGTGGTGCGACAGTAATCATCAATGAAATTCATAAAATATTTCACACCGTAGTGACTCGACATAGAACAAGGACCCCAAATATCAGCATGAACTATATCAAAAGTTTCTTTAGAAGCAAGAACCTTCTTAGCAGGAAAAATAGAACGAGTTTGTTTGCCCAACACGCAAGTTTCACAAGTAAAACTGATCTCAGATAATGTAGGAAATAAATGTTTTAATTTGGCAGCCGATGGGTGACCCAGTCTAAAATGCCACTGTAGTCCAGTTACTGAAGTAGACAGCAAAGCAGATGCAGCAGGAGGTCCATCTAGATAATACAGCCCATCTCGTCCTTCATGGCCCGAACTAATCCCCATCTTCGTGCAGAGATCCTTCAAAATACAACCAGAAGGATTAAGTTTAATAGAGCACTAGAGTTTTTTTACCATCTTACTTACAGATAAAAGATTAACAGGAAATTGTGGGATATATAAAATAGATTTTAGTTGTAGCTTTGGTGAAACAGGCACTGTTCCAGTTCCATGAACTGTAGTTTTGGAGCCATTTGCAACAGTAACAAAAGAGATAGTAGCATTTTTATTGAGAGCAGAAAATAGGTGGATGTCACCGGCCATATGAGTAGATGCACCCGAATCAATACACCATTTATTGTTACCAGTAGTCGGAGAAGCAAGCATAACAGAGGATCCCATTATATATGAGGGTGGTAGATGGGTGATACGCTCCTGGAACAACTTCTCAAATTCAGAATGAAGCCAGTCTGCGTTTGTCGGAGCAGCAGGTGTGTCAGAGGTAGTGTCATCAGTAGAATTTGTAGAAGCCTGGTTAGCCCAACCGGCTTTCCATGCTTAATCCAACAGTGATCTTAAGTATGGTTGTCTTGGACACACCAGTTGTTGTAACGAGGGTCGGGAGGTGCACCACATCCAGGAGTAGATGAGCCATGACCACCTGAGGGAGGAGGTCGACCTCTACATCCACGGTCGTGTCTACGACCACGGCCAGAATCAACACGACGAGCAATGAGAGTAGGATGCTCAATAGCTGGAGAAGGAGTCATGGATGGTAGTCATTGGACTCTTTTGAGGACATCTCTGAGGGTAGGTAGCGGATCACTAGATAGAATATGGTCGACCATGCCAGAGAAGGATGCAGGAAGGGCAGCCAAAAACTGAACTAGTTGAAGTTCGTTGCGCTGTTTCTGGGCAACTTTGATGTTGGTCGTCAAGGGGTGGTAGAGTTCGAACTCATTCCACAGAACTGAGCACTGATTGTAAAAATCCTCGATAGAAGTGTCAGGGGAGAACTCCTTCTTGGCTAAGGTTTTGAAAATTTCAAAAACTCGCTTGGGATTCTCCTGATGAGAGTAAACATGGGAGAGTTGATCCCACATGGCCTTAGCATCATGAAGGCATAGTAGAGATTGTCTAATCCTTGGTTCAGTGTTGTTGAGGAGCCACGACATAACTCCAGCGTTGTCCTTGGACCATTGTGCATAATTTTGTCTGGTTTTGTCATCAGCATCAACAGTAGGAACAGTAGGAGGCACAGCTGTAAGATGGTGATATCGGCCTTGGGTTTTGACATATAGAATGAAGGACGCCGACCATAGATGATAGTTGGAGCCGACGTCAAGCTTCACAGTGGTAACATACAGAGCACGGGGAGGCTCAGATAAAGCCATAGCAGAGGCAATAGTCGGTGCAGCAGCAGAATAGATCAGAGACCCACAACGGGACAGATAGCAGCAGTAGGGATTTGACTAGTCAGATCAGAGAACCCGTATAGGGCAGAGTATGCATATAGAGAAATTTATGCCATCATGAGGAATACTAATGTTCCTTCATGAGGTGCAGGCAGAGAAGACGGTGAGATTAGAGACTCTAACCGTAGATGGACAATGGCTGTCCGGACGTGGAGCGGTTATTTAACCATACGTAGAGAGGGATGAGAGGAGGATAGGAGTAGCAGTTGTAGCAGAAAAAGGAAAGAGGAGGGGCAGGAGGGTGGCTGTGGTGGCAGAAAAGGGAGGAAGAGGTGGTTGTAGGGGGGTGGTGGTTGCGCTGGAGAGGGCGGGTGGTTGTGGTGGCGACGGGAATGGGAGGTGGAGCCTATGGCAGTGGCAAGGAAGGGGGGAGGGGGGATGTGGCGGCGGCGGGGAAGGGGAGAAGGGAGGGGGTGGCGGCGGTGGTGGTGGGAAGGGGGCAGGGGCAGGTTGGCGGCAGCGGGGGGAAGAGGATAGGGGCTGGCGGCGACGGTGAGGAAGAGGGGGGGACGAGCAACGACGTCGGGGGGGGTGGCGTCGGGTGGGGGGGCTGATGACGTCTCACATCATTTTGGATGGGTGGGTATGAAAAAATAATAACCTACTCTTGATATCATTTAAAGAGAAAGGGAATTGTTTATTGAGTGAGTAAAATAGGTTACAGGATAGTCTCTAATATAGCAACTGGGGTAGATACATAAGAACAAGTGAGCAATATGGGACTAATACTACGAGAATAACAAAGCAGCACAAGTAAATAACACAGTATATATATACCTACCATTCAGACCTATGTTTTCTTCCTCGCCAACAACAGCGTCAATGCCATCTTCTGGGATCCTCCAAATTATCAGAGCCGTAAACCCATCTTCCTCCTCGTCCATCCAAAGAGGGTCCACACAAACTACAGCCATCACCATCATCATCCCTCCTTGCCTCCACCTTCATGGCAAGTTTTTGACTCTGCCGCCACCAATGGTCCCTCGCCAGCAGTAGACTGATCTTTCTAGCACCCACGATCATAAGAAGACAGACCAGCAGTTCAACTACTGCAGGCCCCGCCTTGGTGCAGATCTTCCCCAACTTCGACCATCTCTGGCCACAACCAGCAGCCACAGGCCAACTACTTCTTTCCACCCTCGTCCTTGCCAGCAAGAAGCTCTGTTGATGGCCGCCAATCTACGATGGCGGTGGCTGACCCTATTGGTTTCACAGCAGAGAAAAGGTGGTGTCTAATTCACATGCACATCTACACGGCCAACTGAATGCAGAATAAAAGAACACAGCGAGCCAGTTTTGAACAAGGAGAGGAACGAGAGAAGAGAGAACACAATGAATTTACACAGTAGAACAATATTGAAGTTGTTGTTTACAAAGTGCGGTGTGAATGGCTATATATATCCATCGTACACCAGCAATATACATGACGGTTACATAACTGTTTGTATACACTGTTTGTATACACGACTCTTGCAAAGCCTTAAACATCCATAACTGACGGCAGTTACAAGTGCAACACTAGTTGACAGTTACAAACTAACTAGACATCCCTTCACAAGGAATACAGCCGACACACACCCCTTCACAAGGGAATAACTACCACACTCCCTTTCATGGACACATTAACTAATACGTAATTTGTATCATAATTCAATACACCCCCTTGATGCAAATTCTAATACTTCAAGTTAACAAATACATATATGAAATCAAGAGACTTTAAATTTGGGTCATGAACAAACAATCTTCGTGTGTTTCTTGAACAAAGTTTGCTTGTTGCTTTGCCTTCTTCCAAAAATAAGCTTCGATATGTCATCGCTTCTTGCAAAAGTAGCATCTTTTATGCTTCTGAAATTTCTGAGCATCATCTTCTTATGCTTCATCTTCATTAGTGTACACGTCTGATGTCGTATCATAGTCTTCCTCATCTCCATAATCATGAACATGACTTTTTCCTTTGTTGCGACTGTCTTCACGTGCCTCCAGTTGTGCATCTTCAACTTTGGCCTGAAATACATGTTCATCAGTACTTTCTTAAGACCTATTTAACCTTTCTTCATGCGATAGTAGAGTACCCATCAATTTACTAAGAGAGTACATAAAAAGATCTTTTGATTCCTCAATGGCATCAATAAGGAAATCGTATTTTGAAGGCAAACACCGTAACACCTTCTCAACAACTCTCCTATAAGAAATTTCCTCGACATATGTGCGCATCTGGTTCACTACGATAGACAATCGGGAGAAGAAATTCTGGAAGATTTCACCTCCTTTCATAGAGAAATTTTCAAATTCCCTACGGAGCGTCTGTAATTTCACTACTGTGATCTTCTTGTCACCGTGAAACTCCCTCTTCAAAATGTTCCACGCATCGGTGGATTTGACAGAATTCACGATCCTCGGAAATATGTTTTCCGCCACGGACTGATGCAAGACGAGAAGAGCGTTTGCATCTTTCATGTGAATCTCCTTCAAAACACCAGAATTTCCCTTTAAAATGCCCGACTTCTCTTTCAAAATTTCACCATCTAAGTATCCATTCTTCACGAGATCCCAAAGATCTTGAGAGATGAAAAACGTCTTCATTTTGATACTCCAAAACTCATATTTATCACCGGAGAAAATAGGAATCAACGTCTGTTGCAAATTCATACCGTGGTTCGTCATCTTCAAAAAACTACACCCAAAAAATCTGCTCACCTTTACAGTATCCTACAATAATTTCTTCAACAAACTCCACCAGACCTTCAACTTCTACTGCAACAACTACGTCGAACTACGCCCAAACAGCGATCAAATTTGGCTTTAGATACCAAAATGTTGGTTTCGCAGCGGAGAAAAGGTGGTGTCTAATTCAAATGCACATCTACACGGCCAATTGAATGCATAATAAAAGAACACAGCGAGCCAATTCTGAACAAGGAGAGGAATGAGAGTAGCGAGAACACAATGAATTTACATAGTAAAACAATATTGAAGTTGTTGTTTACAAAGTGTGGTGTGCATGGCTATTTATATCCATCGGACACCAGCAATATACATGACGGTTACATAACTGTTTGTATACATGTCTCTTGCAAAGCCTTAAACATCCATAACTGACGTCAGTTACAAGTGCAACACTAGTTGACGGTTACAAACTAACTAGGCATCCCTTCACAAGGAATACAAACGACACACACCCCTTCACAAGGGAACAACTACCACACACCCTTTCATGGTCACATTAACTAATATGTAAGTTGTATCATAATTCAATAGACCCCCCAACCTGCAAACTCCATCACAGGGCACACAGTCGTTGCTCCTTCTACTCTTGATCCTCCAATGAATCTACAAGATCTGATTCATCTATTGCGTTCCTGTACTCTTTCCTCCCCCATAAGAGTGTCCCCTCTTCAATTTCGCCTAGTGCGTTGCCATCTGTAGATACATCCCTGTCATCACCTTCACCATAACCTCAGCGACACCCAGGGAGCTTGTGAGATGCAGGTGGTAATCCCCATCCCACCTTAATCCGTGTCGACTCCTTGGTAACCATGGAATCTCCCGCCATCATCATAGATGCATCAGTGATCCCTCAAGCTGCCAAAACCAGTTGTAGTACCTGCAACCACCTTGCACTAAGAGGCACCACCTCTTGCCCCAATCAACTCGATCGCCTCACCTCGATCCCAGCATCGCTACCTAGCCTCTTCCAACACAAACAATAACTTGCAAATACCACCTGCGCCTCAGATCTGCAGATGAACTCGCCAGCCACCACCACCCCGACATCACCTCTCCTACCGGCCACCGTCCAAAATACAAGACCTGTGATGTGTCGATTGTGTGAGCCTGAAACACCATTTCACCATCCAAAGTAGATGCAGCACAACCGCAAGTATCTTCATTCGAATTCCTTGCTGCCAAATCATCCTCTTCGCACCACCGTCCAAGTTCTAATCTGCCATGATGTGCAACCGCCGCACTCAGCCAGATCTGCTTGCCTCCTCATCTATTTTGAACCCCATTAGCTGATACAAAGAACGCTGACCAAAACCTCATGTCCTCTGACAGCCAGCATCTACCCTTGGTCATCCTCGTCAACCACGATAGAACAATCTGACCAGCAGACAACTCTCCAATGCCGCCCACAGCTATAGCCTGCTACCAGTAACCAACTCCACCTTGATCCCACCCAAACATGCTACTCCTTGGCACTGATGACCCTGGTTTATAGAGAAACTAGCAAAGTCAACCTCCAACCAGCAATCATGTACAGGTGATGATAAAAACTCATGGCACCTAGATAGCTTCCAACATCATCTATGATGACCGGATGAGAAGGTTGTGATCAACCTTGGTCAGCCCTGCAACTTGAAAATCCATCAAGGGTCCCACTGAGACTACCGGTGAGTTGATGTTCATTTATAGTTTCAGAACTACATAATCAATCTGTAATTCTTAATAGTAATTAACAAGATCGAGAGGGAAATTAAATCTGCTATGTTAACCATCTAAATTATGGATATATAATAGTATATAAGGAGACAATAACCTAGATAAATCTCATTGATATAAGTCATGTCACATTACATATTCATACCTTACGGTATTGGAAAGTAATAAGATTGCTATAATGGAATTTTAGTACTAAGTCTTGCAATACATACATATATCAATAGTATGATAAAGTGTAGTGAACTAAATACATGGAAAATATGATACATATATAGACATTCCCATCATAGGGATATGTGTTGTTTTCCCAGTAAATAAAGAAGTCTAAGGTTTCATTATTTAGTAATCAGACACATCCAAAATGTCAAATCCATTATAGCCATGAAACTAATATCCTAGATGTATGCATATATATACAAATAAATAGAATATGGACTTGTAGATTGTAATCTTAAAACATTGTCGTATGATATATAGGGGATCACTCTTATAAACATGGATGGATTTATGAACAATAACTTAGCTTAGGTAATTAATGGATAGAACAATGTATGAAATTATTCTAATATAAATTCACCTAAAACCTACTTGTGTTTGGGAACATAATTGAGATTTATTGATATGACTCTTGTATGTTAAGGTATGATGCATTAAATCCTAGTATGGGTATATTGGTAAACAAACATAATTGATCTTAGTGAATGAATAGAGTTATATTCTATATAAGAGAGAGAATAACATTATCTAATTTAAAGAAGAAATGATAAAGCAATTGAATGTGAAATATCCATTATATATATGACTTGGTTATGAATAAGGATAATGGAAGAACCACAGAATGATAATAACCCTAGATGGGAAAGAAAATAATAAATAAAAATTTGAACAAATAATTGATTCCAAGCCAAGTGTTAACACCATTATATAATTTGTAGATTCTTCTTCTTGGAGCATTGTTATGATTGAGCTTGTAAGAACCTGTTGCACTAAACGAGATTACTCAAAACATAAAACACAATCAATCACTAATTAATCACATATCTAATAATATGGGTAAATTAAAATCGATTTCAACGTCGGCACCTGCTCAGAAACATTTACATAAGAGCCCAACATCTTTCTTATATCCATACTCTGTCAAGAATTTGATACAAATTGTTCTATCATCTTCGCCACAACATACATATACATAGGAGAACAATATTTATATATGCCACACAAATAAGTATTAATATGCTAACAAAAGTTTGATTCGTTCGAAACACCATATACAAATTTTCTCACCCGGACCTGAGAGTACATGGACGACTCTAGGACACACTAGACATCTAATCAACTTTCTCACAGATTTATTATTGTAGCTCCTCTTTGCTGCCACAGGTTTATTTTTGTCACTTTCGATTATCTAAAAAAATGTGACGAACCACAAGGGTGAGACTTATGTCCCAGTAAGAGATATAACCTCCAACAACGCTTATTGATTACAACATTTTAAGTAATTAAACAGTTTAAGCAGTTTAATCAGATATAACAAATAGGCTCAACAGTAGAGATGATTAACAGAATACATAAAGGAGCATATAATAATTATCATCATTAGCCAGACTATCATCCTTTATCTTGTTTAAGCAATTTAGTATCATATGCATATCTAGCATCATGAGCAAGTCTAGTAACATAGAATCTCTATCATTACGAATAATACTAACCACATAAGCATAGCTAACAACATTAGCATGTCTTATAGGTTGGGCAGATCTACATTATAAGTAGAACTAACAACATAAGTATGACTATCTACATAAGCATGATTAGAAGTATAGGCATTTCTAATTACAGAGGCATAGATAGCAAGCTAAATATAACTAACAACATGAGATAGCTAGCATCATAATTATAACCAGTACTAGCAATATAGCTATCAACATAACCATGGCTAGTGTATGTAAACATCTTCAATATCAAGCATATCCACAACATAAGCATATCTACTATATCTTAATTGCACTAAGCATCATCTTTATATAAAGAGAACAAACAAGGGTTATCATCCAATGTGAAGCGTCGTGTATAACCCTATACAGATTTTCTAGATGGTTGTATTACATCTTTTATTATGCCCTGGCGAATTTGAATCGTACCATCCAATGTCCATCCGACCCCTACAAAGGGTATTCAGTTTCGTACAAGATCTAGGAGTGTTGGTATCCTAAGATCTCTTCCCCTCAGTTAGTACGAGTAAAAAGGCAGTGAAATATCAGTCAAAGATGCCAGTACAGTGACATATAGTCAAGCTGCTAACCACTATTCTGCCCTTGGTATAGGTCACGACACTAGAAACCAGGGTATACAAAACCCTCTAATCCGAGGTACAACTACAGTTGTCCTCAATCACATCAGATGTATGAGGCATGACCATAGCCATCCTCCACAACCTGCATTGTGGATGGCAAGGATATATCCTCAACTTGCCACCCCCACATACTCAACAGTATGCACTCTGAGTTTCCCTTAGGAATACTCGTTTCACCATCCAGAATGTTCTGACACTGAAGATGGATCTACTGCATAGGGCACTACATGTTTAGAGTTCTACTTGATTAGTTATGCCAATTGGGTTAATTAAGGCTACATCAAACAAGTGGACATACAAACCCTAATTCACTTCTAGCAAACATATAAATATCACAACTTTAAAATATATAAAATGTGTGAAACATAATTTCTCATCTCATCATCACATGGTACTATTCACTTTCCATTCATGAGACTACACTAGTCATCATGCTATCATAAGATATAAATCCTTTTCACAATATCCCTTATCAGCACAAGAGGATTACACCTCATTCAGGGCTCAACCATGTCCAAAGGTCATTAAGACCATCATACTATCACAAGATATAAATCCTTTTCACAATATCATAGGGTATCAACCCTTTCCAACAAAAGAGGATTACACATCATTCAGTGCTCAACCATGCCCAAAGGTCATTAAGACCATCATACTATTCCCTGCAAGATCATCATTATCTTTCCATGCCTTATAACAAGGCTCAACTACATCACTTACATATAATACACCGGATTAGCACAATATTGCATTAATGAGCTAGGAGATATTCATAAACAATCATAGTAGGGTTACATCAACATTAAGAACATTCCTTTATTACATCAACATGCAAGGAATTTAGATATGGTTAACCCTCGTCATAATCATAATGCACATGTTTAGCATAAGAAAGTATCAACCATGTGGCTATGATAACCACCAATTAATACATTAAGATTATGATAATATTAAGGAGGTCATTTCACCATCATGACATCATATAAGAAGGTCAAACATAAATACTCATCTTTATCTAATTGCATTAGAAATAGGTTCAACAATATAAATTATATTAATGTTACTAATCAGCACTTATACCCAAATCCTAACTCACAACATCTCCATTAGATCATGGATGCATAAGGTGAATCATCACCATCACATTCCATACTATTATCAAGTATGAATCCACACATAAATCAAGGTGTAACCATCAGGTTATAGCATACTAAGGCTTCAAAAACAATAAGAAAGTACTCCATGATTGTATTAATCAATCAAGGACTATTCATACCCAATTAGCATAATTTAGTTATATTAAAGCTAGGTATAACAAGCTATACCTCATTAGGGTTACATATCAACACAATATGGTTATCATTCCTTCTATTCATATGAGTGAATAGGTAAGACTACCTTATTAAGGGTAACCCTTCATTTGTTCCATCATCATTCAACCCATATCTCCATACAACTATGTCACCCAGAACCATTGGATGTTTAAAAGGTAAGACCATTAGTTGTTTACATAAGTAAACACCTTAGATAAACCACCTATGGAGTCCTTGAGTTGTGCTTTAGAAAGAGTCACAATTTAACCCTAGACATCCCTTGATTAACAACATTAAAAGTTCTATTGAGAGTAGGGTAAAACCACAAGAAATTGTTTATTTAAAACAAGTCATCAATAAATGAGATTATTAAGTTGATCTCATAAAGGAAACCATTAAAATCACTTTATTAGAACCAACATATTACATTTAGGTATCATTACAATTTATTGGATGAAGAAACATTAGATCTTAACCATTAGGTCAAGTTCATATATTAAAACCATCAATTGGAGTATAGGTCCAACCATTGCATCAAATGACCCAATAAACCATTGGTTTAGGGCTTAATTGATGCTAAAATTACATGCTTAAATAACCATAAGTTGTGGAGACCTAATACACCATCATTAGTGATCATTAAGTCACCATAGGTTGTTAGATCAACACTATATTCATTAATCACCATCGAATATCAAGCTAAAGTCACCATTGATTGATAACATCATTAAGGTACTTAGTTGTTGATCATTAAGCTTATAACTAGTACAAAACATGACCTAAGGAGTGAATTTCAGTTGAAACCCTTGGTCACCACCATCAGTTGTCATGAATACAACACCATAAGGTTGTTGCAATGGTACCATCATTGGGTCATGGGTTTATAGAAGAAATCAGCTTAAAACCCTAAAATTGACCATTGGTTGATAGGTGCTTAGCACCATAGGTTGTCAAACCAACCTGATCCAACTCATATTATACATTAAGAATAATGTACACATGATCACAGGTTCATCTAGAACTGAAATAATAATAGGAAATATTATAAAGATCGAAATCCAAGTCAAGCATAGCTTTTTAGTGCATGGATCATCATTTAAAAGAAAGAACATGAGCTAGCAAGCTTATGGTAAGCAATAAACGTGGAGCAAGTTAAAAAAACTTGCCTATAATTATAAGATAAACTCCCACATAGAAGAAAACATGAGCAGGTAGGGTAGAAAATCCAAGCATAAGCTGTGAACTCATCCATCTAGCACCTTTCTTCATCAAATGAGCAAACCCTAGGCATAAGGAGCAAGAAAGGTAGGGTTTTAGAGCTTTAGAGCAATTTATACCATGGAACAACAAGGTTCCAAATTGGAGAAATGTAGGAGGAAGGATAAAAAATAAATAAACTGAGGAAAGAAGGGGATTCTTACTCTTTTTGGTCAAGATCACTAGAAGGAAGCTTTTTGAACCCTAAAAGGAAGTCAATTGCAACCCTAGATTCTTTTTCCAAGAAGATCCACTCTTTCTTCTTCCTTGGATGGGAAATTCATAGAATCATAGAGGGAGAAAGTGGTTCGTAGAAGGAGGGAAGTGGTGGAGAGAAATTGGCTCATTTGGGTGCTTAGGGATAAGTATATAAAACTTTAAGATAGAGAAAAAGAAAAGGTTGAAGTTCTAGTATCTTTCTAAGTGTCCATGGCCTTAAACTATTACGAACATACAAACACACACACAAGAAGCTCCCCCACCATCCATATAGACCTACTTAGCTCTCCTTTTTCGAATTTCCAAGCCAATCAAATAATTCATTAGTTGATAGCTACTAAAGGTAGCTCGTCCATGAAGGGTAAACCCTAAAATACCCTTGAATAAAACACCTTCAAACCAAGGTTTAAATAGGCACTCCATGGATCAAAAAGCTCAAGAATAATGAGATAATATCCAAGGAACATAATTCAAGAGATAAATTGCAAAGAAAACCTCTCAATTGGGTAAATTGTATAAAAGTCCAAAATGTGCATAAAATTGCATAACTTGCTCAAATAGTGTCCAAATTGGACCAAATTTTAAACTTAATATTGTCTTATGATTTAAAAGCATATAACAAGGTTAGATTAGGGTTATAAGAATTAAATTATGATAATTAAGCTTGTTCAACATTTAAGCAAGGTTAGGGGTCTCACATGAGCAATCCATGGAGCTTTGAATAATTTGAGGTACTAGATTCTTGATTTACTTATTGAGTTATTTTGATTACCTCTTGAATTCGATATATAATTTTTGGTGGTGAACTATAAACTTTTTGTAAGCCTTTCTTGCCTTTTGAAAGTTCACCACCCCAAATGCATTATTGTTGAATATTGTAAATATTATGATGGCACTAAAATTGATCTTGGAGTTTTAACTCCCTAGAGTTTGGTCCCTTTGGGCTTTGGCCCTTTAGATATTTGTATCCTAGAGGTTGGGTATGTCCTTCCACCCTTTGCACAGGTTGTAATGGATTAGTGGTCCCCCAGTATACTGGTTGAAATAGCAGGCTACTATGTCATTCTCTCATAGATTATTGAACACATGGCATTGTAGTCATTGATAAGAAATGATATGACAATGCTTAATCCTAATATTTAAATTGATCATTTTGTTGCAAATAATCTTGAATATTTTGATATCTTGAACTTGGAAAATTTGGTATAATTATTAACATTGTCAATATCATGTTGAATACTTTGATCTCTTGAACTTGGATAGTTTTATAGAATTGTTAATCTTGTCAATACCATATTGAACTCTATATATGGAAACCAGTGATACATGTTCTTCTCTTTTGGATAAACTAAGCCCACCAAATAGTCCTCTTCTAGAATTTATCTTATACCTGAATCATGCTTTGTACTTATGTTTTTAATAGCTCAATGATTGGATTTAGTACCAGCTTTGGTGACCTTTATTTTCTCTTCAATGGGGTCCATATGTGGTTTCATTCCCTTTTGGGGAATTCATGGATAGGTGGCTTGAAGAAGTCATAGAAGAGACATGTAGGAGATGTCCTTTTTGGGTTGAAGACTAGATAGGACTTATGTATATTTTATTTAGCTTCCGCACTCTGATGTACAAGCATGATTGTAATAAAGATTATGTATATTTTGATACATTTTGTAAATATTTGATCGTAAAGGTCGGGTCTTTACATCATCACTATTTTGGACTAGTTCCACATTCTATGTCATCTTTCTCTTGTATAGATGGAATAAGTTTTTTCTCTCTTATAATTTCAAGGTGTAGTCCTTTCTATTTCATCAAGATTTTAAGAATCACGTCTTCTATGCCAAGAAATTTCATAGTTTAACTCATATAATGAATATGTGACTTACTCCAGTATATCTCTCATACAATACCAAATGGATCCATAGGATTTAGAAATGGTCGTGTTGAATAAATAAATGACCTTGCAAGGAAGTAAAATCTTACTGTTATAGTTATTTAGGTAATTATGTATAAGGGCCTAATTGTCCTGGCCCATTAGGAATAAGTTTTCTTCTTTATACTTACCTCCTCTCCTATATGGGAGGAGAGTTTGTTGTCTATCAATAAGAAACATCTCATTAGCCTCACATCTTATTTCCACATGGTATCGGAGCATCATTCCTAACCCTAGAGAGGAGAGGAGAGTGCCTCCTCTAAGCGGCGGCTATCATCTCTTCTTGGTTTGTCTGCATACCCAAAACTTCCCAACCTCCATAGTTGTCTCCTCCATCATTTGCTACATCCCTTTTCTATCAGTCATCTCCTTCTTGTTGTATCTATCTTAGGCTTGTGATTACTTTGTATGATGGAATTGTCACTGCCCAAATCAAGCATGTTGTTGCCCAAATCAAGCATGTTTTTCCCTTGAATATTGTGTCGCCATTCCAGGCTTATTATTGATAATGTAACCAGATCAAGGTCTAAATAAGAGGTTCAACTCTAAAATCTCCAAGGACTATGATTAGGAATTCAACAAGGAAAAATCACATTTCTTCGTTAACAATCAGGACCTTGAAAAACTTCATATGGTGTTAGCAAAGACAAATGCCTCAGCAAAACAAGAGGATGAAGAACATAGCCTAAGTTGGATCGTTGAATATGGAGTCTTGCATACTACTACTTCCATTACAACTTATTTAGAAATCTTGGTGCATTGTGACCCAAATTCATAGTTTGGTGAAATCTCACTCGCAATGCCAAAATCATTTGTGCTTTGAAAACCACTCGCATATCAGCATACAGTCCAGCAAAACCAACATAATGGATGTTGCAGTTGTATTCTTCACCCAGAACTCGTCTTGATTTATCTACTTTGATACAATTGTCCACATAATCATCATCAGTTTCATCATCATGGTGGGTCTCTGGTGTGTTTCCAAATGCATGCAAGTAAACTGGAAAAGGATGCTACTAAGGGAAGGGTCAACACCACAACTACTTGGTAGTTATGGCACTTTCAGTCCCCAGAAACGGTGCCAAAAAGCTTGGTGCATTTTTCCCTTAGGGTCACACACTAACCAATTGAGCTTGAATAGATTCAACATTAAAGGGTTTTTCAAACACACTGGGTATCTTTCCAATTTATAAAGCCCTAACAGGCTCGCTCACATAGACTAACACACTTGCCTGCAAGCTCATGGGGTCGTGTCATAGTATATGAAGGCAGAAAGTTAGGGGTAGAACCCAAGAGAGTGTGGAGTGTAGCATGGAAGGGTTTGAAGGTTGATTTGTTTATTACACTAAGGGTTGAACAAGAAAATAATTAAAGGAAAGCAAACAATATTAAAACCTAAAGTGACCCTAGACAATTAATTCTAAAGAGAAAGGAAGGACAAGCTAAGAAAGAAAGGAACAAACTATACTAAGGCAAGCAAGAACAGAGCTGCACTACACTAAGTTAGCAAACTAAGCACAAGGGAAATTAAAGACCTAAACTAGGAAGAACAAGGCAATGAACTATTTAAGCAAGTAAAGAGCTAACTAATCTAATACTATCTTAGTAAGAAGAAAATTAGGGTTTTAATGCAACAAAGATAAGTTTGGGCTTTTGGGGGGAATGTGCTTTTCAATTGTGTTGGGTGATAACATGTTAACATTACTCTTCCATTTATATTACCAAATCAAACAACAAGTTAGATGCTAATGAATTGCCCTAAACTACTAATTGGCCATGGATAAGGTAGATGTACATAGGAGAACTAGTCTAGACCCTACCCCCCCCTCTTACAAGGCTAATTTGGGTTGGGGTTTAGGTGTAATTCGTTTAGGATCTAATCAAGCCTAGGTTTCTAGGATAGGAACTTTTAGGGAAATTAGGGGATGAGGGTAGTAATGGAAGGTGGAAGTGAAGTTTTAGACCCTATGTCACCAACATTCTAGCCATGAGAAAGCTCTAGTGAATTACACTAAATGCTCCTATACTAGCTACTTAGATCTCTCACCTAGGTGTAGAAGAATTAATTAGCATGTAGGAAGGCGAATAGCTAACTAGGGATCCATTAATTGGACTTTGGAGTAATTCACAAAAAGTGCCACATATAAGAAATTTTCCTAGAATATAGGTGATTTCAAGCAAAAACCACAAAGAAATTTATGGAGAATGATATATAAATAGAACATAATCATTAGAAAACGAAATCATGATGTTTATATATCATTTTCCCCCAACATGGTATCGAAGTAGCATTTTTGGCCCGAAATAGCCCACCTAGGGGGGTTAGCTACTCATAGAACAAGAAAATACAAAAAGAGAGGAAGAAGGATTAGAGAAGTGGAAATCCATGGTATCTCAGTGGAGACTCCTCCTACTCCACTTCCTAGCAGTAGCAACTCGCTCCTAAGATTGAATGGCATGGATGTGTGGTGGAAAGTGGCCAACAACCCTAAAATATGTGTTTTTGGGGTGGAAGATGATGGAATGAAGGTGGAATGTAGTGGAAATGAAGTGAAAGAGGATTGTAGGAGTAGTTAAACTCATGCTACAGCTTACACCTAGGTATATTTAGGTGGTGGGGAAGCAATAAGTAAAGTAGGGGCAATATGGGTAAAGCAATGCAAAAGTAGGCTAGGGTTGTTGGCCACCACGACCGTTTTGGGTCACCATGGCCACGGTGGTTGTAGGGAACATGGTTGTGGTGTATGGGCATGGGTGATGTGGAATTCGGGTTAGAAAGTCAGATAAATTTATAATTCTAGAGGGTCGGTACCATGGTCGCGGCACAAATGATCCATGTCTTAGTAAGAATGCAAGTTTGAAGTTGCTAGCCACCAACCCAGTAGTGACCACCACCCCTGTGGTGACTAGGCTCCACCACTCCAGTGGTGACAACCACCCCCATGGTGACTAGGCTATAGAAACATTTGTGCATTTTTCACACACTTGGATCTTATGAATTTACAAGGACCTAGTCTAACACACTCACTTACACAAATTACACTTCACCCACAAGTGTGTGGGGCCGTGTTATAGTATAGGCAAGGGGCAAGATAAGGGTCGGTCCAAAGGGAGAGGGGGCACTAGAGCTTAGTTAGTGTGGGCTATGTTCCTAAAGTGGAGATAAGAGTTTTTAGGGTTTAATCTTGATTTCCTTTTATTACACTAAGATTCAAGAAATTAAAAAAGAAAGGAAAAAAACAAGCAAAACCCAAATTTACCATAGGCAAGCAATGTTAATGGATAGAGAAATCAACTACTTATGCAATAGCAAAAGACTACACTAGACTAGCAATTAAGGCACTAAAGCAGTTAGAGACCTAAGCTACCACTATCTAGATTAAGTAAGCACAAACATGCATTAACTACCCTACTAAGAATTACCTACCAAGAGCTAAGCAATTAACCAATAGCGATTAAAGTGAGTAACGAAACTAGAATGAGCAAGCTAAGAGAGCAATATGGGTTTTAACCAAGTCATGGGAAGAGTGGTCGGCTTGGGGAATTTCACATGAATCCAAGTCAAGGGGTGATATAACATGCAAATCTTATCTTTTTATTCTAGATTTCCAAACCATACACTTGATCAAATGCAATGAAATTGTCCTAAATGATTGGTTGGCCATGGATAGAATAGAGTGTGTGATGGGAACTACACCCTTTCACCCCCCTATCTATCCTTACGATGTTCAATTGGTCCAAGGTCTAGGTGGTATTTCAATTGGATTTAACTAATCTTGGTTTCTAGGGTGAGAGTGTTTAGTGTAATTGGGAGCCAAAGGTAGGAATCGGGAGTAGAGGCAAAGGTCTTTCACCTCACATTACTCGCCATATAGCTTTTAGTAAATTCCTATGAAATTACACTAAACAATCCTACACTAGATACTTAGATATCATACCTAGTTGTAGGAGAAGGGATTTGTATGTAGGAAGATAGGGTGCTATATAGGGATCCACTAGTTGGAACTAGGAGCAATTCCTAAGGTATTCAACCACACACAACTCATTTTCCCCTAATATTTAGGTGTTTTCAAGCATCAAACAATAAGCAATACATGTTTAGAAGCATAAATCACAAGTAGAATACTAGGAAACAAGATAGAAGAAAAATGTTGACTCAAGGTCAATTAGGTCAATGTTGACTCACGTCTAAATTGACTAAACCCATGTTTTGATGATGACTAACCATTCCACATATTGGTGTCTAATGTCTCTACTTGAGTGATTTCAGATTAGGTATAGACGCACTCCAATTGCCCTAACTTGCGCATATCAAATTGGAGAAAAGAACAAGTCAAAGTCAATACAAGTGCATGTTTTGTAATATGATGTAAATCCATTAGAATCATGTTGCAAATCACTTGTAATGATTGTATGACTTGTAATTAAGCTTAGAAAAAATCAGGAGCACTTAGATCGAATGTTTAAGCACTCAAAAGCCATTTTCCAAAATTCACATCAGGTTGTTCCTCGGTCGAGTTCTCTGAGGTGCAAACTCGACCGATCCTGATTGGATCTTGAAAATGACTTTTGATCGGTCGAGTTTACACTACACAGAACTCAACTGATGGAGTACCAGACCAATTCGATTTTCATTGGTCGATCGAGTTTCCCCAGGACAAACTCGACCGATGGTCTGAATATCGGCTTTGTCTTTTACTCTATTGGTCGAGTTACCCTTATAGAAACTCGACTGATTGCACTGTACGGAAAAGTGCAAAAAAGTGCTTCTAGCCATTGTGGAGTTGCAACAAGTGAAAATATATCCGTTGCAAGCCACAAAATGGCTAGTTTTCATTCTCAAGTGTTCCCAAAGGCTAAGAGGCATCCCCAGCTATAAATAGGACCCCTTGGGCTTCATTCCAAGGTTGAGCATCAAATGCAAACTCTATGTGAGGTTCCTATTTCTTAGTTGAGTGCTTCCTACAGCCTCCTCTCTCTCTCTAAGCTTAATCACTTGCTACATCCATTAGAGTGAGTAGGAAATATGTAAGAGAGCTAGTCCTACATGTATATCTTGTGAGGCTCTCACTTCCACCACCTCCCTTTCTCTCTTTTCAACCATGAATATGAAGGTTCTCTCTCTTAGCTAAGAGAGGTGAAGAAGAACAAGGGAAGGCGTCCCTTGGTGAAGATCAAGGCTGAAGACTTGGAGCTAGAGTGGGTAAGCCCTTGGTGAAGGCAGAAGACTCCTTGCTCAAGTGGGTAAGTCCTTGGTGGAAGCTTCTCCGAGTGAAGGTGAAGTCAAAGGCGGAAGATCCAAGAAGAGTGGGTAATTCCTACAAGGATGAAGACTTGTGCAAGAGTAGGTAAGTCCTTGGAAGAAGGTGGAAGACTCCTTGCAAAGTGGGTAAGTCCTTGGTAAGGTTGAAGACTCTTTGTATTTGGATAGGTAAGTCCTTTGTTTGGTCATGTATTGTAAGTCTTATGAATGAATATAAGAATGCAATGGTTAGGAAATCCTAGAGGTTGACCTCTCTAGGTAAGTGGACTGACATACTTCTAGTTTAAAGTTTGGAACCACTCTAAATGGCTTGTCTACTTGTGTTTTCTCAATCTCTCTCATCCTTGCTATGTATGTTTTAGTTGCACACAAATTTCCTATTTAGCAACCTTAACTTGTGATATATTTTGAAGGTCTAATGAATTTTGTTTAAGTACATTCAGCTCTATTCACCCCCCCCTCTAGAGCATCTAATCACCCATCTAGGATCCAACAATTGGTATCATAGCGGGTCTTCTCCAAACATACTTCAACAAGTAGGAGAAGATGGGTGACTATCAAGGAGGGAGATACTTAATCAGCCTACCAATCCTTGATGGGAGCAATTTCCTCTATTGGAGAAGAAGGCTTCAATTCTACATCCAAGGATCAAGTCTTGAGATGTGGCAAATGGTGAACAGCCCATACATGCTACCAAAGACAAATATTGAAGAATGGGATGAAGCAACCTTGAATGCTAGAGCCATGCACATCCTCTATGCCTCCATGACCCCCACCAAGTTCAACCGGATTTCTTCATTTGAAACAGCCTATGAGGTATGGAGAAGGCTATGCATCACTTATGAGGGGACAGATCAAGTGAAGGAAAGCAAAGTTTACATGCTCAAAAGGCTGCTTGAGAACTTCAAGATGGAAAAGGAGGGGAGGATAGCCAACATGTACTCAAGGATCAACACCATTGTGAATGGTCTTTTTGTTCTAGGTTATCCTATGTCTAGTGGAGAGATCAACTCAAAGATCCTTAGAACTCTCCCCAAGAGGTGGGAACCCAAGGTGACTTCCATTGAAGAAGCAAGGTCTCTTAAGGATGTCCCTATTGAAGAGCTCATTGGAAATCTACAAGCACATGAAGCCACACTTGACAAGAGGGAGGAAGTAGAAAGACAAGAGAAGAAAGAGCTCAAGAGAATGAAGAAGGCTGAAATCAAAGCTCAAATCAAGGCTATTGTTGGTCAAGCTTCTCCATCCTCTCAAGTTGAAGAAGATGCCATGTACTCCAAGGGTAGATTCTACAAAGGCAAGTCCTCCTCCATTCGGTGCTTCACATGTGGAAAGAAGGGTCACTACAAGGAAGATTGCCCACAAGGAAAAAAGACCCATCTTCACAAGAAGAAGGAGAAATGGCACTCAAGCTCAAGTGGCTCCTCCGAATCAAGCTCAAGTGAAGATTCAAGTGAAGGATCAAGCTCCAGTTCTAGTGATGAAGGAGAATGCCATTTTGCTCTTATGGCATCAACAAGTAAGGACTCAAGTGAGGTAAATCTAAACTATTTAGATAAAGAATCTTTGATTGCTATCATTCATGATACTTGTGCCTCTCTTAAGTCTTCTAAAAGGAAAAGGAAAAGGCTTGCTAGAATTGTTGATAATTTGCATGTAGAACTAGATGATCTTGAACATGCTAATTCTTGCTTGCTTGATGATAAAAATGATTGTCTTAGTCAAGTAGATTCTCTTAAACTTGAAAATGCTAGTTTGCTTGATAAGATTAGATTCCTAGAAGCTCAACCTCTTATGCCTAGTTCTAATGAAGAGCATACTCTAATTGTTGTTTCTCTCATGCATGACATTGATGTTCTTAAATCTGAAAACAAGGACAAAGATTTTGTTTTACAAGAATTAGAAACAGAAAATGCCTCCTTGCTTGCTAAAATCAATGTGCATGAATCTTGTTCTAGTTCTACTAGTATAGAGAATGATGTTGTTGCTCTTCACATTAATAGAGATTCTTATTTAACTAAAGCTCTTTGCTTATAAAATGATCTTCTGCATGATAGAGATAATATCAATCATTTGTCATCTACTATTGCTTATCTTAAGCATGATAATGATAGTTTGAGATCCTCTTTGCAAAGATTCTTAGTTGGTAAAAAGAGTCTTAATGACATCCTACACCATACTACTAAACAAATTGGTAGACATGGTTTAGGGTATGATAGTAGTCAAGGGAACAACAAAGATAAAGGACCTCCAATATTCCATGGAGAATCCTCTAGTTCTAAGACTATGGGCGCATGCAACTATTGCAATGAAATTGGTCATTATTCTACTTGTTGTACTTTTAAGAAAGCACCCAAGTGCAATAGGACTTGGGTTGCTAAACTAACCCCTCCGGACCCAAAAATATGATTGGGGACCATTTCATCTTTCTTCTTGCAGGTCACATGCAAATGGATTGACTTGAGCTATTGAATTGTAAATTGACTTCTCAATCCACATGAAAGAAGAAAGGTGAGATGTGTAGAGGGTGACAACAAGTGGAAAAGGAATGGTAAGAACAAAGGTAAAGGTTTTATTGCTTATAACCATTTCTAACTTGTTTTTGTCAAGTTAGTGTGCACTATGCATGTGGTTTTTGAGTCAAAAGTGGTATCTTGTGTTTCTCTTCACACACTTGCTCAAAAATTGTTTTTAATGCTTCTATAGTGCATTATCAATTTTCTTAGACATGTTTGGATATGGTTTGTATTTTTAGCATGCCTTTAAACATGTTTTTATGAAATATATGTGCCTTTTGACATCTTCTCTATCGGTCGAGGTTTCCCTGTTTGAAACTCGACCGATAGGCACCTATGGGAGTTGCCAACAGTTGTCATCGGTCGAGTTGTGAATGCATAGAACTTGACCGATAACATTGTGCACAGAATACACAATTGGCTTATTGAATGAGAATTTCCCTCTCAACTAGATTTTCTCAACCAATAGCCTTATTCTTTGGCACTCTCATTTGGTACCTTTATATATGCATATTGCCATGTTCTAAATTGCCTATTTTTCTTACAACTCTATCTCTCTAATTGCTCTAAATTGGTATATCTATATGTTGCAATTACTTGCTTTGAGTTGTTTTGCAAGTTTTGATGATTATCTTTTTGGATCTCTTGGTTGTGTCTAAAATTGCTTCCATTATACTCTAACTTGATACATCTATCTAGGTGTATATCTTGTTTTGATACAACCTTAAGGTTCTTAGTGGTAATCATCTTTTTGTAATGATGCATATTTGTATGTGAGATATATCCTTTCATGCTTCTAAAATTGCTTATCTCTTTGTTTGGATATATCTCTACATCTACTCATAGCTTGCTCTATCTTGTGTATCTTTTGGTATCTCTTGCTATGATCTAGATCCTACTAGTAATCCTAACTTGTGATATCATCTACTAGTAGTTCATATACATGTAGTTCTAACCTTGTTTATGATTGGTATCTTTGCTCATCTATATGATATGTTTATATCTTGTCTCATACATGCTCAAGCTTGCTCCTTGAATTGCATATCTACTATCTTGAGTTACTTGCATAACATTGTGATGTAGGATACATAGATCTACATTATATGTAGAAATTGGATTTTTTTTGGATTTTATGCAGATTTTGCTCAAATTTCAGTTTTTGGTGCAAGACTAGTGTTTTTCATGCAAAAATGACCTTATGAGCAAGGTTCATGGCAACTTTTTGGGCAAATTCTATCATCTTGAGGGTCAAAATTGTGTTTTATTGTTTTTCTGCAACACTTCATCTTGCATTTTGGGTTGTTCAAGTATATGCTTTAACTTGCTTTTCTTTCTATGCTTGGACAATCCCCTATATGTGCTCTTCTACTCTCCTTATATATATTTGTGTTATCTCCTTTATCTTTAACAAGTGATGTTTCTTATATCTTCATAACCCCACTTTTTGAAATGACAAAGGGGGAGAAAGGTGTGTCTTCTTTTGACAAAATGGGGAGAAGGCATGTCTTACATGAAGAGGAGAAGGCATGTCTTACATGAAGAGGAGAAGGCATGTCTTACATGAAGAGGAGAAGCATGTCCATATAAAGGGGAGAAGGTAAATGGGAGAAGACATTTATGTGTAGAACATATATGAGTAGAAGACATAGTATTCTATAAATGTTATGAAAGCTAACCATGCAGGAGAAATAGCATCAATTGAGGGGGAGCATATGAGCTCAATCCTATTGAAACCCCTAGGTTTCTCCAAAGGTATGACTTTACTTAAATGCTTTCAATACATTTATGGAATGGTTTGTCATCTTCAAAATGGGGAGAATGTTGACTCAAGGTCAATTAGGTCAATGTTGACTCACGTATAAATTGACTAAACCCGTGTTTTGATGATGACTAACCATTCCACATATTGGTGTCTAATGTCTCTACTTGAGTGATTTCAGATTAGGTATAGACACACTCCAATTTCCCTAACTTGCGCATATCAAATTGGAGAAAAGACAAGTCAAAGTCAATACAAGTGCACATTTTTGTAATATGATGTAAATCCATTAGAATCATGTTGTAAATCACTTGTAATGATTGTATGACTTGTAATTAAGCTTAGAAAAAATCAGGAGCACTTAGATCGAATGTTTAAGCACTCAAAAGCCATTTTCCAAAATTCACATCAGGTTGTTCCTCGGTCGAGTTCTGTGAGGTGCAAACTCAACCAATCCTGATTGGATCTTGAAAATGACTTTTGATCGGTCGAGTTTACACTTCACAGAACTTGACCGATGGAGTACCATACCAATTCAATTTTCATTGGTCGGTCGAGTTTCCACAATACAAACTCGACTGATGGTCTGAATATCGGCTTTGTCTTTTACTCTATCGGTCGAGTTACCCTTATAGAAACTCGACCGATTGCACTGTATGGAAAAGTGCAGAAAAGTACTTCTAGTCGTTGTGGAGTTGAAACAAGTGAAAATATATCTGTTGCAAGCCACAAAACAGCTAGTTTTCATTCTCAAGTGTTCCCAAAGGCTAAGAGGCATCCCCAGCTATAAATAGGACCCCTTGGGCTTCATTCCAAGTTGAGCATTCAATGCAAACTCTATGTGAGGTTCCTATTCCTTAGTTGAGTGCTTCCTACAGCCTCCTCTCTCTCTCTAAGCTTAATCACTTGCTACATCCATTAGAGTGAGTAGGAAATATGTAAGAGAGCTAGTCCTACATGTATATCTTGTGAGGCTCTCACTTCCACCACCTCCCTTTCTCTCTTTTCAACCATGAAGATGAAGGTTCTCTCTCTTAGCTAAGAGAGGTGAAGAAGAACAAGGGAAGGTGTCCCTTGGTGTAGATCAAGGCTGAAGACTTGGAGCTAGAGTGGGTAAGCCCTTGGTGAAGGCAGAAGACTCCTTGCTCAAGTGGGTAAGTCCTTGGTGGAAGCTTCTCCGAGTGAAGGTGAAGTCAAAGGCGGAAGATCCAAGAAGAGTGGGTAATTCCTATAAGGATGAAGACTTGTGTAAGAGTAGGTAAGTCCTTGAAAAAAGGCGGAAGACTCCTTGCAAAGTGGGTAAGTCCTTGGTAAGGTTGAAGACTCTTTGTATTTGGATAGGTAAGTCCTTTGTTTGGTCATGTATTGTAAGTCTTATGAATGAATATAAGAATGCAATGGTTAGGAAATCCTAGAGGTTGACCTCTCTAGGTAAGTGGACTGACATACTTCTATTTTGAAGTGTGGAACCACTCTAAATAGCTTGTCTACTTGTGTTTTCTCAATCTCTCTCATCCTTGCTATGTATGTTTTAGTTGCACACAAATTTCCTATTTAGCAACCTTAACTTGTGATATATTTTGAAGGTCTAATGAATTTTTTTAAGTGCATTCAGCTCTATTCACCCCCCCCCTCTAGAGAATCTAATCACCCATCTAGGATCCAACAAAAAAGACAATCATCATAGAATGAAATTATGTTCATTATAAGTTATATTCCCCCAACATCGTATCAAAGTGACATTTAATCCCCCAAACAGTCCACCAAGGGAACTTAGCTACACATTATCAAACAAAATTGTAAAAGAGAAAGGAGAAAGAGGAAGATGGCCAAGGAATCTCATGGAAGATCCTCATTTCTTCACCTCCTAGCTGTTGTAGCTTGAGCACCTCCCTCAAAGGTAAGTAGATGGCATGGAAATGTGAGGTTTTGTGGCAAAAACCCTAGAAAACTAGGTTTTTCAAGTAGTGGAAGGTGGAAATGGAGTGAGTGATGGATGAGGGTAGGTGAGAGATTTTGAATGCTATGGAAGGTGTAGGAATTTCTAACATTCATGCTACACTTTCACCCTAGTATATATAGGCCATGGGGAAGCACTAGGATAAGTGGTGGTAATATTGGAAATGCAGTGGAAAATTGGTAGGGTTTGGATGGTCACCACGTCTGTGATGGTCACCATGATCGTGGTGGATGGGAGACATCCCAGTCATGGTGGATGGTCATGGGCGAGGTAGAGAAGGTTAAAATGGCATGTTGAAATGGGACTTTGGAGGGTCAGTGGCCACAGTCGTGGTGGGCACCACAATCATGTTGTGTGAGAGTAGCACGAGCGTGTCATGGATCACATGCGTGGTGGAGGAAATGGCCACGACCATTCTTTTGGGGAGTTCTTTGCTGATGACGGTTGCCACAAGCATTGCGATCACCATGGGCAAGGTGGACATGCAGCGCTCGGTCCTCCTGGTCTGATTGTTGATCATTGTGGACGCTCCTCGCCATGGTCGTTGCGGCTTCCACTAGCATGGTAGCTCTGGATTGCCACAGTCATTTTGGTGGCCACGGTCGTGGTGTCTATGTTTTTTTAGCTCAAAATTCTCTTATAATTTGAGAAATTTGGCCACGACCGTGTCAAGATACCACTGCCCATTTTGAGGGCCCAGTTGCTTATCTTTGCTCTTAACTCCTGCAAATGGTTTCTTTTTGCCTTGGACCAACTTTTTCCTATTCAAGGGATGCCTGGAAAAGATATGGGTCCAATCCCAGGGTGTAGAAACACAAGTAACCTATCCTTCTCTCTCATTCATGTCCAATGTATGTACAAAAACCCTAAAAACACACAAAAAGTAGTCATAAGTGTATTTACAATGAAATCACATATTGGGGGAATAACTTGCATGCTAATAATGTTTATATATGATAAAAGTGAAAATAGACACAAGATGAGGCCCTAAAATAGGGCTACATCACCACCCCAAACTTAAAACATACTTGTCCTCAAGTATGCTCCAACTTAATCTCTCTTCAATTTTTCAACAATCAGGAAGTATTGCAACATATGTATATTGACTAAATGGGCTCAATGATGACTAAGTACATGTATTTTACCTCTATCCTCTCCTATTTCACAAACCAGTCATGATTAAGGCATTGAGCATACAAACTTTGCATATAGAGCATAGAATACACCATCAATCCATATGGTTGTCATATAACTCCTGGTAAAGCGTTTCATGGTGGAGAAAATAAAAATGACTAGAGTTATTGTTTTACCTTCATGCATTCAATCTCATATGTCAATCCACCCTAAGTAACCATGTGTTTATGAAAATAGGAAAAATGAGCTAGGTTCGATGTTTCCTAGCTCAATAGGCATGTAAATGGAATAAAGGGTTGTGGTAAGGGGTTGGAGTGTTATTACATAGGAGCACTCATCTTTTCTTTATTTGGATGATATTACATGGGAGCATCTATTTTTTCTTTTTTCTTTTTGCATTTTTTCTTTTTCTTTTCCCTTGGTGTAGCTAGGGCACATAGTGGTAAGAATGAAGTAGGGGGTATATATATGGCCACACCAAACTTTTGGAGGTGTCCAAGGCTAAATATGTGCACTTTGGCATACTTCCATGAGGTGAAGAGGTAAGAAGATGATAGAAGAAAAGTGAGACAAAGAGGGATTACTAGTATGGAGTTCAACATGATACCTCTTGAATGAAAGCTACTCTAACAATTTCATCAAGTAATGACACACCACATGAATGAGCAATATTGAAACCACAATTTTATCATGATATTCTACAAAATCCTAAGGGTTTGCAGCTTTCTTAAATCACAATTCAACCAAACAATTCACAAGCATGACAGAGGTGATTTACATGTAAAAAGTCATGACTGAGGCCATTTAACAATAGATCATGATAATGTAGCATGCATTTATCAAAGGTCAACATTTCAATCCAAAAAGTTGAGATTGGGTCAAAACACACTTTTAGTTAAGAAGTTCTAAATTTGCACAAAATTGGCCAAATCAGTGCCAAATTGTCTTCAATCACAACTAAGCCTACATTGTGGAACAAAAATCAAGAAACAAGCAAATCTTATCTACAAACATGTAAAAATTACAAAAAGATACATGATATGCAATGTATGGCAAAAAGAGCATGTGTTGAAAATTATGCAAAAATGCATGAAATTGAACTACATGGCATGCAAGTATGTAAAGCAAGCACAGAAAGTATGGATACACAAGTATGAGAGATGGTTATATTGTTCGATCATCTTGAGCAAAAATTTAGAACAAGGAACATAGAGGAAAGTGGGTTAAAGAAAGGGCTTACCGCCCTACCCCCAAACTTTTAAACCATGATTTCCTTAGCATGAACTAGAAGTCTAGGATGATAAGGTAAAGGGTTGGAGTCATGGTAGACAAATACCAAGACAGGAGAGATATCTGAAGGTGTCCATTGGGGATAGCCACCACGTCCTTGGTGCCCACCACGACAGTTTTGTATTGCTTGCACCACGGTCGTACTGTGTGGCACGACTGTCCTGATCTCCTTCCTGTAGCTTTTCTACTGATTTGCAATTTTATCTTCTTCGATCTTCTCGTTGGTGACATCATCCATTCATAATCCTCCTTCCAATGTATTTTTCCTAACATGATTCACAAACAAAAAATACCGTCAAGTAAAAGGGTGTACCTGTTTTCTTGGAAAAGTGTAAAAATAACCAAAAAAGTATCAAAAATGAAAGATTGGGTGAAACAATCCCTAAACTTGGGTGGGTTGCATCCCACAAGTGCTAAGTTTTAAGCCTTCAGGTGGTCGTTTTTATTCTTGCCTCATTTATCCATTTGGGATCATAGTGTGTCCACTGCTACAATAGATATAGCTCTCATTTTCATTCAAAATGTGTGTTGTGTCCCATTGACCACAAAAGCTATTATCAAGCCTTACATATGTATCTCCTTCTATCAAATGATCAGTCGAACTCTTCCAATGACCATGTTCAATATCCTCATGTCGATCTCTCCAAGTTGGGATCTTGAACATGTTGATCTTTATCTTCATGTCCATGAAAGAGATTGTCATCGTGCCACTGTGCACATGTATCTCAACATCAGTTGTAGATAAGAATGGTGTTCCCAAGATTATGGGAATCTTTCTATCCTCTAGGTCCATGATAAGAACAATTAAATCCATCAGGAACATTGATACCCTTTCTTTGTCTATCATCACCAACATCATCCATTCTTCCTCTAGGCACTTTGATGGAGCGATCTGCCAATTGGAGAGTGTAATGAGCCGGCTTCAACTTGCCTAACCCCAGCTCCACATAGACACTATATGGCATCAAATTCACACTAGATCCCAAATCAACTAGGGATTTGTGTATGTGACGTCCCCCTATGTAGCTAGTTATGAGTATGGCTCCTGGGTCTTTCCTCTTCATGAGAAGTGAGTGTTGGATGATAGAGCTCACTTGTTCAGTCAACTTGATTTTGTTAGGAATAATCCATGTTGACTTTCTCTTCATAGTACACATGTTCTTGAGAAACTTATCATAAGATGGAATCTCCTTGATAGCCTCCAACAGTAGAATGTTCACCTTCACTTGGAGAAACACATCTAGAATGTCAGCATTGTGATTTTCCTCCCTTTTACTTTTGGGGGCTCATTCAATGTGTTGAGGAATGGTGGTTCACTTGCTTTTGCCTTACTTGAATCAACATGATTCTCTTGTGGCATGCCATGAGGTGGAACACTAGGGATGGTAGAACCTACAAACGGATTGTGAGGTAGAGCACACAGTATCACGAACTCAACATGTGGTGTCACTTTATCATCTTCGGTCATATCGATCACAATATCACCCTTGTGCTCCCTTTCATAAACCTTTCTTTGACTTGTGGAATGCTCAAGAGATCTTCCACTCCTAGGAACAGTCACATCACTAGCTTTCTCATGGTGGAGAGGGGGAGCGGTTTGTGGTTGTGGAGGAGGTGGAGGTGGAACTTGATATTGAAATTGAGGTGGATGTGAAAATTGAGGTTGGAAGGTGAAGTTGTGGGATGGTTGTGGTCATGGAGGAGTAGGAGGTGTGTAAGGCTTGGGATGGCCTTGGAAATGATAAATGGGTTGCAGTTGCATTAGAGTGGACTACAGAAAACTTGAGACGAATACATTGGTCCATTTGTTTCATTGAAACTCATTATGGGTTTTTAAGAGTATGTTTCCTCTTGGAGAGCAAGTATGGAAGATAGATGCTCCATTCTTTTATCAAGCCATGTAACATTCTTTTGCGCATCATCAAACCTTTTCAATTTAAAGTGAACCTCTTCCTCAAACCTTGAGCTATATCTTGGATTTTGTTGTTATGGGTAGTTATTAGGATGAGGTGTCTTCACTTCTTCACCAAAGGATTCAAAAATTGATCAAGTGACAAGGAACACTTCTCACTTGGTTCTTCATGAAATTCACCATTTCTCCAAGAATGTTCACCACTTGTGGGTTTGAATCACTATGATAAGGAGATGTCACGCCAAAGGGGCGGTCACCATCATTCATCATGCTAGAAGCTCAGATCCTTGAACTTTCTACCAAATGCTCAAACAAGGTTCATGTCTCCTCAGGTGGCTTAGCCATACATTCTCCTACACAAGAAGAATCCATTGTAGCTTGACTCATTGGAGAGAGATAGGAGTAAAAGGATTGAACTAGCTACTACAAAAGAATCTCATGGTGTGGACACTCTCTCAACATCTTCTAAAATCTCTTCCAAGCGTCATGGAATCGCTCATTACCCACTTGATTGAAACTCTCTATGGCACACCACATTTGTGTCAACCTTATAATGGATTCAAACTTCCTTAATAAAGCATTCTTCATCTCTTCCCAACTCATGATATTACTTCTTTAATCATACCAATCTTTGGCTTTGTCTTTGTCTTTGAGGGAGAATGAGAACAAGGTCAACCTGATTGCATCACTACTGGTTGTCGGCGTCCTGAAAGTGGTGCATACTTTAAGAAAAGAGTCCAAGTTCTTGTAGGGGTTCTCATTGTATGAGCCATAGAAGGTGGGAAAGAGCCCAAGAAGACCTGGTGGGATGGAGAAATTATCCTCTGGCATTTGATCAACTCTACTAGCAATTGGCGATTTGTAGTTGCTGGCAATGAAGTACTCTTAAGTGGCTTGTGAGGTGCATTTTGACCTTCCATCTTGTCTTTCATGTGTAGCTTTTCACATGCACATAGCACAACCAAACAAAAAAGTACAAGTTAGCAAACCAATCTACACAAAGAATATAAAGAATAAAGAATAAAAAATAAAATGATGGGGGAAGTAGGAAAAATCAAAGCAAAATTAATTGGCTAGGTCAAGCTCCTTTATCCCCGAAACGGTTCCAGAAAGCTTGTTGCATATTTCACACACTTGGATCTTGCAAATTTATAAGGACCTAGTCTAACACACTCACTTAGACCAATCACACTTCACCTGCAAGTGTACGGGGTCATGTTATAGTATAGGCAAGGGGCAAGATAAGGGTTGATCCGTAGGGAGAGAGGGGGGGCACTAGAGCTTAGTTAGTGTGGGTTAAGTTTCTAAAGTGGATATTATGGTTTTTAGGGTTTAATCTTGATTTGGGTTGATTACACTAAGATGCAAGCAATTAAACAAGAAAGAAAATAAGACAAGCAAAACCCTAATTTACCCTAAGCATGGAATTCTAATTGACAAAGAAAGCAACTACTTATCCAATAGCACAAGACTACACTAGACCAGAAATTAAGGCACTAAAGCAGTTAGAGACATAAAATACCACTATCTAGATTAATCAAGCATGAAGATGCATTAACTACCCTATCAAGAATTAACTACCAAAAACTAAGCAATTAACCAACGAGCAATCAAAATCAGCAACTAAACTAGTATGAACAAGCTAAGAGAGCAAGATGGGTTTTAATCAGATTATGGGAAGAGTGGGCCACTTGGGGGGATGTCAAGGGATGATATAACATGCAAATCCTATATTTTCATTATATATTGCCAAACCAAACAATTGATCAAATGCAATGAAATTGCCCTAGACTATTAGTTGATCATGGATAGAATAGTGTGTGTGAGAGAAACAACCCCCCTGTCTAGCCTTACGAGGCTCAACTGGACCAAGGTCTAGGTGGTATTTCAATTGTATTATTTAATCTAGGTTTCTAGGGTGAAATTTTTTAGTGTAATTGGGATCTAAAGGTAGGAATGAGGGTAGAGGCAAGGGTCTTTCACCTCACATTACTCACCATCTATCTTTTAGTAAACTCCTATGCAATTACACTAAATAATTATATACTAGCTACGTATATCTCATGCCTAGTTGTAGGAGAAGGGATTTGTATGTAGGAAGGTAGGGTGCTAGCTAGGGATCAACAAGATGGACCTAGGAGCAATTCCTAATATAGCCATACACAATTCATTTTCCCCTAGAATCTAGGAGTTTTCAAGCATCAAACAATAAGCAATTGATGAATGTATATTCATCTATCTTTTTGCATAATTTTCATATTATTTTTTATTAGAACTTATTTCTTTTTATTAATATCCTAGTACAAATTGCAATTTATCCATTTTTTTGATTAATTGTGCAAATATTTATATTTTCCTTCATGCTTTTGTATGTTTTATCTTCAATGCAAAATTTTGACCTCCTGACACATAAGACAATCATTTCGTTGTGCTAAGCAGTCGGTTCCTCTCCCAGAGAGCTCCACGTCTCAGAGCCAGATAGCTGCTTTGGTCCTTAGCTCAACCTTTGCTCAAGGAATTCAACTGAAGCACTTCACTCACTAGGCGCTCACTCAGATGCGCCAGACAATTGGCCCAAGTGCACAGACGATTGTCTTAGGCTGACTTCAAGATCAAGTCAGATTTAAAGGGGCACCACCACTCATCTTAGGCTTTCAACCCTTTTCTACATGCACACGCACCCCAATCAGCCGTCTCAGTTCCCAGACGACCGGTTCAGATATTTTCTTGAGGCCAAGGATTGATTCAAGGGCGCTGCCACCCCTTCACCTAGGGTTCGACTCGTTTCTAAAACATCCACGTTGCTTCACTCACAAGCCGAATGGTTCGGCTAGCAAGACACTCATCTCGTAGAGTGCGGGCAGTAAATCCAGTAGCTACCATTCCCTCGTTTCTTCTCCCCCCCCCCTTTCAGGGTTTCCACCCCTCATTCCCCTATAAAAGGAGGGGGACTCCTCTAATAAAGGGATCCAATCTTTTGTACTCGCACTTTTAGTTTGAGTATAGTTGTTTTAATTTATGCACTGTAATCTTTCTTTTCTTTAACAAATTAGCAATCGTTCTAGAGATTTTGTTCTCATTTCTATTATATTCTAGTTCTTCTTTGAGAATAAGGAACGAAGAATGGCGGCCATTTTATAGTCACTAGCTTGAGTCTTTGAATTCTTTCTTTCCTAGTCTATGGCCTCCCTTCTTTCTTCCTTCACTCTCCCTTTAAATTCAATGGCTAGTGATTAGTTTCTCTATCGAGGTAAGGGGAGTAGCCCCGTAGCCATGTGTTACTTGACTTGATGTTTTATACGGTTCCAATAGGATAGATAGTTTTTGGTTTAGAAATAATCAATTTTAATGAAATGATCTCTCATTTTATCAAATGTTAATCTTGGCGGATATGACTGTAGAACCCAAGATTTAGATCAACTAAACCATTTTCATGAGAATTTGGATGAGACCTCAGACAAATCCCCATTGGGATGATGGACTAGGATCCGTGCACGCTAGGACCAATGGGTTCACGGGGAGTTCATCTTTTGTAATCCATTCTCAAATTTTTTACATGCCCTCTGTTATCACATTTTGATCGTATGATCTCCATCAATTTTGCTTTCACATTGGCTTTGGTGGTGAAACCCATTAGCCTCGATATTCCTTCCATCTAATTTAAACCATGCTTGCATTGTTTGTTTACATCGCTTCTTTACTTCTTGCATTTAGATTCTATTCTTAGCATAAATATCTTTAATTGTTCTTAATCTAACATTTCTATTTTGTTCTTAGAGTAACTTTTCTTTATTTGTTCTTAGTAAAATTTTACTTTATTGTACTTTAATTTCTTTCTTTCGTGTAATCATCAACCACCATCATCTCTTGGAATGTTTGGGGTCTAAATAAACCCGGACGGCAGGGGGCAGTTAAAGAAGCTATTTCAAACAATAAATGCTCTGTTATTTTCATTCTTGAAAGCAAAATAAGGAGGAAAAAGATGAGTAAAGTCATGAATAATGTTTGGAGTTCTGCTAGTTGGGTCTCCAACCACAATTCCCATCCTCTAGGTAGAGTCATAGTCGCTTGGAGTAGAGATGACATCACCATTCAAGTGATTGCAGAAGGGGACCAATTTCTCCATTGTCTTGTTAAGTCAACTGAAGGTACCTTCTATCTAACTGCAGTTTATGCTCACAATCTGGAGGGGAAAAGAGCTATCATGTGGGAGCATCTAAGTGAGATTTATGCCAGTATGGGTGATAGTCCTTGGTTAATCTCTAGAGATTTTAATGATGTGCGTTTTGCTTCTGATAGGTTTAGTATTTCTGAACCTTCTTACAACTCTATGAATTTGTTTAATGACTTTGTCAACAATACGGGTCTACTGGAGATGCTTCTTCATGGTTCCTTGTATACATGGGATAATAAGAAAGAAGGTAGTAAGCTTATCATGTCTAAAATTGATAGAGTTTTTTACAATAATTCTTTTAGTTCTGACTTCCCTCAAAATTGGGGGTCTATCATTCATACTATTCATAGTGATCATAGATTACTGAGCATCCATCTTGGTGACAAAAGCTTTTGTAAGAAGACTCCCTTCAGGTTCATCAATGCATGGTCTGAGATGGAAGGTTTTTATGAAATTGTGGAAGAATCTTGGAAGACTGAAATCGAAGGCAACCCTATTTTCAGAGTGGTTCAGAAGCTGAAGAAGGTTAAGTATGCTTTGTGTACGTGGAATAGGGAGAAGGTGGGAAACATCATGGAGACTAGAAGACTGAAAGAAGCTCAGGCTTGTCAAGCCCAAAATATAGATGATAATAATCCAAATGATCTATTTCTGATGCAAGTTGCTACAGAAACAAGAAAAGAAGTTGTCCTTGCTTATGAGGCAGAGGAGTCCTTTATTAGGCAGAAGTCGCGGGTTCAGTGGCTTAAACTTGGTGATCAGAATTCCAAGTTTTTCTATAATTCTCTTCATTCTAGAAGGCATTACAACACTATAAGATGCATGATTATTGACAAGACTAATGTCACTAATGTTTCTATCATTCAAGACCATATATTGGGTTTCTATTCTCGTCTCTTTATAGAAAATAAGCAAGATATCTTCCAATGGGATGACAGATGGAAGCTTCCTTCTTTATCTCCTGTTCATTTTAATTATCTCTGTGAGCTTATTACAAAGGAAGAAATTGAAAGGGTCATTCATGAAGCTGATGGTGACAAAGCACCGGGTCCAGATGGGTTCAACTTCCATTTCTATAAAAAATGTTGGCACATCATTGGGGAAGATGTAGTGAGAGTTGTTCAAAACTTCTTCTCTAGTGGACGTATGCTCAAAGAGGTTAATAGGACATTCCTTACTCTTATTCCTAAGATGAAGGATGCTTCTAAAGTCCAGGACTGGAGGCCTATTGTGCTTTGTAATGTTCTTTATAAGATTTCATCTAAGGTCATTGCTAATAGGTTGCAAGGTATTCTTCCTAGTATCATTGACCCTGCCCAAAGTGCATTCATTAAAGGTAGGTGTATCAAAGACTCTACATTATTCATTAATGAGCTTCTAGACCACATCACTAAAAGTTCCAAACCTATGCTATGCCTTAAGATGGACCTTATGAAAGATTATGACTCGGTCAACTGGAGTTTTATGTTCAAGATTCTTGAAAAGATGAATTTCCCTACCTGCTTTATACACTAGATTCAAGAGATTTTCTACACTACTAGTTTACAGATCTTGTTTAATGGTACCCGAGGGGAAGCTTTCAAGCCTGGTAGAGGGATTCAACAGGGTGATCCCTTAGCGCCCTACCTTTTTGTTCTCATCATGGAAGGTTTATCCAGCATTCTGAGATTTGGTATTGAAGAAAAATGCTTTAGTGTTGTTCGAGCTTCTAAGGAGGTACATGTATCCCATGCCCTCTTTGCTGATGATGTAGTTGTATTTTCTGAAGCATCTGAAAAATATGTTCAAGGGCTCAGGAATCTTCTGAATTTCTTTAATAATGCCTCGGGGCTTCAAATAAGTTGTGATAAAAGTGTTGTTTTTTGCAATTCTTCTGATGATGCTAATATGGTTGAAAGCACCTTGGGTGTTAAGATTGGTCAACTTCCCATGAAATAACTTGATCTACCACTCTTCAAAGGCAAACTCATGAGAAGGCTATGTTCCCCACTGATGGAGAAAATATGTAAACGTCTGGAGGGGTGGAAGGCACAAAGTCTTTCCTTTGTTAGGAGGCTTGAGTTGATATCTTCTACTCTCACATCGTTCCATCTATATTGGGCATCCTCTTTCCCTATTCCTATTTCTATTTCAAATGAAATTGACAAGTATTGTAGGGATTTTCTATGGGGTGGTGCTGAGCTCAAGAACACTATCCACACAATTGCTTGGGAGGATATCTGTAAGCCTAAAATTGAAGGGGGGTTAAGTATCAAGCGTACCAAAGATGTTGTGGAGTCTTTCATGGCCTTGAATATATGGAATATTGCTTCTAAAAAACACAATTTGTGGATTAGGTGGATCCATGCTAAATACTTGAAAGGGGATTTGATTTGGAGCATCAAATCTAAACTGCATTCTTCTTGGATGTGGAGACAATTGCTAACTCTTAGGGATCACATGTTACCTTATATTCATTAAAGTGTTGGTAATGGAAAGTCCACTATGCTCTGGAGAGATCCATGTATTAGAAATAACAAATTCCTTTCTGAATTCTTAGAAGCTAAAGACATTATGTTGTTGGGCAAGGGCAAGCTGGTTAGACTTGCTAAGCTTATAGACAATGGTGAATGGATTGTTAGTAGATCCTGCCATGTCACCAAAATTATCTCTGCTGTTAAGCCTTTATTTTCCCCTAGTTCTAATGTTGAGGATACCATCTTCTTTAATGATGTATCTCCTAAGAAGATGAAGAACTTCTGGATGGCATTTTGTGAGGAAGGAAGTAAGATGTCTTGGTATAAATGGGTCTAGAAATCCAAGGCTCCCAATAGATGTAAATTCTTCTGCTGGAAATTCTTTCTTCGAAGGATTTTGACTCAAACCTATCTCCAAAGAAGAGGTTTTTGTTTCCCATAAAGATGTGAGTTATGTAAATGCAACATTGAAGATCTAGATCACATTTTTATTGACTGTTTGTACAGTCAGTAGGTCTGGAGTTTGGCGCTTGCTGATGAATACATTGGCTATATGCCTATTTCTGTTTATAGCTTTCTTAATACACGTTTAGAGAAGGAGAATATCTATTTTTTGGTGACTATCCATGGTATTTGGAGGGAGAGGAACCAAAGAATTTTTGATGGTGTTGATAAATCGGCTACTACTGTGTGGAGATACCTAAAGAGAGATATTGATACCATAGTTCAAAATGTATAGATAGATAGACAGCTATTTTTCTATCTAGTTCTTCTTTTTTGTTTCTCTTTACTTTCTATGCTTTGTACTTACCTTTCCGAAAAAAATACAAAAAAAGGGAGACGCGCTTTGGATACCAAAAAAAAATCATCAACCACCAACTCTGGAATTTATTTTCTATATTCTGTTGTTCAAAAGCACTGGGGTAAAAGAAATAAATCTTAAAAATTATATCCTATGGGATCAACCCTTCTATACTAATCTTGTTAGGAAAGTAAAAAATGATTGAACTCTAGGATAATTCATCATAGTGAATTGGTGTGCAAACGATGTGTATCAATTTTGGCACATTTTTCGGGGACGACATATTGTTTTCTCAAACCCCAAAACACTTTCTGAACAAAACTTTTTTTTCTTTTTTTCTTCCTTTCGAGTACTATTCTGGAAGTGCTAACTCATGTTTCTACTGAATTTCCATTCTAGCAGTACATTTTTTCTGTACTCAAATATATTTGTTCAAATTATAATTGTGCATGTGACGCCTGTCGAACGATGATTCCGTGCTGCCAGTTTTTTATCCAGAACCAGAAAGAACATTACATCATTTGAACTAACAAAATTGAGTTAGGATGGATGAGGAGGAATTTTCACGTACGATTGAGCAAGCACTTGTTTATTAAAGAGAGTCCATGATGGTCGAGCGTGCGGCTCAAGAAGTCATTTTGCGAGCTACTTACATAACCAAGAAAGATTCTTTGGAAGCCGATCAAAGGGAGGTAGAAACACAAAAATAATTAAATGAATTTTCTACACCCAAAATAGGATATGCACAACATCCTATTGTGCCACCCAAAATCACAGCCCCCCAATTTTGATTTGCATCCAATGGGTAATCGTGCTTCAAGATAATCTATTTTCTGAGAACAAAGGCGGGAGTTTTTAAGATCACCTCCAACATTATTCCAAAATTTGTTCTTTTCATAAGATCATAGGTATTTTCGAATGTGTCATTAGATTTAGGTTTTTCAAATACTCTCTCTTAGGGCAAGCCAATAGTTGGTATAGTATCACAGAGGGTGAAGAACGTGTCACCACCTGGGAGGCACTTCAAACCAAGTTTTTGGATAAATATTTCCCCCTTCCCTCGCCTATGAAATTAGGGGGAAGATTCTCCTCTTCTCTATGGTCCTAAGGGAAACTCTGGGAGAGGCTTGAGAATAGTTTGGGGATCTTCTTCGATGTTTCCCTCACCATGAAATTATCCAATCTCAACTCATTGATATATTTTGCCGTGGTGTTGATAATGACACCAAACAATTCCTTGATTCCTCATATGGAGGAAATTTTATGTTCCAAAGCCTAGATAGTGCATGGGGAGTTGTGAAACATGTTTCTAAAGCAAAAGCAAGACACGGCATAGATGGGGTCCTCAAGGTAGCTAAGGTCAAGGTAAATCTTGAAATCCAACAAATTATTGAAAGACTGGAGCTAATTGCCTTGAAACAGACTCGCCTTGAATCATCTTTTAGTTCCTACGAAAGGAGAGATCAACCTCAACAAATAAAAGTTGTAGATTCTCTATGTGGGATTTGAAAAGGGTATGACCATGATACTCTTCAATTTTAATATCTCTACAACACTCCCATGCAGCCGAAAGTTGGTCAAATGGAGGACCTAAACTTCATTCACAACATACCTAGTCAGGCTTACTACGATCCAAACCAAGCCAAAAACCATCCCAGATTCCAATATGGAAATCATGTAGGAATTGAAAATTCCTCTCAACTCCCTCCGTAGAAAAGATCATCATATCCCCAAGCCAACAACCATTCACCACCAGGCTTCCCATATAATAATAATCAGAGGAACTTTGGGAATCAAGGAAAGTATAGGGGAAATTTCCAAAACTATGGGCCCTACCAAGGTCAACATTATCAAAACCTTAACCAATCACCACCCCAACCTCAAGCACAACAAAATGAACCTACTCCCTCAACTGATAATAGGGTATCTGCCTTGGAGCAAATTATTCTTGCACAATAAGCCCATCATAAGGTTATTGATGCTTAGTTAGCTTGCCTCATTGCTCAACAAAAGCCTCCTGTTGGCACCTTTGTTGGACATCCCCAAAACAACCCAAAACACCCTAAACAACTTAAGGTTGTCTCCACTCATTTGAGAAAGACTCATACCCCTATCCCTCTTCCAGAGAAACTCATAGTTGTACCTTTGGATTTTGAGGATGAAGACATTGTAATCATTGAAACTCCGCCTTCACCAGAACCAACCATTCCCACTCATGTGGTTACACCCGTGGAGATTGGCGGGCCAAAAATCCATGTTTACAAACCTCATCCACCATGCCAAGCCCACTTAAATTAGTCTAAGATTGATACCCAATTCAGTAAATTTAGGGATGCCATGAAAAAATTGCATGTGGATATTCCTTTCTTAGATGCTCTAGATGATATGCATGCCTGGTCTACGTACATGAAAACCTGATTGACTAGGAAGTATACGGCTGAAGAGCATGAGACGGTAATTCTTATTAGAACCACCTATGATATTATTCAAAGAAAAATTCCTAAAAAGAAGAAAGATCTTGGTTTCTTTGGGATTGGGTGTTACATAGGTGATAATGCTTGTAGGAAAGGCCATGTATATTTGGGTTCTAGTATTTCTATCATGTCCTATAGTCTTTGTAGGAGGTGGGAAATTGTTGACATGCTTCCAACTGCCATGACAATCCAGTTGTTAGACTCATCCATGACAAAACCTATGGGTTTCATTGAAGACATACATGTAAGGGTTGGGAAAGTAACTTATGTCTCGTGTGATTTTTTTCATCACAGACATACAGGAAGATTTATGCTACCCCATCATCTTCGACCGTCCCTTTTCGGCCACTGCCCGAGCCTTGATTGATGTCAAGGCCGGAGCCATCTTTTTGCACCTAGGAAAACAAACCCTCAAGTTTAGGGTGTTTGAAAGTATGTGAGGACCAAGCCTCCAGGAAGAGGTTTATCTCCTTGATTGTGTTGAGAAGCTCCACTAGTTAAGACAAGAATGAGAGCTTGTTGAGGATCCCCTTGAAAATGCCCTCATGGCCCCTATTGAATGTATCTTTGAAGATGATAAATTGGAGCAATATAGAGTTCAACTAGAGACCTTAGAGGAGATCCATGTTGAAGAATTTGAGGACCTCAAAATGATCTCTCTTGTGGATGAAAAACCTGAACCCCCCAGTCACCCGAGATGAAACCCCTCCCGGAAGGACTTAAATATGTTTTCCTTGATGAGAAATTTTTTTTATCATGTTATCATTAACTCAGGTCTTACCCATGAATAGGAATCCAGGCTCATGACTGAGCTTAGGAAGGGAAAGTTGACCTAGGATATAAAATGGTTGATTTGACAGGGATAAATCAAGCTATTTGCATGCATAATATTCCTATGGTAGAGGAATACAAGCCATCTCGAGACCCTCAAAGAAAATTAAATCCAAACATGAAAGAGGTTGTGTGCCTAGAGGTTATCAAACTGTTGACTTCATGAATCATCTACCTAATCTTCGATTCACCCTAGTTTAGCCCTATCCAAGTGGTCCCCAAAAAAGGGGAACCACTATTGCAAAAAATGATAATGATGAACTCATCCCCACCCGTACTATTACAGGATGTAGTATGTGTATTGATTATAGAAAATTGAATAAGGACAGTAGGAAAATTCATTTCCCTCTTCTCCTTCTGTATCATGTACTAGAGCACCTTTCCCATCAACAATAGTTCTATTATCTTGATGGTTATTCAAGTTTCTATCATATTCTCATCCATCCTGATGACCAGGAGAAAACAACATTCATCTGCCCGTTTGGCACTTACGCATTCAGGAGAATGTCTTTCGGGTTGTGCAATGCCCCAATCACCTTTCATAGGTGCATGTCTGCTACCTTTTCTAGGTTGATTGAGACCGTGATGGAGGTGTTCATGGATAATTTATCCATCTATGGAGAAAGATTTGACTATTGCCTTGAACATTTATCTCTTGTTCTTGAAAAGTGTGAAAAAGCACACTTGGTTTTAATTGGGAAAAATGTCACTGTATAGTGATAGAGGTGATTTTCTTAGGACATATATTAGCAACCATGACATAGAAGTTGATAGAGACAAGATCGAGATCATATCCAAGGGGATTGTCTTAGGACATATATTAGCAACCATGGCATAGAAGTTGATAGAGCCAAGATCGAGGTCATCTCCAATCTTCCACATCCTTATTCTGTCAAAGACATTCATGCCTTCCTTAGGCATGGGGGATTTTATCGGGGATTCATAAGTGATTTTTCAAAAATCACCAAACCCCTAACCAACCTCCTCCAAAAGACACTCCTTTTGTTTTTAACTAAGCTTTCATGGCTAGTTTTCTATGTTTGAAAGATGTCCTCACTTCCACCCCTATCTGACATTTTCATTAAATAAACATAATCGTACCTACTGAAGTCATCAGTGAAGGTAATGAAGTATTTATACCCATCTCCACTGGTTGTTCTAAAAGGTCTGCATACATCAGTATGTATGAGTACTAATAGATCACCAGCCCTCTCATTATTACTAGTTAAAGGGCTCTTAGCCATCTTTCCCAACAAACAAGATATACATGTCTCTATTGATTCAGAATCAAAAGAGTTCAGATAACCATCTTTATGGAGTCTAGATATGTGATTCTCATCTATGTGCCCTACATGACAATTCTAAAGGTATGTTTTATTTGAGTTTTTGAGTTTTAGTTTTTGGATATTAATGTTATATACGTCTATCTTTAGATCTAACAAGTAAAGACCATAAGACATTGGGGCATTGCCATAAATGATCCCATCTTTTGAAATAGAACATCAACCATTTTTCATATGGAATTTAAATGCATCCATGTCCATACAAGATACAAAAATGATGTTTCTATTTATAGAAGGTACATAATAGCAATTCTTTAAATCTATTATAATTCCTGTGGGTAGAGATATACTATAGGTTCCAACCGCACTGGCCTCAACTCTTGTGCCCTTAGCAACTCACAATTCCACCTCGCTTTTTCCCAAAGGCCTACTTCTTTTCAGATCTTACATATGAGAATAAAAGTGAGATCCACATCCGGTATCTAGTACCCATGATGATGAAGTAGATAGGTTTATCTCAATAATGTATATACCTGAAGTGGAGATCACCATCCCCATCTTCTTCTTCTGGAATGCCTTCAAGTGCAAAGGATGAGTTCCTCTTGTACTTTTATTTCTCTTTATCTTGAGTGTTGAAGGTTTTGATTTAGGCTTGACCTCATAACTCTTCTCGGTCTTGCTTTGATCCTTGGACTCATCTCTACTGATGACCATCACAGGCTTGTCCTCCTTCAATTTTGCTTCAGCATGAATCAACATGGCAAGCAAGTCCAACATCTATCCAACCATATTATTCACATGATAACATGCAATAAAGTGGCTACATGATTCATGCATTGTCTTTAGAATCATATCAATGGCCAACTCTTGGCTCAAGGTGAATTCCAATTCTTCAAGATGATACACATTTCCAATCATATTGAGCACATATTCTTCTATTGAGGTTCCCTTTGTCAATTTACACTCAAGAAACACCTTTAGGATACCGTCCCTTTCTTGCTTTTCAAGACCAAGTGTCACTTTCTTAAGATGGGTTATCAAATCAAGAACACTCATGGCATTGCACTGCTCATGCAACTCATAGTTCATGTAGCTTAGAATAAGGTACTTTATCTCTAAGGTGTCATTGGCATGCTTCCAATAAGCATCCACTTGTGCCCTAGGTGCATCGAGAGCAGGTTTTTCTGGCACTCGTTTGTCAAGGACATAGAGTTTACACTCTTCATTGAGAACCCTTCTCAAAGTCCAAAACCAGTCATGGAAATTTGTCCTGTCTAGTTTGTCCTTTTTCCTAACCAATCACAATATGGATTTGTTTGCCATTTGATTCTACAAGAGAAAATTTGCATTTGTCAAAATCCCTTTTTGATGAGATTTGATTTGAAAAATTTTACGATATTAATTAGGTCTTTAATTATTATCACTTCTATTTTATTCAAATTGATAGCCCTCAATATCAATTTGGAATATTGCACCATACAATATTATAGTGGGTCAGATCCAAGATAATTCGACTATGACCCGATCAATACCGCAAAACACAGTCAACCATCAAGGTAGGCAACTCTTACCAATTTCATCATATGCAATTCTGAATAGATGATATGGGAAACCCCTTTCCATAATCATCTGCATGCTTCTGGGCCCAAATGCTCTGAGAATCACCAGTCGATCTTGACCCAAAATCTGACATGATAATAATGCACCCCGCGGAGGCAGAACCTATGTTATTACCATCACACTTCCACAAGATAGAGGGCACACAATGCAGAGGCGTAACTTACGCTTGGTAAATCAAGCTTTTGATGTGTTCCACTTTTGAAAATCATCTAAGACTTTGATATTTTATCTGAGAGAGTTTGTATTTATAAATACATATGCTTTATCCAATCACCACATATATAGTATGTATCATATACATGATATATCCCACAACAAAAATGTGCAATAAATGAATGTGATGGTTATAGCCAGCCTAATGCAATTTCTTGGATCCATAAGAAATTACCACATCTAGGACTACATCACATACAGAAACATGTTGTTGATGAAGATCCGTGTGTGCCAATCTGGTTCGATTGGTTCAACCCTTGAACTGATTGGTTCGTCTCCTGGTTGGTTGTTTGGTCGTCTCACTAGTTGTCTAGTTCTCATGTCCACAATCTGTTGGATCCTCCATCAGATCAATCGGGTCCACCAGGTGATCGGTTTGACTTGTTCTCCATGGTCATCCAGTATGTTTTCTCATCTTCGGGACATCTTCATCTTTGTCATAATCAGATAGTAAAATATCCTACTATTACATGATTATATCAAAACGTCGGGTTACATTCGAAGGGAGAAAAGGTAGGAAAAAATTAACTTTACATTGGGAAGATAAGATAGGGGCTCAGAATGCATACCAAGATAAAAAGATAAACCAACCACACAACCATGCATAGATAATAGGGGTTATTGAACATAACTCTGCTACACATCCACCATGAAAACCATTTTTAGGGTGACGCATGTGAATTGCATATATATATATATATATATATATATATATATATATATATATATATATATATATATATATATATATCTGTGAGTTTGGGATTATCATGGTATTTAATTGGATAGGATATTATTCACATCACATGAAATAACAGACCACCAAAACCAAAATCTAATCATACTAATTATCCCATAATATAACAAATTGATGTCAGCTCTGATACTACTATAGGGAAATATGTCTATAGAGCAGGCAGCGGAAATAAATTTTTTATCTACCCTATTCCCCATAACCAGCAGATTCGTCAATAACTATAATATGGTTAGGATGGTTTTGAGGATATATCTGGTCTTGGAGCAAGTCCAATGGCATATCCTCATCATTGTTGTCATGGAACTCTGACTCATAGTTGCACTGGGACTCGTATGACTGCTCCTCTACATATCACAGACTCGAACGTCGTCTTTTGCAGCAGATCCTCTCGTCATAGACTGGTGGTTGATGATGTACTCCTTAATGGTAGACAACAACCTCCCTCCTCTAGAGAATTCCACACTGGCCATCTAGAACTCATGCCATCCTGCTAGAACAAACATTAAGGATTTATCCCTCCCGTTGGCGTACTAGTCACCAACTAGCTCTCCCACGATAATGATCTCAGCTACTCTCTCTTTATATCCCACCCTAGTCAGTAGGACTTGCTTGGGATCTCTTGGTTACCACAACTAGAGAGGAGAACAATTGTCAGAACAACGGATTCTCATTTGTATGTGTTGTGCTATGGGAAGCCCACAATACCCCTCTATTTATAGGCATGGTTTGGCCCAGGGTTCTCAGTCTGTGCAGGAGTGGAAGGGACCAGAAGATCTTGAATTTTCACAACCTACAACCACCAAAATGGACATTTGGCATACGAGATGGTCATCTCGTACTGTGAGATGGCCATTTTGTAGTTTCCCATTCACATACAAAATTGGCAATTCGTTTCTCATTAATGTTGAACATTAATTCCATGCACAACAAGTAATGTGCAATCCAAATTAACATGGGAAAGTATCGAGAACCTTCCTTGAACCAACCGACCTATCTCACTCATGGGAGACAGCCGTCTCAGTCACCCAGATGGTTATTTGGTGACCAGAGCCGAGCTGGTCAATTCGATTGGTTCACACCTTTGCCAATTTCAACTCGAATGGTCGGGCATCCCAAATGCCTATCTCAACCCTTGAGATGACCATTTGGCATTCCACATGGATGTCTCACTCTGTGAGATGGGCATTTGGCAGTGCAGTCAACCTAAATTGTTGCATGAATCAGTTACCTAAACATTTTAGTAATTAATTCAATTGTCTTTCAAGACTAAACTCCTTTTCTGGGTCGACCTATGTGTGTGACCCTATAGGTCCCATATTATGTTGGTAGTGAATTTCTATAACAACTTATGACATCACAAGCAATGAGCGATGCCTAGTCACACATCAATGCTATCTAAGTTAATGGAAAGTTGGAGAATAACCTCAACCTACAATCTGTGTATGGTGTTGTAGTGTTTGTATAGTTCATTTGTCACTGATGTCCATATTGAACTCGAGGCATGGAGTAGTCATCCTTTTCATCATTTAATCTTATTTCTTAAACCAGAGCAGTCTATTTGAGATATATGTAAGCTTAATATCACATATTGCTCACACTTGCATGTCCATGCATTTCTTAGTCTCTCTAACCAAGAGGCCTAGGACATCAAAATCCTATAGGAGGTACAAATCCCATTTCTATCACTCACATTCTATCCCCATGTGTCAAAGTCACCCAATCATCACCTTTATAACAACCCATGTTTCAAGACTACATTTGTTGATGTTAAATTGTACCCAATGACATGTGATGAGTGAAGTTATTTCAAGTATACAAATCACAACCACCACAATCACTGTGCAAAATGGCTATGACTTCCATGATGATGGCTTCCATGTATCAGTCTCACAGTGAGTCTGTCTAATGCACTGTTCTCTAACATGTATCCATGTGCTTGGTTTGATATTGCCATATCATGACTAATGGGATTCTTTCATCAACCAACTCACACTCTGATCTTATGTGTCATTGTTGTCTATAAACCTTCCACAATAATAATCGATCAAGGACATAATGAGAATATATATAGGTTGTTTCTTTAATACCCATGCGGGTAGCCTGGATTTCTCTACCCGGTTGCCAAAAAAGTAACTATTCTGGCCAGAATAGTAACCCTGCTATCAAAAAAAGTAACTATATTGATCAAAAAGTGAGTATGCGACTAAAAAAGTAATCTCATACAAAATACACAACATATATATATGTACCCGTGTTTTGAAATATGTTGTTGCAAATGTAACTATCTATGCATGAAACTTAGTAGTTTGCAAGGTAAAGTAACCCTCTACATGTCAAAAGTAACCAACTTGAAAAAAAGTAACCGAAATGGGGGCGGGTAGTTACCCACGTGGGTATTAAAGATGGGCCCACATATATATATATATATATATATATATATATATATATATATATATATATATATATATATATATATATATATATATATATCTGTGTGTGTGTACTCTTAACATCTGTATGATCTCATTTCCCCAAGTCTGAAACATGAAGGCATACATATTGAGTAATATTATTCTCTAGACATTTATAATGTTACATCATTATCTCATAACTGAATTAAACATAATAAATTGGAAGCTTGCCTTTATTAATTAATAAAATCAACTACAAGTTATGCCATTACAATCGTCATATGATTAGCTCTCTGGGCATACATACCAAAAGGTGGCTCATCCAGGGTGTGCGGATGATAGCTGAGAAGCCACTGCTTTGGTTCGGTTGTAGGTGGATCGTCATCTGACAACCTAGTCTATTCAAATGTTCACCACTCAATCAAGTTCTACATTATTGGGATACTGATCTTTGGAATTTTTCCCTAGAAATCATTGCACCTAAGGGACAGTGGAGACCCATTGCTTGTATTATGTCAGATAGGTCATCCCTAATGGATTGTTGGCATAATGTCTGCCTCTTAGGGGCCGACAATGACCGGTAGTTATATATTTCCTTGAGATCTATTTATTTTGGTTTTAAACCTTGGTAAATATGTTAAGTTTCCTATTTAAACTAGACATCCATGCTTCTATAGAAACTAATACCTAATGACCCCAATGAAGGGGAGGACTCTGATCCAATATGGAATTTCAACTAATATTGGTACACGATCAAATCAATCAATCATGTGTTATAAAAATACAAGTATCCACAAAATATACAACTAAGGAAAAGTCTTATTTCGTGAGGATAATTTTATCTAATCATTATCTCAAGTATGTAAATTAATACTAGATGCTAATCCTAAAATTTTGTCGATGTGCATTGTGATATTATGCTATCACTTAATTTAGTCACTATATTTTTCATATAGCTAGGTCAACATACACATCTTCCCACAACACCCAAAATAAGTATAACTCAATCACGCATATGAATAGCTCCATATGGGCAAAATATCTGAAGATATTGATCTTTGATCATTTGATTTTATTACTCCATAAGATCATTATCATGATTATATTACTTAATGCGCGTAATAAAAACACCATTGATTATTTCCAAATATATCATACGACCACATAAATCCATTATGATAATTACCAAATTGCCTTGTGACTTAAACATCTACTAAGAATTTAATTTATTACTCAACTATATGCATTTGTATTTAGTTGCAATAATCCATATGTTTGATTACATCACTTGATCTTCATCATTATTCCTCACTTATCACTTAGTGAACATATGATCTTGATCATCAAGTACAGTCTCAAGTTTCATCATATCCTTCCATTCCCTTCCATGAAATTAAGACATGATAGAACTATTAAGTCCACCTAGTCTAGGGTTTCCATGATCACGAGTTTCACAGATGCATGTAGACGCCTTTGGGTTATGATCCCTAAATTTTAGGGTGTTATAATTTTACCCACCTTATAAAAATATTGTCCTTAAAATTGGATTGAACTAACTATGTAATTATGAAATCTACCCAACTTAAAGTTATGCTATTATTTCTTGTTTACACTTCACTTATTAACTATAACCATATCACTCACATCACTCTTATGGGACACAATAACTTGTTTAAGGCATTATATTGTAAATCCTAAAAGTTTATCTATATTTATGAATTTAGATATGGAAGTAATTATCAATTCAAAGAGTCAAGGTTATGTGTAGGCTTTATTCTTTACTCTTATCATCAATGAAGTGTAACATACTATTTGATACACGTGCCAAAATCTTTTGACACTACTTGTGAAAAAGTATCATATGGTTTATCATCTTATGCTATTATCAATTCCTTTATACTAGAAAGCATGATGTTTATATAATGATTAGTTATTATTCAATTTTTAAGATATCACAAGTAATGAATTTTAAGTATCATCAAAAACATTAATATTTTATATCTTTATTGAAAAAAGCGTCTTACTATTATAACTAAAATCCCCACTTGATACATGAATTCATATACACTAGCCATTATAACTTATTTATCTTCTTACTATCTATGATACTGACTTAGGTCAAGAGAATACCTTTTAAAGGGGGTTCAAAACTCTAAATCTCAATCATCTTCATAGGTGGTAAGAACCATTAATTATATGGTCATGGGTTGTCAACTTGCTAAAGGTAGGCCCTAAACGATCCTTCCTTTTAAGGAACTAAGTTAGGGTTTGTACAGACTTAAAATCATTAGAGTAATAAGATTATTGGTTAAGATCATACCTTCTAGTACTAGAATATGCATTAAATATTGTCTCATGATTGTTTATCATCAACATGATCTTATTACTTGCCACTAGCGTCTGAAAAGTGACTTCTCCACTTGAACTTGCTTTGAAGTGATGATTGCTCTTAAAAGCTCATCACATTCAAGTGGTAATTGCACCTGAATGCTCATTAACCTTGAAGAATATCTAAATTGACATTACTTTCTTAACATTACTCTTAATAACTTTGTGCTTCTTACCATGGTGCTCCTAGCCACATAATCTCAAGGTAATTGTAGTTATTGTCTTACCATATAACCATTATTATCCCTAGGAATAACAAATGAAATTAATCAATCACCTTTTCTAGGTTCTATCTTATATTAACATCATGTTGAACTTTCATATTATCATAATCCTAGATCACGGATCCATACAACCATCTGAACTATACCATTGCATATCATATATCATCAACTAAAATAACATTATGCAAGTATACCCTTAAAAGGCATTGTGGATACTCCTAGTCATCGCCATGCTATTTTGTTTCCAATTCAAACTCAAATCATGACATGATTAGATTGTCCACAAAAACACTTTGAAATAAAAGATACATTTGATTCTACTTGTGAAAAATGTCCCCCCTTGGAAACAAAATTCAAACGCATTTTGAGTTCCCTAATTTTCATCATACCTAATAGGAAATGACTGAAGTTGTCTCAAATAATTAAAATAGTAAACTAACAAGGAAGACATGTACTCCTTAAAATAATGGCTCTAAAAGATCATGATGCTTAGTATATGCTCAATTATCATTCTTCATATAAAACTTTCACTTTAAAAAACAAAATCAAGAAACATTTTTCACCAAGAGTTGTTAACTATATTTTTTCATCACTTAATCGTTACATTAATTATATGTATGAGCACATACACATGGAATTGATCTAATACATAACCTAGTGCACATAAACATTGGTTGGTCTCCATCATGTGATTTTAGCCACTTAAACCATAAGTTTCTATATCCCCACTACATGATGTTGACAGTTACAAAGATCGTGTCCCACCACAAAGTTTACTGCTAAAAGCTAGGGTAGAGTCCTACTTACAATTTTCTTTGTTTACCTAGAATTTAACATTTTCATCCAAATAAGAATTTATGTTCATAAAACATGATGTGGATGCATACTACACCTATATGATCTTAAAATTTAAATATGTACACAAGCATGTTCATTTAATTAAAAACATTCAATTTTCTTGGAGGTTATTATCTTAACTAAAATGCATCACATGCAGAGGAAAAGCCTAAAGCTCCATTACCTCTTCCAATCTTCCCATCGCTTATATTGATAGCCTAAAATTGGGTCTTTCATAGTCCTTCATGCACCTTAAATCTCCATACAAAAACATATTAGGGTATTCCTGTTCTAGTAAACATTATATCCTTTCTTTCAAGTTTAGGCTTCCTAGGTATTAACAATAGGTCCTCAATATACTTAAAGATATCAAAGATTAACATCTCACCAAGAAATAAACCCTTAGGAGAAGACATCATTGATCACCATACCTACACATATTCATTAATCACTTCTAGATAACTTATTGCATGAATTACCAGATGAACATGTAAATTGAGAAGTGTTACTATTGCAACTTTGTGATATCCTTAACCCCTAGGCTATTACTCTAAGCCTATTATTCTATTATTTATACCAAAGAATCTAGTATAAACCATGATTTGTGAACTTATACGTACTTCTAGTACCATTAGGTTCAAGTGACAACACGTATGGATTCCCAACATTATCTTTTATGTCGTCTCTTAAGACTTACTCATGAGTATATGTATCTAGAGATGGTAGATCATATTACACTCATCCCCAACATCCTCTAGTATAAGTGTCCCATGCCATAAGCACTTAGAGGAACAATATTATTATAATAAGATTATGTGTCTCATAATATATCCTCTAAGGTTCGTAATTTATCTATTGTCCCATACCACAAACTATTGCAAAAAAAAGAGGACATGCTATGAGATATGAAATCATTACTCAAAAAATCATACCAAATAGATACTTGAACCTAAACTCACCTATCCACCTTTTGATCTTGCATTCAATATGTTACAACTTCTATTTCTAAAACACAAAATCCCAATAAAACATTTCTTTAGTTCCTTCTTTCAAAAGGGTTTGGGAATTAAAAACATTGAGAAAACTGAAACAATTTATTATATAATAATTACAAGAAAATATATTCTTTGTTCGATCATAACCAAAGCATTCACAAGAAATTCTATAACGTCACAAAATGTGGACCCAAAATAATTATTCAAGAAAACATAAATAAATAGTTGTACATTTATTCTAGCCATGTATCAAAGGTTAGGGATCTTTACCTAAACAAAAAGATCTATTCCTCATCAAATCACTAATTTGTCCATGATCATCGATTCTAAACTATTTGAGATTTCATCACACTTTATTTTAACTTAATTATATTCTTCCAAAAGTAGACCTTTAGTCTAGAACATAACAACCCCACAAGCTAGGATATCCTATATTCACATGCTCTCGTGTTTCATTAAATTAGGGATCATGTTAAAACACCTCTATCTTAGCAAGAATCTTATTAATACTATTTGATCTAACTTTCCTTACTCTTAGGACCTACATAAGAGGTGAATAATTAAGAATGTGTGAATATTTCTTGGTGGGCATCTATATTAATGCTCTGATACCAGTTTTGTAGTAACCCCAAGTATACCATATATGACAACATCGGATGCATGGATCATCAAGATTACACGCGGACATTGTCCCAAATAGAATATATCATTTATTGCAATAATCGAAATAACTTTACACAAGATATAATTATATTAATTCCCATGCACACATTCTTTTCACAAATCTTACAACAAAGAAAATAATACATGATATAAATGATTAAACCTCATTGGATATAATTGATGGCACCCCACTAGGTCTCGGACTCATACATAGATCCACCTCCCAAGAGCTATACTATAAAGACTCGATCTTTACGATCAAATATTTACAAAATGTATCAAAAGCATAAACAATCTTTATTACATTCATGCTTGTACATCAGAGTCACAGAAGCTTACAAATATGATTACAAAGTTTAAGAATAAAATTCATTACTATCTAGTCTTCAATGGAGGACTACTCAATTCATGTCTCTTCAAACTCTTCCATCTACCACCTGCCCATGAGTTCCCAGAGGGAACGAAACCACACATGGACTCCATTGAAGGGAAATAATGGTCAGCAAAGCTGGTACTGTATCCAATCATTGAACTATGTATGAAATAGGATATAGATGTATAATAAAAGTTAGGAAAGGACTATTTGGTGGACTAAAGGCTAACAATAAGAAATTCCAATATCAATTTCAAGATAGCAAATCTTTCACAAGAATATCACTAAGCAAGATTCAATAATTCAAGTATGCAAAATTTATCCAAGCTATTCACAAAGTATATCAATTTCAATATATTCTATTTGACAAGTTTTGGCACCTTTCTATCATATCTTTTCTAGGGCTAAGTGCCTTGTGTTCTCACACTCTAGGATAGAATGACACTAGTTCCTTATTAGCTATTCCAATTAACTAGGGGACAACTAATCCCTATCCACTGTGCAGGGTTGTGGGGTACTTGGCCCACTCAAGTGAGCCAAATCTCTCTAGGGCCAAAGCCCAAGGGACCAAAGTCCACAGGGAGTCAAAACTCCAATAGATCAAGTCTACTGCCAAAATTATTATTAGAAATATTTCATCAATTACCAAATGAGAGTAGTGAACTTTCAAGAATAAATAAAGATTTCAAAACTACATGGAATTCACCACGAAGCAAGATATATGTGTGTCCATTAAGAGGAGAAAATAGTTCAACAATGAAATAGAAGATCTAGTACCTTATATTCCAAGCAAAAATCCAACAATTTCCACAGTTAGGGTTCAACAGGCTTCGAAGTTTCAAAACCAAGAAAAAGGGCAATTATCCAAGGTCATTAGGCAATCCTTGGCTATGAAATTATCTCCTAGATTCTCATTAGTTGAAATTACCATTTTACCCCTCATTATCATTGATGGTTATAAAGTATTATCATGAGGTCATTAAGTCCCTTCCCGTCATAGTGGTTACTTCTTTGTGCACAAGTGTTAGAGTATTCATTACTCATGTTTATAGTATATAAAATTTACCTATTACATAATACCACTTATATCCACATTCCTGCATATAGTTTAAGAAAAAAAATATTTTATATGATTGGCAGAAACTTAGGGTAATCTGAGTTAGGGTTTTCCTCATTTGATTTCTCCATATATGCTTCTTATCATCCTTATTATTATACCTTTTATTCTATGCTAGGTTGAAATCAATATTGTGTGATAAGGATAATTAACTATAACGCAATCCATGGGAATTTCATTGATCTTCTATACTTCATCATATTTGGTCATAATATGTATACCTAACTATAGTTTGTATTATACCAATTGTGGGGATATGCATATATGTACTAAGTAAGACAAAAATATACATGGAGGTCATATATATATATATATATATATATATATATATATATATATATATATATATATATATATATATATATATATATATATATATAAAACTGTGATTTGTGTTGTACCCATAGTAGGGTCATGCATGTATGTGTTTATATTTTACTTCATTTCATTAGTATGTCCATATATTATGGAGTATGTGTAGTGTATGATTAAATGTAGATGTTCTGCTGAATTAAGCAGAGAAAGGGGAGATGTCAGGTACCTCTCATCAATGGTGGTGATATGCATGTGTTTTCTCAGGGAACCAGGGGGAACTAGGTGGCTGCTTCTTCTCTGAAGATCATTGCTCCATCCTACTTGTCACCTCCCTTAGCCAGTTGGTGGTGGTGGTGGTCATCCTATCTTCCTGACAGCTATATATATATATATATATATATATATATATATATATATATATATATATATATATATATATATATATATATATATATATATAACTACGATTTGTGTTGTACCCATAGTAGTGTCATGCATGTATGTGTTTATATTTTACTTCATTTCATTAGTAGGTCCATATATTATGGAGTATGTGTAGTGTATGGTTGAATGTAGATGTTCTGCTGAATTAAGCAGAGAAAGAGGAGATGTCAGGTACCTCTCATCAATGGTGGTGATATGCATGTGTTTTCTCAGGGAACCAGGGGGAACTAGGTGTCTGCTTCTTCTTTGAAGATCATTGCTCCATCCTATTAGTCTCCTCCCCTAGCCAGTGAGTGGTGGTGGTGGTCATCCTATCTTCCTGACAGCTTCCAGACTCAGGCTATGTCACTGTGGCGTCATGGTGTTACTAATTTGTAAACTACAACTGCCGGAGTTGTGGCTAGAGATGGAGGCCATGGGTACGGCTGGTGGTGCCTGCGTGATTGAGGAGGTGACTGGTGATTGCGGAGACCAATTCTCATATTAAGATGGCAGGGTAGGGCAGTGTGGTCCATTGCAACAGCACCGACTGATGGTGCAGACCTTATGGATGTAACCAGTGCACAATAGCTCAAAGGGGGAGAGGCTGGCGGAGGAGGGTTAGCAGGCATTCCTCATCCTCTTGTTACTATTGGGGTCGAGGAGGAGAAAGGGTATCGATGACTAGCAGACTCCAACTAGGTGGTCATGACCCAACAATGTTGCGGGTCGTGCTTCACGGTTGCAGGCTCAAGGCTATTCAATAGACTCCTTAACATCGCCATGATTGCAGAGGCCAGTGATGCAATGTATTGTTGGTGAGGGATGTCAGCAGGATAAGGATGGTGGTTAAGAAATAATCAGATGCAGGTAGAAGTCCTCCGAGTTTGAGAGTATGACTCGGGGTGGTCAGATTGAAACCACATCTTGGATCCTCCTGGGAACCGTCGAGGAAGGTGATTTGGGAGATAGATCGTATCAAGATCTGACTTCCATGATCTGCAATTTTTGTAGATCCTCACGATGAAGAGAGGAAGGGGCATTGGTGTTGTAATGAGTGGTGTCGAAGGAGTTGTAGGTCTATGACAATAGGTTCAAGATGGCTTTGCATGCCCTACTTCCGATTAAGATTCAAGATGACGGAGACAAGATGAGATCAGGTTTTGAAGCTTGGTTGGGTGCCTTGTTCATCTGGTGGTAGTGCTAAGATCTGATTAACCTTGTTGAAGCTCAAGAGGTCGGGGAGAGTAGGACTAGGTGGCGGTAGGTTCAGGGTGTTGTGGGGCTAGGTGATCTTGGCATCATGTACATGGTCATGTAGCTGCCTATATAGACTAGGGAAGGGTGCTAGGGTTTCACCCGATACATGGTCGAGGGGAGTCGAAGGGAAGGAGGTTGCATTCTATAAAATGGTCCATGATAGCATTAGGTTGAGGGAAGACATAAGGGTTAGTGTGAAAGAGAGAGTTGGTAGTGGGTGTTACCTCTTTTACTAGGAGTGAAGCTATTAACTATACTTAATGTCTTATTTACTAATCCCTTCCAAATTTTGTAACTTTTAAACGGAAAATCAAGATGTTATGAACTTTTTGACCATGGGGTGTAGTCCCGTTAAACTAGATTTTAAAGATACTATCACTATTATTTATGAATATGTCATATCTAACTTCTTTACTCTCATAATTAATTTTAGTATCAATTTCCTTTAATATTATTCCATTGTCCATTGATTCCAAATTAATAGTAGAAAATGGAGAGGACTAGGTGCGTTTGAGATCAAATCAAGGTAGTTAGGCATATAATCATCAAATTGGACTAGATAACTTCAACCAAGAAATTGATACTCAAATGACGGACTTGATCGTAAATATTTCTCAAGTGAGGATAATTGATACTTTGAGACATAAGGGAATTCAATTGAAGACTACTCTGTACTAAAGGTCATGATGATGTATTCAAAATTAGTAAGTGTGAATTTGAAATGAAGGGCAATATTGTAAATAAATTCAACTTAGGGGAAAATAGCTCAACATAGATATAGTAGCCAAAATTGAGTATGTTACATATACCATGATGTATACAACTTATGTACATCGACACATATCCATGCATTTGAAAAACCATTGTAAGTGGTTGGGTTTAGTAAATATATGAACACATTCTAATTAAAGCTTTAAACTGATATGAACATGAGTAAACATTAATTATGGATTTTGGATGTATTCTTAACTTCATTAAACTTTCTTATTAGGCCACCTACTCAACGAAACTTATTTGATCTTAACTCACAACACATATGAGGCGTGCATGCTTCTGAACACACTAAAAGTGAACATGATTGGGTTTGAACGCAATAAACATAACATCGCTTAACACTCAAAGTGAATAGGCTTGGGCTTGAACCAATAAAATGAAGGGGACTCATGAGGCACCAACCTTCAATAAATGTATTCATTAGTAGGGCCTAATTATTTGTTCTTAATTTGATCTGATCTGATCGTATCTTACTTAGGGTTTTCACTCATAAGTGCATTACTAATCTTAAAGATGAATATGTATTTTCTTTTAGCTAATCTAATCTTAACATGAATCTTAATGTAGTAAATCTTATAAGATTTTCATATGATAATACCTCTTATAACATTGAGGTTCTCACATGATAACATATGTAACATGAACTTTAAACAAGATTAAGTGAGGATAACTAAATGTTGTAGTTATCAAAACCCAAGGCATGAACCACTTCCTTTTTTTAGTAGGAACAATCACTCCTAGATTGTTGATCTCAAATCCTTTATTTTTCCTATCAATATAACCCAAACCATAATAATTATTTCATAAACCCTAATTACATAAAGTCTTGAACTCTAAGAAATTAGAGTTAGATAATGACTCATAACCTATTTCATTTGATAGATTTCAAAAATTCATTCAGAAATCATATATAACCAACCTCAATTGGATATTCCTATCAAAAGAGATGAATTTTTAAAGGATGATCAATAGGAACACTCAAAATCCAAATATATATTCCATGTAATATCTTAATATATTACCTAGTTATGGTTATAAATGGGTTGGGGTCGGGTTCCGCCTTGAGTGGGAACCTGCTTGTCCCTGTCCCTTTGTTCTTAGTAGATGGAGATCACTCCCTTCTCTATTTCCTTTGTTAAACATAGGTCCTCCCATTTGTATTTATGGCAGATAATGTAGTAGCCCTTTACCACCCATGGACTATGTAAGGATCTCATACATCCACAATAGCTCTCTAAAACCCATCTAGAATTAGATCTTCCTTATCTTCTGCTCATGGAAACCTAAGCGCCAACTCAAAGGAGGATCATGGAAATCCCCTAGGAAAGATCTAGCCATGGCAGCTCATCCACATCATGTGGGTGACAATCTAGAAGCCACTACTTTGATTCAGTTACATGCCAATTATCATCTAACTATCTAATCTATTCAAATGTTCATCACTCAATCAAGTTTTGTGAGATCGAGATATTGGTCTTCAGAATTTTTCTCTAGCAATCATCACAGTTGAAGGACAAAGGAGATTCATTGCTTGTATTATGTCAGACCGGTCATCCCTGATGAACTATTGGCATTATATCTTCATCTCAAGGGTCAATAATGACCAGTGGTTATATATCTTGATAATATCTTTTTCTAATGGGTTTGTACCTCATTAAAGACATTGAGTTTCCTATTTCAACTAGATATTTGTGCTTCTATAACAATTGACGCCTAACAACCCCAGTGAGAGGGAGGAGTCCAATCCTATGCGGAAGTTCAACTGATCTTGATACACGATCAAATCAATCAAGCATGTAATTTAAAAATCCAAGTATCCACAAAATACACAACAAATCAAAAGTCTTATTTCATGAGGATAATTTTAACTAATCATGATCTCAAGTATGTAAGTTAGTATTAGATACCAATCTTAACATTTTCCCATGTGCATTGTGATATCATGCTATTACTTACTTGTAGTTGCTATGTTTTGCATATAGCTAGGTAAACATACATATCTTACCACAACACCTTAAAGAACTATAATTCTATCATTAATATGAAGAGCTCCATATGGAGAAAAGAGTTCAAGATATTGATTTTTGATCATTTGATTTTATTACTTCATGAGATCATTACCATGATTACATTACTTAATACTGGTAGTCTTTTTTTTAGATTTTATTTGGTTGATGTAGAGCCCGGTCATCTTGCCAAACTGGATTAGGACTCTTTTCATTTCGTGTAGGCTTTTTGCATTTCCCACCGAGAAGAGCATCACATCATCTGCGAAGATTAAATGAGATAGAACTTTTGTACCATTGGTGTGGAAGGTCTTGATGTTACCTTTCTCTTCTGCCTTATGAAGCATATTAGTGAGCCCTTCCATAACCAGGGTGAACAAGAGGGGGGACATGGGGTCACCCTGTCTTAGTCCATTACTAGCCTTGAACAGCCCCTCCGGTGAGCCATTGATAAGGATAGAGAAAGAGGTAGTTTGTATGCACTCCTTAATCAGATTTGTCCATCTCGGGTCAAACCCCATTTTGCTCATCACTTTCCACAAGAATTCCCATCTCACGTGGTCATATGCTTTAGACAAATCAACCTTCATGCAGGCTTTAGCTGGCTCATGCTTGATGTTGAAGCCCACCATGAACTCGGCTGCCAAGAGTGTACTATCAGAAATCCTTCTGCCTTGGATGAATGCACTTTGTTCTTTCGAGATGATCTTGGGTAAAATAGACTTCAATCTACCTGCATATAGTTTAGCAATAATTTTGTAAAGAACCCCATAGAAAGCTATGGGTATAAAGTCATTCATATTGGTAGCCTCCTTCTTCTTCGGTATGAGTTTGATGAAAGCATGATTCACAACTCTCACCATCCTCCCTCCTCCCATGAACCATCTCACGGCTTCAATTATCTCCCTCCTTATGACGCCACACACAGATTGGAAGAATTTCCCATTAAACCCATTTGGCCCATGCGCCTTGGATGGATTAATGGAAAAGGTTGCAGCTTTGATTTCCTCCTTAGAGGCTATCTTACATAGCTCCCTGTTCATATCACCAGAGATGCGGGGCCCTAGTAGCAACTCCTCTTTAATAGGGTGGTTACCTTCTTCTCTGTTGTAAAGATGGAAGAAATGGTTAACCGCATTAATGGTGATAGCAGCCCTGCCCTCCACCGTTTCTCCTTCTTCATTAATGAGCTCATGTATAGTCTCTTGCATCTCTTTCTTCTTTATGGCCGCATGGTAGGTCCTCGTGTTGTGGTCTCCATCTTTGATTCAGGTCATACGACTTCTCTTCCATAGGAAGGTTTCTTCGGCCTTCTTTAGTTGTTTCAATCTTTTCTCCGAGGTTGTTTCCTTTTTAATCTTATCATCATTCAGGGGGTCAAATCTGACTTCCATCGCATCATTTTCATACTCCATTTTTGCTTTGCTCAACAGGTTTTTGAGGTTTACTTTCTCCTTGCTCCACAGCTTCAAAGCTTTCTTTGTATTTTGCAGTTTTTTCAAAGCGATGTACAGAGGATTTCCTATCACTTCATGGCTCCAAGCCTCTTTCACCACATCCTTGAAACCACCCCATTCACACCACCAATTGATGAATCTGAAGGGTCGGGGATAATGAGTTATGTTGGCAAGCTCAATTTTCATCCATGCATGATCACTCAGCGGGTTAGCACCCATTTTCATAGCTGAGTTAGGCCAAATATATAGCCATGCTTCATTCACTAGCCCTCGGTCAATGGCAGTGGTGATTCTCCTCACACCCTATTGTTTATTAGACCAAGAGGTTCTACGCCCTTTCACAACTAGTTCCATAAGCCCAGACATGTCCACCATGTTGTTGAAGGAAGCCATCACTCTATCTGGGACTCTTCTCCCCCCAAACTTCTCTCTGGCCTTTCTGATGTTGTTAAAATCACCTATAACGAGCCAGGGTACCTCTTCTTGCACTTTGTTGAGTAGAGTGTCCCACATTCTCTCTCTGTCCTTCTCGAGGTTCTCACCATAAATGGTTGAAGTGATGAACGACATCCCACCCTTGTTGCAGCAGCTGATTGTGCAGACTTGGTCAGTGAAGCTTATCGCATCAATATCCCAAGCTCTTGGATCCCATCCTATAAAAATCCTACCTCCATCGACTTGGTCCAGATTGGAAAAAGCTCTCCATCCTCGTGGAAACAAGGAATCAATCATGTCCCTTACCTCTCTTCTAATCCTAGTCTCGAAGCACAAGACTAGGCTAGGTCCCTCTTCATTTATTGCCTTCCTTACTTCCCTCTGACTACCCGCTAGGGAAGCTCCTCACACATTCCATGCGAGGATGGACATTAAGATGTCTTATTTCTGCTCCCCTCTCCAGAGCGGTTGGATTGCTTGTTCTTCTTCTTGGAGCTCCTGGTCTCCCTCTGGTTTCTTCCTCTGTCTGTTTCGTTCTCCCTGTTGTTGTCTTCCTCTAGCTACTCGAGAATGGAAAACGGATTTGCATTGCATCCACCTGCTGCTATCTCACTTGGGTTGGGAAAAATCATAGTCATCTCCACCCCATTAGGCTCAGGGTTGGTTTCCACCACACCTGTAATCACCTCAGTAACCACCTCAGTGACCTGCTCAATGATCGACATTTCCTCTAACACCTCCCCCTCCCCTTTGTAACGGTGAGGTTGATGTCGACTCGCATATGTTTCTCGCCCGACGCTTGGCCAGACTCAGTCGAACCAGTCAGATCGGTCATCTTCTCCTTACCTATTCTCTGGTTTGGAGGTTTAGATTTCCCGGTTCTCCTCAGTCTCCCCCTCAGTTGCTCAGGGATGATTGGAGGGTCAAAGCTGATATCTTTGTGGGCTCCCGGGCATTTTCCAGTCTCATGGCCGAACACCCTGCAAATCGTGCATCTGTCAGGCATAGCTTCATAACGGACTTTGACTTCCCATTATTCGCCGTTGGGAAATTCCACCATCACCTTCAGCGGAGGTTCGATTGCTGCCGATATGTCCACGCACACCCTGGTGCACCCAGTGATGGTTCCATCTGTTCTTCTGTCGATCGCTCTTGGAACCCCAATGGCATTGGCGATCACCGCAATGGCTCTTGGGGTCCAGTGTTTACCCACATTGGGGAGCGAGACCCAGACTGAAGCCGTCGTGAAGGCAGCTCTCCTCATGTCTGCCTCCGGTGTCTAGCGCCGCACAAGGATGAGCTGATCATCGAAAAACCACGGTCCACGCATTGTGGCCCCTTTCAGGTCAGCTTCGGAGGCGAAGCAAACTAGAAACAGTCTGTCCTCCAGCGATAAGAGCTCTAGCTCCCCTTTTGGTCTCCAATTCCTCACCATCCACCCTATGAACTGTTGTGGATGGCTCTTCTTCCCTAAAATCTGGATGATCGCCGAGTATTGGTGGTAATGCTCCATCTCATCCATGATCGGCTCCGTGAACCTTGTCCAAGTCTGCTGATCCCCTTATTTGCTGAAAGGTTCCTTCGGGTCACAGGCCACTGAGCCCCGAATCTGTGGTGGGGGTCCGACGACAGCTCGCACCCAGGCTCTCGGCACCGTGACATCAGTCACCGGTGAGAACCAACCCTCTCTATCGGTAGAAGAAGGAGGGGGTCGAGAGCCCCCGCCCACCATGGTCACGATTCCTAGAGAAAAGGCGGAGCACAAAAGGTCACGTCCCTAGAGAGAGAACCAACCCTCAAATCTAAAATCTATTGCTCCAGGTTTTGTGACAGCAGAAGAGGCAGATTGAAGAGGGTAATAGGCATGGAAGATGGTGAATTCCCTACAAGGTACCTCGGGGAACCGATTGCAGGAGGGAAGGGAACTACTAAAGACTTCACGACCTTCCTTGATGGCATTAGAACAAAGGTGGAATAGTGGAGTGGGATTAAAATCTCCATGGCAGGGAGGTTAGTCCTTGTCAGATCGGTCATCCAAAGTATGATTCGCTTTTGGGGGGATGTATGTGAGATACCAAACCCAGCGGTGGATAGAATGAAATCCATAACAACCAATTTTGTTTGGGGAGGCAAGAACCATAGTGTAGTGTGGGAAATCATTGCTGAACCTTTTAAAAAAGGTGGGCTGAATATCAAACACCCCTTGGATATTGTGGACAGTTGTAGAATGAAGAGGATGGATAGATTTATAAGGGACAAAGATAATGTCTGGACGAGCTGGATGAGGATCAGGTATGGCCTCATCCCATCTTTGAAGACGCAACAATCTAGAGCTTGGAGGCAGATGTGCTATAGCTGGGAGAAGGCGCATAACCTCTACAAAGTTGGTGACGATGGTTTGATGGTGTTGATAAACCAACACATCACACCATGGATCAACTTGGGTGATGGTGCACGTGTCTACTGGTTCAAAACACTTTGGGGACCCTTTCATATACCAAAGTGGAGTACAACTACCTACAAAGCTATTTTGAAGAAACTCACTACTAAAGATAGGATGCGCAGATGGGGACTGCAAGTTAATGCTCGCTACTGTCTTTGTGACAGAGAAGAGGAGGATCATGATCACATGTTTGCTGCCTGCAGATACTCCATGTACATATGGAGAACCATATGCCTTAAAAATGGTTGGGCTACTATCAACCATACATGCTTCGAAGATACCATCAAGTTTTTTGATATTTCTAACAAATCCAAGTATGAAATTGGGTTTGTCGGTTTGTGCATTACCTTGTTTTGCTACACGATATGGGGGGAGAGAAACAAGAGAGTACATGGCAGCAATAGGACTACTGAATCAGACCTTATTCAGAGAATATGTATAGATATGAGAAACGTGGTTAGAGCTAGAAAAAACCTTGTCAAAAGCATCTCACCACTAGCTAGAAAATTTTGGGGCATTTTGTAGAGTTACACCCTGGTGTTGAGCTACATGGTTTGTTTGTACGCTCATAGTTGTAATGTTTGATGGGTAGCTTCGCTACACCTTTTGGCAATACTATTTACCTATTTCCAAAAAAATATTGGTAGTCTAAACACCATCGATTATTTCGAGATATATCATACACACATATATCCATAATGATAAAAATGAAAAGGCCTTGCGATTTAAACATGTACTAAGTATTAAATTCATTACTAAACTATATGAATGTGTATTTAGTCACAAAACTGCATCTATATGATTACATCATTTGATGTTCATCTGTATTTTGTTAAAATATTTCATCTTTACTTCTAAAGTTTCACAATACCCATCATTCCATTCCATTTCATGAAATGAGACATGATAGAACTATTAAGTCCATCTAATCTAGGGTTTCCATGATCATGATTTCTATTAATCCATGTAGACTTCTTTAGGTTGTGAGCCCCAAATTTCAGGGTGTTACAATAAACATCGTAACAAAGAATCCCACTGGGGTAGATTAAGTCATCTATAGTACAAAGTACATGGGAATGGTCTTCACATAATATACCCCACATAATAAGAGAGAGAGAAAAATAAGACCAAACATAAGAGCCAGGGGCCTCTGGAGGAGTTCACCTCTTCATCATCAACCACTTTAAAGATGACAAAGCATGTGGTGAAGAAGGACTCATCATCATTGGAGAACAAGAACATATTTGGATGTGCTTTTTGTTTTTAAGTCAACAATGCATCACCTATTAAAGATAAGTAGACCAATAGTTTTACTCATTGTGAATGAGTTCAACAATGTGATGGTTAAATTTTCATATATTCTCAAAAAGATGATATTTCTTCCCAACTATATGTTTCAAATGATACAAGCAACTAGTTCATCAACTTTACTTTTAATATATAATTGATGCAAGCCTCATTATTAATAATAGAGTGTATAACCCTATCCTCTTCATTGTTAATTAAATTGGTTGTTAAGGTCATAAAATAAATGGTTCCAAATACTCATAGAACAAGGATATTCAAAGAAAATATGAGATATGGTTTCATCATCACTAAGACATAAGTAGAATATTTATTTGACCATAAAATCACCTCATTTGAGAAATTGGTCATAAATGGATTATTTTTTCACCGATCAACTAAAGAAGAATGAGAACCTTTTTGTGCATTTCATTCTCCAAATATATTTCCCATAGTAAGTATTATGTCCCCCAGTGTGAGAAACAATTATAAGCATAGTAGGAATAAATTCTCCCTACCAAGGCCAATGAGTAATGGACTTAATGTAAGGCATGTCAAGGGTTTTTTTAAATTTCCAAAATTGGATCTTGAAGGACAATAGAAGTCAGGGTCCTTTTCAAAATATCATTGTGAGTAGAACCTAAAAGTTTAAAGACTTTGTGTAAAGACATATTTTTGATTGGGTTAGGGATGAAAGCAATATTCTTGTAGCAATTTCAACATCCTATTTTGAACCAGGGATCAAATCAAAAGGATATTATGCTCAATAATTAGGGGGGAAATATATGTCGCTGGAAATAAAAGCTTGACTTCAACCACATACTTTTATATGGAAAAAAACCTAGATTGTTTTATCAAGGGTTTTTATATCTACAATATTTAGATTTGATAAAGTCCAATAAACTTTTTCTTTATATAATTTCATTAAAATGAATTTGAAGTGTAAGGTTAATTTGATAACTTCCCAACACCTTGTTTTAAGGGAGTACAAATGATGTTCTACTTGACCATATGTACCTTTTATTTTTCTAGTACATCCCCAATGGAAGCACCTCCTATAGGTGTCGAAAACCTCTTCAGGTAATTAAATCCTTGAGAAATATCATCCCATGTAACTCTAGAAAATGGGTAAAAATCCTCTCTTAAATTCAACTCCTATACACACTCGCAAAGGGTACAAATATGGATCATCCGGAGAGTCTCAACATTGATTGGTTGGTGATGTTATATAGTAGCACAAAATAGTGTCTGGAGAGAGGTGTTGTTCATGTGGGTGATGACGGAGTAAGGTGGATGGTCTTAACTAGTCTACTGGAGGATTAGGTCTTTGAGGATATCATAACCTTGCTAGATTTTAAACTCCATTACATTCACCAAGATTCAATTCAACATATCAAAAAAATTAAAGTTGTATGTCTTATTTCAATGGCACATTATACCAACATGCAGAAAAAATTTGAGTCTAAGCATGTCAGGATATTGACATTGTCTACCTCTACGTAGAAGAAACATCACTCATATGTACTCCCTTTTGATGATTTATATGGAAAACCCATCATTGAGGTTGCACCAAATTCCAACACCCTAGTAACAATTCTCATAATAGTAGCTTCCAAATCCGTGAGGTTGACTCAGAGAACTCACAAAATAAAGGTAATGTTTGGGTCAGTTAAAACCAGAACTATCCCAACATGATGAGAAGATCTCAAATTAACTTCTATAGTAATATTATATGCAATAATAGTTTTAGTCACTTTTCTAAACAAGACAATAATTGTTTACGAGAAAAAGAAAGTAATAGAAATGCAAGTGTTGATGATGACAACATTCACTCTAAGGATAATAGATAAATGAGGAAAATAAGAAATTATGTTTGGGGATTTGTGTTTCTATCGATGCCAAAATAAGAAAACATACACTACTACAGAAATGGCTTATAACGTCACTTTTACAGGCATCGGTTGTATAAATACACCGACACCTAAACTATACAGCGTCGGTTGATAACATAAACCGACATCAATCTATGAAGGGAGACCAGACACATGTATCACTTTTATTCAGTGTCAGTTACTTAACAAAAAACCGACGCCTAAAATTAACCGCCAAATCCAAAATTTCCAGCAAAAAAAATTACCTTCAAAATTTAACATATGGCGTCGGTTGATAAATAATAAACCGACGACTAAAGGTTATTCGCGAGACAGAAATTGGGCACATTTTGGTCGTCGGTTTTACTACAATGACCGACGCTTATGAGTTTTGCCGCGCTGTTCGCGGGGAATTTTTCACACCCTTTAAGCGTCGGTTGTCAGAAGACACCGACGACTATGGTCATTAATCGAGAACAATTTTTTTAATCAGCATATGTATATAGACATCGGTTGTTTTGTAGTTAAAACCGACGACTATAATTGAGAATAGGTGTCGGTTTTTATGGAGAACCGACACCTTTAATTTTATGTGTCGGTTTGTTTGAATAACCGACGCCTATGGTACAGTTAATAGCCCCGCGAAACAGAGAACTTTTCCCCATTATCTTTGTTTCATTGCGAACTTCTCTACTAGGTCTGGCGATTGTTGCCGCCGGTGCTCCCCGCCGTCGTTGCCCCCACCGTCGTTGCTCCCCCGCGCTGTCGCCGTTGCTTCCCCGCTTTCCTCTCCTCGCTGCCACTCCTCTCCTCGCCGCCGCCCCCGCAGGTGGCTAGCTACTTTGGTGCTCTCCTTGCCGGCACCGGTTGCCTGCTGCTAGGTCTCTGCTCCGGCCGCTGCTCTCCAGGCCGAGCCTTCTTCCTCTGCCCTCAAGGTATACCCTACCTTCTTCCTCCTTCCTTCCTTCGCCTAGGCGGCACCTAGCGGCCCAGGCATTCACCTAGGGTCCCAAGCCCAGGTGCCCTGCCTAGTTAGGCCTCTAGGCGGATGCTTGGGTGGTGCCAAGGCACACCTATGCTGCTGCTGGGCGTTTTTTTATTTTTTTATTAAGTTATTTACTTATTTGTGTTTATTTATGTACTGATTTTGTTATGATTTAATCATCTACTTAATGAAATTTATTTATCAACTGATTTAACTTTATTTTTCAATTGATCTGTATGTATTCATCTAATGTTTGTATTTATTTATGTACTGATTCAACAATTAATTGATCATCTACTGATTTATATTAGTTTATCAATAGATTTTATTTATTCATCTACTTATTTGTATTTTTTGTCTACTGTTTTTATTTAGTTATCTAATCATTTAAATTTATTTGTGTACTACTTTTGAAATTATATAATCATCTAGTGATGTAACTTTATAGTGATGTAACTTTATCACAAGCTCATTATGAACGATTAGATCTGGATCTTAGGGTATCTCTACCGTCCTAACTATGAAATTGGTAACTTGTTTCATTGTTGAGTATATTGAGAATCCTAATCACCCTTCTTGCTTAATGATGAACTGTAATGCACACATGTGACATGCTTGGAATGTAAATGATGAACTTTTCCCTAAATTTCCAATCATGCTTTTAAAGACATCAATAATCACCCTTACTTGAAGAACTAGGATTTTAGGTATAAGAATGACAACACATGTATTTGTTGGCCTAGAAACCCGTCCAACATTTACTCATTAGGAGTAAATCTTGGATAGTCCTCAGTTTGGGACTATTCTTGAACACCTGATCTCGCTTAGGATGTAAGTGTATAATGTGTATTGGGTTTTCAAGAAAATTTCGACAGCATTTTCCCGTTTGTTCTCTAAGTACATATGTACTTGGAGAACAGCGGGGAAATGCTGCCGAAATTTTCTTGAAAACCCAATACACATTATACACTTACTAGTGAGATTAGGTGTTCAAGAATGGGATAGGTGGTACACCAGCAAATATTGAAGCTAATGATGACTTGTATGTGCGCGGAGATCACAATGAAGGATTGTTAATTGATAAAAAATCGCAATATTAGAGGCATGTTTATATTTTTTTATATGTTTTATTTTTCTGAATGTGAACTTTACAATGTGAATTACTTTACAATGTGAATGTGAACTTTACAATGTGAATTTTACAATGTGAATTACTTTACAATGTGAATGTTAACTTTACAATGTGAGCTTTACAATTTGAATTACTTTACAATGTGAACTTTACAATGTGAATGTGAATTTTTAGATGGCTGAACATTCTCCTGATGAACGTGCTGATGATTACCATGAGGGTGAGGACATCAATGTGCCGCCTCACAATGTAAGTTTTAAAAATATATCATATATTTATATCTATATGTCCATTTATAGTTATATCTTGTAAATGTGTTTATTTTGTCAAATTTTAGGTTGATGATGCACATGTACCATCTGAAGCACTTGAGGCACTTGATCAGCAGTACCAAAAAGTTGACAAGAGAAGGGGCATCACTATGATGAAGAAGTTAATAGCGCAAAAGGGAAATGGACCCAAACTTGTTGTGCATTTTGATAATGCAGGAAATGCATCTGGTGTGAATCGCAATTCGTTTGTTTCATATCTTGGGTATGTTACTCATAGCCATTGCGGTTGTAAGATAAATTCTTGGCATAAAGTTCCTAAGGAGAAGAAAGATGTAATATGGAAGGATTTATGTGTGAGTTATTATTAATTTGCAATTCTATTTTGTATATTACTAATTTTTTGGATACTAGTTAATAATAATTCTATTTTGCAGAGTATATTTGAATTTGATGAAAAGTTGCATCGTAAATGCGTGATGCAACGCTGTGGGAGAGTCCTAAGGAACTATAGGACAAATCTCACCCGAGAATACATAAACGAAGGTGACAAGAGGAAGAAGACAACCACTAAATAGTGGAACTTCCTGGACTAAGAAGAATGGGACGCGTTTGTTGCTTCAAGACAAACTTATGAATTCAAGGTATTAGGCGTCAGTCCCAATATCATTAATATATGTTGCATTCACCTATTCAAGATTAACATTTAGTGTTACTAACCAAATCATTAATGTGCATACTAACTAGGCCCTCAGTGAGGCACAAAAATCAAGGCGTGCACTGAATGTGCATGACCACACAATGGGTCCAAATGGGTATGCAAGCATTCGCCAAAGACTACAGTCTGAGGCTACTGCTCAGTCTGTTGCTACTCAGGAGTCCTCTACTATAGGTAGCACACCTCTGCCTCGCCATGATGTTTGGATAGCTGGGAGGCAAAATAAGAAGGGAGAAATAAGGAAGCCTGCAACTGCTAAGGCGGCTGCAAAAATGGTAAAATACAACTCTTACAGCAATCGTTCGAATATTGATTATTTGTGGTGTTTACTTAATTACAAATTTTTGTTTTGGCGATTAGCGGGAGCTGTACGAGCTGAGGAAACAAGGCAAGTTCATCCCTGAGGGCACAAGGGATGAATTGACAGTTGCTCTGGGTAACCCAGAGCATCCTGGACGTGTTAGGGCTGCAGGTGCTGGTGTGGGCATCAAAGCTTTTTTTGGGCCATCCCAGTGCAAACATGTCCCAAAAGCGGGACTTTCACAAGAAGAGGTAACATATTCTTTCTTTATAATGTTACTATAAAAGAGCATTCAATAATCAGAAGCTAACGTTTCTTTTATCCATGTATAGGTAGATAAGATAGTTGATAGGAGAGTCGATGAAGTAGTTGATAAGAGAATCAAGGAAGCAGTTGATAAGACACTCCATGAAGCAATGAGCAAGTGGTAGGCATCTCTGACTGCCACTCAGTAGACAGTACCTATGGCATCCCACCACCTAGCACATCCGCTGTAAGTATTTTTATGACATAGCAACTAGTCTTTTCAAGATGATATGTATATATGTATATAACATTATTTACACAAATATTTGTAGGGGTTGAAGCCATGCCGTCTAAAAAGTAAAGAATATGTCGTTGCAGAGGCGTCGGCTTACCCATCCCTATCAGGGGAAATGTTTCACGGGTCTCCATTACCAGCTGGTTGGATTCGTGTGAGCCCGATACATATATTCTCCAAGTGGATAGATCTTCCATTGCCATATCCCCACCCAGATTGTGAAACACTTGGTGAGGCAGAAGGCGGAGTGATATTGTGGCTAAAAGCGGAGGTCCTCTTTACTGAAACTGTATGGTAAATTTACATTACGTTAAATTGTTAGTGTGTGTATATGATGTCAATTGATCTGGAATTATATATATATACAGGTTAAAAAGAAGACACCCACAACATCTAGGACTCCACCTCCACCTCCTACATTACCCAATTGGGTTCCACATGACCTACCTATCCCGTTAGGTCCTAACTGTAGGGGTATGGCAATATGGTTAGGCGAACATGATATAAATTTCCCTATAACTGTTTCTATAGATTCAGATGTTGCAGGTCAATCATACGAAAGCAACCTATTTATACAAGATATTTTGGAGTTGTTTTGATATGATTGGCTAAATACATCTGTGATAGAGCTATGGATAAGGTGAGATCTTCTTTATACATCCATATACCTTGTATAGGATCTGGTGATCTGGTTTCTTATTTATTAATGCATGCGTAATTAATACATGTTTTGCAGCTACTTAGACAAGATATGTGCAGATTTTGCATTGAACATGTAGGATTTTTAATTCCATCTTTGATTAGTCTAGTAGCTAAAGACCCTCCGTCAGTTCAACAATACTGTTGTGAGGCTTTTACAAATTTTGCTCAAAATAAGAAGACGGTGATAATAGCTCCATTCAATGTAGAGTAAGTTTACTTTGCTTATTATAATTTGGACTTAAGAAAATTACATTTTTATTGTGGATTTTGAGTTATTAATTTTTAACTTTTTTACCTCTAGTGGTATGCATTGGGAGTTACTAGTTATTGTCCTTGAGACGTTCACTGTCTATTATCTAGATCCTAAGGGGAGTAAATTGAATTCAAAATATGGACACAAAATGAAAATGACATTATTCCGGTGAGAAATATTTCATTTTCATATCCGTTAACATATGTTATTACATTACTATTTAATTATGCAATGTATTGTGTTACATTAACATGTAGGGGTTTAGATGAGTTCAAAAAGGCGGGAGGAAAGGTCCCCAAGAAAAAGAACCAGCAAATAACTTGGAAGAATGTGGAAGTAAGTTCATGACTGCAATGTATATATTATTTATGTGAACAATACTTAATTAGTTATATTTTTTAATATTTTGTATGTTTGAATTTATAGTGTGCTACACAAGACAACGGATGGGCATGTGCATACTATGTGATGCAATTTATGCACATGATTATCAAATATGCCGCAGTGGACATCGATACTATTCCTGAGGTATTATATAGTCTCATTAGATAATATGAAATATATCAATCTTATTTATAGCTCATTAATTATATATACATCATTCTCTTTGCAGGTGTTTAAAACTGACCACACTACAGGAAAGGCCTTACCAGATGTACATGCTCCCTATATGATGGGAGAATTAAATGAAGTAAGAGAAGAATGGGCAACAACCATACAAGTAGTGGGGGTTTTAACATATAATTGGGATGTTGATAGCGAATAATGACTAAAGAATGATATTTTATAAATGAATTTCTGAATTATAATATATGTGTGAATGTTTCTACATGTCTGGATGTTTCTACATGTGTCTGAGTGAAAATGAATGAAACTGTTGGTTGCTATATGAATGTTTCTACATGTGTGAATGTGAAAATGAATGGAACTACAGATTGCTAGCTACATGAATGTTTCTAAATGTGTGAAAATCAAATGGAACTGCAGGTTGCTAAATGTGTGAATATTTTTGTTGTTAATTTTGTAGGTTTGTGGCCCGTTGTTGGATGATATAAATGGATGTCGTAAAACCTGCAGTTCATAACTGAACTGTAGGTTTCTCATCCTGCGACCAGCCACAGCAGGTCTGCAGACTGACAGAAAAACAAATAATAGGCGTCAGTTATTTGTATAAAACTGATGCCACATAGTTACAGTGTCGATTTCCCTACTCGTAACCGACGTCTACTGGGGTATATGGCGTCGGTTTCTTAGCTAATAAACTGACGCCTATATGAGGCCAGACACCACGGCCGTGGCAGCGGGACAAACACCATGGCCGTGCTGCATAGCACGACCGTGGCAGCGGGCCACACACCACGGCCGTGCTGGACAGCACGATTGTGGCAGCAGACCAGATACCACGGCCGTGCTGGCCAGAACGGCCGTGGCAGCGGGTGATATGGCGTCGATTATTACTAATAAATCGACGCTGATAGTGCCCCATATGGCGCCCTTTCTGTGGCGCGAAGGTATATGGTGTCAGTTTCTTATCTAATAACTGACGCCTATAGTCCCCTGCTGGCACATTTTTGGTGGCGCGCGAAGGGTTTTGGCGTCGATTTTTGAACCGACGCGTAACTGTTACGACCCCACCTCCCGATAACCCCCAATTAAGGGAGACCAAGAGGTTGAAGCCGCACCCATTAATCCCAGATCTAAGTTTTGACGTATAACCATAAACAATTATTAAATTCTAACTATACTGGAAAAGGTACTAATTTTTTTCTTTGCATACCTTTGAAAAGTTTGGAACAAACTAAACTTATAACCTCAGCTGAACTATTCTAACTAGTTCCTCCTCATTCTTTAATTCTTGAATTCACAAGGTGTCGCTTTACTATTTGTTCTTTTCATTGTACCTAAAACGCCGACAAACAAAACGTCGGTCAGCCGAAGCTGTATGTGGAGGAAACAGATAATGTTCAACTATGTTAACAATATAATCATTCAATTAATCATTTAACAATCAAGATTACATTTTAAACCATACAACTCAATCCATACATATTCTCAAACTCTGGGCTATCCCTGTAGTGGACATGGGTATCACCTCTCTTTTAGGTAATAGAGTCGCATGGCACTATCCGAAGATAGACCAATATCTAACTCATTGTGACTTGATGGTCCTACCTCAATGGTAGCCATGTACTAAGTCAACCATAGACATGATGGACCTACCCAATAGGTAGCCATGTACTAGGTCATCCATAGACCTAATGGACCTACCCAATAGGTAGCCATGTACTAGGTCTTTCTCTAACCTGATGGACCTACCCATAGGCAGCCATGTACTAGGTTAGCTATAATGCCACAGAGAGAACCATGATCTGAGTTTGTAGGCATATACATTATGTGATAGTCATATTCACTTTATAATTGCAATATGAACATCCAAACAGTTTGGTTGCATTCAATGCGATTAAACATCCGGGAATCCATTGGGAAACTATAGCGGTTATTCATAATCGTAACCACATACCTGTCTTGGAGATCTCAAGCAAAAATTTATCCAAATCCAACTAGATGTCCAATCAAGCAAGCCAATCAATCAATCAAGCAAACATTGATCCTAAAAACATGTATAATGTCTAATTGTCACAAGCATATCCCAAACAACTCCTTATTGACTTGGGACACCTTTCTAAGGTTTCTAAGTCTCATTAGGATGCATTAGGGTTTCTTAGATCAATTTCTCAAACTTTATCCTTTTTAGGTCAACAAACCCTAAAACAACTTTTCCACTCATAAAAACCCTAATTACACAAATTATCCACATTAAGGATCTTTTATGCTCAAATTAGCTTAGCATCATCACTTCTCTATTTTATTCATGAATTTACACAATTAAACCAATTAAAAGACATATTCATCAAAATTAGGGTTTTCAAGCTCATTAATGCATAATCATGCACGAAACCCTAAATTAAACCAAATATATAAAAAGATCATATTTTTAAATCATATTCTCTCTTTCATTAACAATAGGTTAATATCAGATTGAATTATCCATCTATCATCAAATCTAAGGGTTTTTCCTTCATTGAATCATTAAAGATGATAACTTTATGCCCTTTTCAAATTTCATGCATATTTTAAGCACATAAACCCTAAATTAGACTAATCACGTGCAAAGTTCTTCCTTTTTGTACCTTTTTACATTTAACAGGTCAACATCAACTCTAATGATCCATTAAACCCTATTAAACACATTAATCATATCAAGATAGGGTTTCTTAATCTTTAATTCATTAAGGATGATAATTTACACTATATCTCGAACTACGATCAGATTCAGGCTTTAAAACTATTTTAATGGGTTCCTTGCATTTTTCTGATCAAAATACATATATAATTTGTCTTGATCGGAGCTACGGTTCATTAGTTACGAATTTTGCAAAGTAAGCATACCTTTACCCAATCGAATTGCGCCACATGTGCGCTTCATGCAATAGCTAGTTGCGTAACCCGACTGGTTTAAAACATAACCAAATACCGCTTTTGCCCCTGGTAAAACACGCGCTCCTTCAGCCCGCTGAGGGGCATCTTTGTCCATGCGCCTCTTCTCTTCTCCTTCCTCGCGCTACCCTAGCGCTGCTTCTCTGTCAGCACTGGGTGTGATTTCTCCACGCCGTCCTCGACCCCGCCGGTTGCCCAGGAGTTGCCCCCTGCCTTCACTGTGCTCCCACACAGGCAAGGAAGCTTCCAGTCCACCGTCGGTCGTCCAGGGTTAGGGCAAGCAGCCCCTGCCACCATGGCTGCCCTGTAGTCGTCTACAGGTGTTGTGCAGGTGTAGGGTGCCGACACGAAGGTCTCTCGACCCTCTTCTGACGACGCAAGAGCATCACGACCTCCTCGTATGCTCCCCATTGCTCCCAGGTTCACATTACCCCCTTCCGGTTAAGGTTTTGAAAAGAAACAAGAAAGTGAAAGAGAGAGGGGTGCCAAGGATCTCCTTGAACTCGGGCTAAGGGGTATACCCTTATATAGAGGAGTATAGCAATGCCCCAGTTTGCCTATCCATGAGGAAACCAAGTCCCTCGTTAAACATGTCAACCACATACTTTCCTTGTTTTAGATGTAACTCCTCTTTTCTTTATGATAAGATATCCTTTATCCTTGATATATTAGAATTCAAATTTCTTCTTACTTATTCTCTCTTTCCTTGATTTTTAATCTATTGACACGAAATTCTATTTCCTTCAATCAAAATTACTTTCTTTTTAACAATACCTCATAATTCATTAATAATGCAACACATTATCCTCTTATTTTGCCTTTTTAGTATTTTCTCTTTCTTTCCTCTTTATTGGGACTCCTTGAATCCCAAGAAAATCTATGATTTCGAAATTACTTTTTTTAAGGATATTTATTATCCTTCTAGATGCATCTATATGCATTATTTCACATTATCTTGATTATTTCTTATTAAAATATCTCTTTTTGAGGATTTCTTTTTATTTCTCTTTTATTTTCATCATTGGTATTCCTTTTATCATTAGTAATCCTTGGAATATGAAATTCCACAAAGGATGACTCAATTATATCTCTTTTCACTTGTTTTCCACATTTTAACATTATTTCCAATTTCTTTCTTAATAAAGAAATACTTAATTAATCTTTTCTTCTCTTATTGCTTTATTTTTACAACTTTGGACTCCTTGGAACCCAAGGAACCCAAGAGGCACGAAATCCCTCTTTGGATTTTCCTTCTAGAGGTTTCCACATATTTCTTTTCTCAAATATTCAATTATTCATTTACTAATTGAATTTTCTTTGTTATTTTCCTTGTTATTGGGCCTAATAGCCAATAAAGCCCACAAATCAAACAACAAGGCTATTTTAAATGAAATCCAATTATTCTCAACCAAATATATGATTATTTGTTCAAACATCTTTAATATGAGAAATTAGATTTCTCACCACTTGAACCCAAAAATTGGGGTTGTAACATCCTTCCCCTCTTATAGGAATTTTGTCCTCAAAATTCAAACAAGCAAACAAACAATTCAAGATAAGACTTTTCCATGTCCATCATTGGCCCCTATGTGGCTTTTCCTTACCCATGGCATTTTCAAAGAACCTTTATTATCACATATTCTTTTCTCTGAGTTCTTTCATCCTGGCGTCTATAAACTACACATGTGACTCAGGCCATTTCAGCCTCCCTTGGGGCTCACTAGGTTCATTGCTCAGCACATGGTCGGGTACCTCACATAGTGCTCTTAATTTGACACATGGAACTCATCACACATTACATTATCCTGAGGGGTATGGTCTTCTCCACCAAACCATGTCAAAAGAACCCATGCATCGGGGACTCAACTCTCTTAGTTATAACTTAGAGGGGTCGGATTTTCATGTCACATTTTCTCCCACAGTAACTTGTATGTCAGTCTACTTTGCATCTGCTCATGACTCTTATCGTCTCTAGGCTCCTTTCATCCCTTGCACAATCAAAGTGACTTCATCTACACGCACTGTGGTCCTTTTCTAACCATCATGTGGTCCTTTTCTAACCATCATGTGGCCCCTTTCACCAACATCACCTTACTGAAGTGGTGACCGACACAACCTCCCTTACAGAGCTTCCTATAAAAACTGACACTGGCTATGGTGGTCATTGTCACATCTTTCATAGGACAAGAACTGTCTCTAGATATCACCCTAAACGAGCACACATGCCCTCATCAGACCCTTTAGTCTGGATCATACTAACCATGGTTAGGGGTGATAAACTATACTAACATTGAGTTCTTCATGTACCTACTTCCACTTTATGGAAGTGAACCTCTAAGTCAAACTCAAGATCCTATGAACTCACATCATGGTGTAGTTGGACCATCTCTCTCATGGATAGTTCAACCAGATCTGTCCCTTAACCGAACTCTTCCTTTCTCATATTATCTAGGTAAGGCAACCTACCATAACCCATATTGCATCTCGACCTTCCTCGGTCCAGGGAAGACCTATCACAACATCCATAGTGTTGAGCTCTCATTCCCTCTCAGGGATTCTTTTGTCCTCTATATTGATACACTGGGTTATTGGGGTTCGTCCTTTACCTCCTGGCTTGCATGGCCATAAACCACATGCAACTTCATCTAAAGCATCCAAAGTGCTATTGCCATTTCCCACGGTGTATGGTGATCTTCAACCATGATTTCCTGTATGTCATGATTCTTCAAGATCGATTCCTCCGAAACCCTAAACCACTCTAGTCGGGGTTTCATCACCTTCTTTTCCAAAGAAGTGCATCTGAGGTTTTACCACCATCCTTTCATTGCATCCAGGACTAGACTGGCTAACCAAACAACCATAACTTTTCAATGCATCTTGTTACATCTGAGTGTTATCCAAACACCTCTCCTTTTCGAACTTAAGGTTAGCCAATCAACCCTTTCTAGCTTCGGGTCAAACAAGTCAGATGTATCTCAACCAGAGCATCCATTACCACTTCACATCTTTAGGTATTAGGTAACATTACACTTTCATGCATTTCACTTATCATGTCACCTCAAACTATATGTTTATCTTCATAAGAACACTCTCTGACTCCATCATCATGGTGATCAAACTCAACCTGGTATAACTTGTAAGTTCCACATAGCTCATGATAAAAACATCCTCATAAAGGGACTACCTCATTCCTCTTAGTGTTTACAAACCATCCATGTATCATTCACTTTACCAGGGTAGATATCTTCTCTATCCCCATTTCTTGTGGCAACGTTCCAACCTACATCATCTCTTATCCTTGGTGTATGACATGCATAATGTACTATCTCTCACCCCCATAACAAGAGGAAATAAGCATTTGGCTGCAGTCCAAATACATAGTTCTTCTTGTTCCAAGAGTAGAGATGGTACATCCCACCTTGCCAATACACCTTTAAATCTAAGTTGCAACGTGCCACATATGTCTCTACATCACAAACATCATGATATCAAACAAGTCTTGAACCTACTAAGGTTTATATCCTTGGTCATCTCCTCTAGGACTATAGGGTACCAGCTCTTTTTGGGGTCATCCCTCTTCCCTCATGCATCAAGAGAGTGCCCTACTCATCTGCCCTTTGGGTCCCATGAGTTCATGAAGGTGATCAATCTCCTAACCCATGGCCCTCAGACAATGATAGCTGTTACCTCCCGACCCTATGGTCATGTGCAACTGGGGAATTAGGCAACTCCTACTTTCATCAGTCTTATCCCTACCTGACCCTAGGATAGACTTAGGATTCTCCATTACAGTACATGTTCACTTAGAACCTTACACAAGTCTTCATCATCTCTCTTTCTGCATTCATGGGCTGACTCTCATCCGTTCATAGGCATCATGGCAACCTGCCTACCTTGGTCAAGTCCCATACTGGTTTCCTCCATGGTAACACATTCACATGCAAAAGAGATGGATATCTATGGGTCTGTAGATTCAATCTCATACTATGTACCTTTCACTTAGCTTCTCAAGATCCTATGAGACCTCTTTAGGTTACCTTAAACCAACAAAACTGATATACACCCTACCAAAGTGGTCCCTCTCCCAGGATGGGAGGAAAACTATCTCTTGACAACAAGGTCACAAAAACTCTTAGGTCTAGGGTTTACATCCACCTGAGCCTACTTAACCCTAGCAATCTATTAAGACACAAGCATATCACCTATTGTATCATGCTAGGTCATCTGGGTTCTCATTTCTCAACATTAGATCAAGGTCATACCTTTCTTTATCATCAGCCTAGTTGTGAGGGGTTCAACAAACATACCCTAAACTTAAAGGGCTCCCCTTTTCCTCTATACATGAGGAGTACCATGCTCGTTTCTATAGGAACTCAACTTCTCATCATGAGCCTGAGGTACCCCACTTCCCCTCTTAGGCCTAGGAATCCTAGGTTCACTGCATGCTCTGTCTCTTATCTATGAACCAAGCATGAAAAAGGCATGACATGCACTCCTTGTCATCCTTCAACCCAAGCAACACTTAGAGTTGGGTCCTCCTTAAGGACAACCAACAAGGTACAAGGCCTCATAACCTGCTACTAAACCTTTCTAGGTATAAGGAACTCTTCTTCCTACCTCGGAAGGTAAACACCTATGCCGTAGGCCCATATGTATCACAAGCTTCATCTTCTATCTTTAGGGTTTGGTCCCTCTAATGGCAACCAAGATATCATCAACTTTCAGGGATCGATCACGAGGCAACCACTATCATCCATTGTTCAGGGTTTTAGGCTTCCAACCTTCTTGCTGGGTTTCCATCTCTCTCTAGAGCTAACCCTACATCCAACCTCACCATTAGAGGTCCTCACTTCAGGAAGGATCAACCTCAAAAGCATGCCCTACATGGGTGATGCCTAGGTTTGAACTTATGTTTGCTCAAGATCATCCGTAACCCTTTATGCTCCATCATAATTCCTTATCCAGGGTTTCATACTGCTAGCACTATGACGTACCCTAGGTGCCATCTATACCCTACCTGCACAAGCCCATAGGGTTTCTAAGGTCCTTCACTAATATCATCATCCAAGGTGCTATCCTTTACCCTAACATGCACGACCCTTCCCAGGGTTGGGTTGCCAAAGGTTCTAGGTCACCCATGGATCATATGGCATCCCAAAGGGATGTCCTTTCAAACACCTGGTCCAACTCATCTCTCTCTAACTTTCACTTAGGGTTAGGGTTAACATCATCCTCAGAGGATGTGCCAGGTCTCTACTTGAAATGGGGATCTTTATCTCCAAGACTAACTTATCCTCCTGACAAGAAGGTCTAGCCTCATGCTTCTTTTGAGGACATGACAACTTATGTCATACGACCTAAGCATGTATCTATTATTTATTTTGCGCTCAATCTATTAAGCTTATGTCCATGACATATTATTTACATGCTTTTCATTAATTGGATGGAGGATTCCTTAGACCTTATTAATCTTACCCATACCTCAAGAGGGTGAGGAGAAGAAAGAAAACCCTAATCCTTTAGGTCCTTATCAGAATTTTGTGATGAGAAGGGATGAATAAGATGAGAAGTCCTAAAGGTATCTTATTTCAATTCATACCCTAAGACTTTGGCCAGGCAGTCACATGGGTCCGGGAGTCCTCGTATTCTGAAAAGCGGTACAGAGGAAAATCTTGCCAGCCCCCGGTCGTGATCCCTTTCTAGACACCTCCGTCTTTCGGATACTCCTCTAATAACTCCCTTGGGTTCTATGGAGTTTGTAAAATTTAATAATTATTAATGGTTAACTGAGGAACCCAAGCTCTGATACCAAATGTTACGACCCCACCTCCCGATAACCCCCAATTAAGGGAGACCAAGAGGTTGAAGCCGCACCCATTAATCTCGGATCTAAGGTTCGACGTATAACCATAAACAATTATTAAATTCTAACTATACTGGAAAAGGTAATAAATTTTTTTTCTTTGCATACCTTTGAAAAGTTTGGAACAAACTAAACTTCTAACCTCAGCTGAACTATTCTAACTAGTTCCTCCTCATTCTTTAATTCTTGAATTCACAAGGTGTCGCTTTACTGTTTGTTCTTTTCATTGTACCTAAAACGCCGACAAACAAAACGTCGGTCAGCCAAAGCTGGTATGTGGAGGAAACAGATAATGTTCAACTATGTTAACAATATAATCATTCAATTAATCATTTAACAATCAAGATTACATTTTAAACCATACAACTCAATCCATATATATTCTCGAACTCTGGGTTGTCCCTGCAGTGGACATGGGTATCACCTCTCTTTTAGGTAATAGAGTCGCATGGCACTATCCAAAGATAGCCCAATATCTAACTCATTGTGACTTGATGGTCCTACCTCAATGGTAGCCATGTACTAAGTCAACCATAGACCTGATGGACCTACCCAATAGGTAGCCATGTACTAGGTCATCCATAGACCTGATGGACCTACCCAATAGGTAGCCATGTACTAGGTCTTTCTCTAACCTGGTGGACCTACCCATAGGCAGCCATGTACTAGGTTAGCTATAATGCCACAGAGAGAACCAAGATCTGAGTTTGTAGGCATATACATTATGTGATAGTCATATTCACTTTATAATTGCAATATGAACATCCAAATAGTTTAGTTGCATTCAATGCGATTAAACATCCGGGAATCCATCGGGAAACTATAGCGGTTATTCATAATCGTAACCACATACCTGTCTTGGAGATCTCAAGCAACAATTTATCCAAATCCAACTAGATGTCCAATCAAGTAAGCCAATCAATCAACCAAGCAAACATTGATCCTGAAAACATGTATAATGTCTAATTGTCACAAGCATATCCCAAACAACTCCTTATTGACTTGGGACACCTTTCTAAGGTTTCTAAGTCTCATTAGGATGCATTAGGGTTTCTTAGATCAATTTCTCAAACTTTATCCTTTTTAGGTCAACAAACCCTAAAACAACTTTTCCACTCATAAAAACCTTAATTACACAAATTATCCACATTAAGGATCTTTTATGCTCAAATTGGCTTAGGATCATCACTTCTCTATTTTATTCGTGAATTTACACAATTAAACCAATTAAAAGACATATTCATCAAAATTAGGGTTTTCAAGCTCATTAATGCATAATCATGCACGAAACCCTAAATTAAACCAAATATATAAAAAGAACATATTTTTAAATCCTATTCTCTCTTTCATTAACAACAGGTTAATATCAGCTTGAATTATCCATCTATCATCAAATCTAAGGGTTTTTCCTTAATTGAATCATTAAAGATGATAACTTTATGCCCTTTTCAAATTTCATGCATATTTTAAGCACATAAACCCTAAATTAGACTAATCACGTGCAAAGTTCTTCCTTTTTGTACCTTTTTACATTTAACAGGTTAACATCAACTCTAATGATCCATTAAACCCAATTAAACACATTAATCATATCAAGATAGGGTTTCTTAATCTTTAATTCATTAAAGATGATAATTTACACTATATTTCGAACTACGATTAGATTCAGGCTATAAACTATTTTTAATAGGTTCCTTGCATTTTTCTGATCAAAATACATATATAATTTGTCTTGATCGGAGCTACGGTTCATTAGTTACGAATTTTGCAAAGTAAGCATACCTTTGCCCAATCGAATTGCGCCACGTGTGCGCTTCATGCAATAGCTAGCTGCGTAACCCGGCTGGTTTAAAACATAACCAAATACCGGTCTTGCCCCTGGTAAAACACGCGCTCCTTCAGCCCGCGGAGGGGCACATCTTTGTCCACGCGCCTCCTCTCTTCTCCTTCCTCGCGCTACCCTAGCACTGCTTCTCTGTCAGCGCTGGGCGCGATTTCTCCACGCCGTCCTCGACCCCACCGGTTGCCCAGGAGTTTCCCCCTGCCTTCGTTGTGCTCCCGCGCAGGCAAGGAAGCTTCCAGTCCGCCGCCGGTCGTCCAGGGTTAGGGCAAGCATCCCCTGCCGCCATGGCCGCCCTGCAGTCGTCTACAGGTGTTGCGCAGGTGTAGGGTGCCGACACGAAGGTCTTCCAGCCCTCTTCTGATGAAGCAAGAGCATCACGACCTCCTCGTATGCTCCTCATTTCTCCCAGGTTCACATTACCCCCTTCCGGTTACAGTTTTGAAAAGAAACAAGAAAGAGAAAGAGAGAGGGGTGCCAAGGATCTCCTTGAACTCGGGCTAAGGGGTATACCCTTATATAGAGGAGTATAGCAATGCCCCAGTTCGCCTATCCATGAGGAAACCAAGTCCCTCATTAAACATGGCAACCACATACTTTCCTTGTTTTAGATGTAACTCCTCTTTTCTTTATGATAAGATATCCTTTATCCTTGATATATTAGAATTCGAATTTCTTCTTACTTATTCTCTCTTTCCTTGATTTTTAATCTATTGACACGAAATTCTAATTCCTTCAATCAAAATTACTTTCTTTTTAACAATACCTCATAATTCATTAATAATGCAACACATTATCCTCTTATTTTTCCTTTTTAGTATTTTCTCTTTCTTTACTCTTTATTGGGACTCCTTGAATCCCAAGAAACTCTATGATTTTGAAATTACTTTTTTTAAAGGATATTTATTATCCTTCTAGATGCATCTATATGCATTATTTCACATTATCTTGATTATTTCTTATTAAAATATCTCTTTTTGAGGATTTCTTTTTATTTATCTTTTATTTTCCTCATTGATATTCCTTTTATCATTAGTAATCCTTGGAATACGAAATTCCATAAAGGATGACTCAATTATATCTCTTTTCACTTGTTTTCCACATTTTAACATTATTTCCAATTTCTTTCTTAATAAAGAAATACTTAATTAATCTTTTCTTCTTTTATTGCTTTCTTTTTACAACTTTGGACTCCTTGGAACCCAAGAGGCACGAAATCCCTCTTTGGATTTGCCTTCTAGAGGTTTCCACATATTTCTTTTCTCAAATATTCAATTATTCATTTACTAATTGAATTTTCTTTGTTATTTTCCTTGTTATTGGGCCCAATAGCCAATAAAGCCCACAAATCAAACAACAAGGCTATTTTAAACGAAATCCAATTATTCTCAACCAAATATATGATTATTTGTTCAAACATCTTTAATATGAGAAATTATATTTCTCACCACTTGAACCCAAAAATTGGGGTTGTAACAGTAACGGTTGGGCTTTTAGCGTCGCCCACATAAGTGTCGCTTAGAAACCGACACTAAAGGCCTTAAATAACCGACACTAAAGGTCGGTTATGTACTAGTGATATAAGTAGATGATGAGTTGAAGCTCAAATGATGATCAACTTGCTACAGGAAATGGTTACATAATAGTGATAAAAATATAATGGAGGAACTAGGTAAATATCTTTCTTCCAGTTCTAGTTCTTATGAGTTTCATAATAGTATTAGTGGATTGTACCTTATATGAATATTTTATCTTGGCTTGATTCTCTTTCTTTAACGAACTTTGCTAACAAACTCAGTATTATTATTTCCTAGGTGCATAATGTAAATCTTGCCATGACTAATATTGAAAATGGTATGGGATAGTCCAACTGTAGAACCCACACAGTATCCCTGAATGGATTTGAAAACCTAACATTTCTTTCAAATTGATAAAAATAACTTATGATATTGATTTGGTTTAGAACTTCTCCTTACAAAAATTATGTCTTGGAATGTTTGTGGTGTTGTTTCAACTAATAGATGTAGAACTATTAGGGATCATATTAGAGATATCCATGTACAAGTAATAACAATACAAGAAACTAGAACTGATCGAACCAATCAACATATGGACTCCTTGATGGGTAACATCACCACTAATTGATCTCAACCTTCTATTGGTCTTAGTGATGGTATTGTAATTTGATGGGATTACAACAAAGTTTTGTGTATTGATACTCAAATTTAATAATACAATATCTTCTTATCTTTGAAATATATTATTGATAATATACCTTGGATGTTCGCGAGTCATTATGAGGAATCCAAACCTAAAAAGGATTTATTTTATAAGGAGCATTAAGAATTAGTATTAGACTACAATAACTTCCCTTGACATGGGTGATAGTGTTAATTGCACCATATTCTCTAATGAACAGTCAAATAGTGCAAAGATGGTTCATTACCAACAAAAGAACATGAATGAATCCAAATAACTCATAGATGATTCAAATATGGTGAATTATAATATTAGCGATGCTAATTGCACTTGGAATTGAGGGTGTTACCTTGCCATTTTAAACTGATTCATAATCTCTACTTACTAGGAAAAACTCCACCTTAGTATCTCAATGGCATGTGATAGATTTATTTCATATTATAACCCTTTAATACAAGGTTTTTCCCTTGGGACCTAGTATTTTTACAGTTAAATGATTCTAGAACATGTTCAATCAATAATGAAAAAGTATACATAACACATGGATTTGCAACAAGATCAAGATCCAGGAGCAGAAAAACTTGAAAGAAATTAGCAAAAAAGCTTAGAGTTTGGAATATAGACTCTATTGGAGATATACATAACAATATATAGGAGAATAAAATCATGCCCCAAAACAAGGAAAATCATAGTGAACCCAACATTTTGGAAATTGAATCTATTAGAAAAACAAACACTAATTGACATTAGTTCAAGAAACTATTTCATAGCAAATACAAAAGAAAATGTGGTAAAAAGAAGGATTAAAAAAATATGAATTTTTCCATAATATATGTAACAATTATAATTATAGGTCACAAATTTATTATCTTCTTTGTAACAACAAAACTACTTCAAACTATACAGTGTTGATATTATTCATATCACTTTAAATTAACAAATATCTATACTCACAAAAGGGCTTGCTTACAACATATATCCTTTGATTGGAACCCCCAATGTGAAATAAAAAATCAACAAAAAATGACTTACTATCAAATTTTACCCTCTACAAAATCAAACAAGAAAAATGTAATGTAGTACTTGATAAATCATTTGGTCGTGATGGCTTCGATGTGTCTTTCTAGCAACATAATTGGGACATTGTGAAAGACCTAATTTTCTATATGTTTCAAAACTCGCGTGTTAATAGCAACTACAATGTCAACATGTCAACAATAAATCAAGCCAATATAGCTCTTACCAAAAGGCTTGATAACAATAATGGATTTAGACACTACTGATCTACCAACTTATCAAAAACTCTTGAAAAATAATTTAAAAAGTTCTCAACTCAAGACTAAAAAATATGTGAATGATTTTGTTAGCATCAAAGAAAAATATTTTCCGTAAAGGTAGACACATTCCATATGCCAACATTATTGTAAATGCAATAAGTTCTTTTTCCCACAAAAATAATGATCATATGCTCATAAAAATTGGATTCTGAAAAAGATTTTGACAATTTAAATTGGGATTTTCTAGTAAAATATTTGAAAGGTTACAATTTCCTAATAAATGGAATGGATGGATGTTAAGCTATATATCATCATTGGTTATCAATGATTTGCGTTTTGGTTACGTCAAGATCTTGAATGGTCTTAAGCAAGGAGATCATTTATCGCCTTCATATCCATTCTTGCTTCAATCTTTACGCTTGGCATCTTCGACAACATGATATCCAAAATCCAAAATATTTATGAATGGAATATTATTAAAATTGTTTGGCATATCCAACAATATGATATTCAAAATCCAAAACCTTTATCACCACACAAAATACCTTCTATAGTTTCGCAAACTATATTGGATAATATGTCTCAAAGACTAGCTCCGAGCAAAAAAAAAATCTTAACAAAGTGGGTCGTCTTACTATAATCAATGACTCTGCTTTCGGATTACCTTCCTATTACATTAGTTGCATCCCCTTACTAAAAATAATTTATACTACGATGGAGATTTTTCTAGGAAGTTTGCGAAGGTGATTAGCAAACTTCAAGAGACCCATTTTTTTGTAAAACGCATTGTGTCCACGGGAAGACTGGTGTTTATATCTTGTGTCGCACTGCACTTAAGTATTATCTAAAAAGGTCACAACTTGATCAACTTTGAGATAATGACTCGAGTTGCTAGGGTTTTGAGCAGTTGAGTAGTTGAAGAAGATGGAAGACCCAAGAGTTGTTAAGCGGAAAAAAGGGCAAACGAGCATATTGTTGACGCTTCTCATATAATGATACATGTAAGTGGAAAAAGATCGATTTACTTGTCTGCTCCTGCATCTTGGATGATCTTTGTTCATTTGACGTACTAAGACTGGAACGATCCAAGTTATATTTTGCGTAGTAGCTCATACCTCCAATGACGTTAGGAGAGGCATTAAATCAAAGGTGCACAACTGAAAGACGATGCCACTCGACAAAACCATGTTGGACCACATAATAGGGTAATAGGCAAGGAGTTGAATCACTACAAAAAGAAGGGACAAGCTTTTCCCCGATGGAGTGTGGGTGACTTCCCTTTCTAAATTGAAGCTAGACAAGGGCAAGCAGAAGCCTTGAGACCTGTTGATAACGTCAAGTGAAGCGCCCAAGCTGAATACGGATTAAGTGATCGCCGCCACATTTTAAAAATCACCAACAACAGGTCACATATGCCGAAACAAAGGAAAAGACAGAATAGAAAATTTGACCTTTTTTTGGAAATACTCACTAGAGGGGAGGCGATGGTACCGAATGAGCAAGCGCCTGAAATGAGTTGCTCAATCTTTCACATGAAATTGAATGTAATTTTTGTTCATATAATTAGAGAACCGCGCGCCCAACTATGGGCCGAACAGACCCATTGGTGGATGCCTGACGAGGCAGGCCAGCCGCGATCAATTTCTCAAGTGCTCGGAGTGTAGCATAAACCACGATCAATTTGAGTTTGAGTGTAGCAAGAATATATCAAAAAAAAAAAAAAAGGAACAGCGAAATTAGTACAGAAAGGCCAGTTGTCCGTCAGGGCCGTCACAATTGGAACGAGGTCACAGTCTCACAGATTCAAACGGAGATCGAGACAGATGGGAGCCTCCCCTCGCCTTGGTCGAGGAGCAGCGTGCTAAACTAGTTTCCCGCTAACGAACGTTTGTACTTTCAGGCAGCTGCCAATTATAATTCTTCAGATTCAGATGATGCAAACTACCACTAATCACATGATTATGACAACTATCTTTCTGTTAAACTGAGGTGCCGTCTCAATTACGTCCCTCCGCAGTTGGCTGAACGAATGTAAAACCTTACACGACATAGATTAAATTTTAATACCCACAGGGTTTACGATCGTGGAGTCTTCTCTGGCGGGGTGGTTTCCGTGTTTGAGTTTCGAAGGGATTTAAATTGAGAAAGTGTACATTTCGCCAAGGTTTGAGTTCTTCATTTGGCAGGCTGTGTTTTGCAATTGCAACAACCATCTTCAGATCAGTTCTCGGAGGTGAAACTCTAGATCGAAAGGTCCAACAGAACAACCTTGACACCAATATTGCTTTGAAAAGGAAAAAAAAGACAAGAGACCTAAAAGAGAACTCTTGGAAAAATACCAGATTTTCTTCAGCTCAATGTCAGATTTATTAACACTATTTTCTTTTTCTAGGGGAGGAGCTGATGGTGGTGGTGAAGTTATAAGTACAGACTTGTCCAAGCTTCAAAAATGTCCCAAGGAATCATTACGCTCATTCAAGCCTTAGCACCCCTGATGACAATGAAGATTCCTTTCTTGTCCCGAGGGGATCTCCAGGAATCTAACATTGGTAATGCATACTTGGTTCCAGGATTCCATGGCCCACAATTGATTATAGAGAAGCGCTTGTCAGAAACATGATTTTATACGCAACCATCGGTGAGTTGTAGAACAAAGAGAGTGGGTTGTTCACGGAGAGTCCCACAGAATGGTCCATGCTTGTCATTGATTGACACTTGATGGGTAATGGCTGGCCCAAGCGAGCTTTAGTCATTCAATCCTAGTTTTGTGGTAGACAATGTTCAAACATTTTTGTATCTTTAATTATTGTCAAGATATGTTCCATATCTGAATAAAATTGTATTCAAAATGGTGAAGTCTACTTCACGTCAAGGAAAGGACGTGACGTGTTATTAAACCAAGAAGAAATTTGCCACGTGTTCCTTTCACTTATGTTTGAGAAACCAAATGTATCTGCGAGTTATTTCCTCATTAGGATGTGTATGTGACTCAAGTATTATGGTTGATAGTCACGACTGATGTTAAATTCACTATTATTATATTCTAGTATCATCTGGTGAGACCGTATTCTTTGTTTTTTCATTAATCAATATTATCTCCTTAGTTATATGATACATTCTTGAATGTTGATAATAAAAAGTTCAGTGTGATAATTCATATACATGCTTTCTATGCTTGATTGATGCGTAAGTTAAAGTCTCGTGTAATGAGGATTTTAAAAGAAGTCACTTTATAAAAACAATCAATGGGAGATCGTCGTCGTGACGTCATTCACTACCAGGGATCGATGTGGTGAGACAGTCGATATGGAATAATGATAAGTGAACCCAAATGGGTAGCATTGATTTATGTGGACGAGTCCCCCGTTGGTGGTCGATGCAAACTCAAACCTAGTCACAACGACTGTTATGTGCGGGTCAATGCAGATCCAAGAGACACAAAACCATTGTGGACGATCTATGCACACCTACTTTGGGTCGATGTTGCCCAAGCTTGATCCATTGAGGCTAGCTCTATGTCAATCCTATACAACTTGTATCCTTTCTATTCCTTAATCTTAATTTATTTTCCTTCATTGCATAATTTATTGGGTTTAATATATATTTATTTATTTGAAACTACTATAATATGTGATAATACACACATAAGTTTTAGATGGTGGGGAAATGATATGTTCACATTTGGTTATGTAAAATTGAAAGTTTTCTAGAGTTAGAAAATTTACATAGTGTTTGCATCGGTCGATTAAATCAATTGATGCATGTAGATCACTCGATGGACATTGAGGACATCATGGTCTAGTCACTTTGGGTTGGAATTAGGAGCAATGCGGCCGCTTCTGTTCTAGCTCACTTTTGATGTGTTCTTGGAGTAGGCTGATGCGGACTCTTTGGACCAAGAGACTTGTAACATCCCTGACCCGAGTTATGTCATAACCCTGGAAGTTTTGCTTAAGTAAGTTATTTATAAACTTATTTTAATCCTTTAAAAAATAATTAAGACTCAAGGAGATTTTAATTTTCAATTTTGAGTTTATTTGCAAACCGTTTGTGCATTATATGATAATTTGTGTCTAAATTGCAATTTACCCAAGATGAGGCGTTATATTGCAATATGTCACATATTGAATGTGCCTCAAGTGCTTTAGCATCATAAGAGAGAGAATGATGCTAAGGGATGACTTGTGGAAATCTTAAGTTCTAAGTTGGAGCTTGTTTGAATAATGCTTGTGCCTTGTGTACCAGTTTTGGTGCAAATTGCAATTTACCCAAAATATAGGGTTGACATGCAAATTACCACCTCTAGAGTTTCCCTACTCTATCTTAGCATCATCTAGAGGAGAGAGAAAGAAAGAGGCACCATGTTTGAATGATATTAGAGTAATGGTATTCTTGGGGATGAAAAGACTAAGAAGAGTTGTATAGTTGAAACCCTAAAAGGAGTTGTATTGAGTTGTATTGTGTTGTAGAGCTTATATGGGAGTGTCTATCGGTCAAGAATACATAGAGGAGGTCCTATATCATTTTTTCAACTCTTTTCAAAGGCCATGATGATTTAAGCACCTCAAGAAGGTGATGGATATCGTTTACAACTTTCCTTGGGAAAGTTGTATCGATTTGTGAATAAAGTGATGTTGGGTTGAAATATCTTGTTCAACAAGATAACTAATGGCCAAAATCTTATCTCTAGATTATCCCCAAGAGTTTTTCATGTCAAGATAAATATGTGTGCATGCATGGACACGTGTCAACCCATCCATGGACATGTGTCACCTAGAAGTATAAGGTGATGACACCTCTTATACACTCTCTGTCACGAGCCTCAATTGTATATACCACTCCTTTCACCTACTAGTGAAACTTTTCAAATCCTACAACTCTCTTTCTCTTAGATATCGTGCATAGTAGTTAAGGAGCAAGGAGGATCTCGAGCCTTAAGCTTAAGGTAAATCCATGGTCATCTTCAACCTTGGTTGAAGCATGAATCTCGAGTGGTGATTCTTCCTTTCTTTTCTTCTTCATCAAGTTCTTATCTATGGTGATTATTTGCATATAGAGGAGTTGTAAACAAGTCTTGGATCTTTGATAAGTTCATCTTCAACCTTTGGAACGTGAAGCTTTGTAGCTTGGATATTTGAAGTTGTTCTTAAGGCGGGTTATATAACCTGAACCCAATCATGTTATTATTCACCTTCCATCTTGCTATACTTGTTGATCTACTTTCAATTTCGATTTTTCTTGAATGATTGATGATTCTATGAGTTCTAATAGTTGCATAGGACTATTGTCTATGCACTAGAATAGTAAGGTATGAAATTCCAGAGCTTGATGATGATGACATCACCATGGCACAAACCGATATCGGGTTGAAGCACCTCTAACCCGATATGGTAATGAAACCCAATATGGTGATATGAAATTTGTTATACCTTGGAATCCCACACCCCTATCATTTTGCACATTTAGGTTGGTTGAAAAAGGACTAACCAGTTGTCTAGGTTGTCACTCAACACACTGTAGGTTGATACTTTGAAGGTTTGAAAAAGTACGAGCATAAGGGTCTAACCCGATATAAGTGACACACACACCCCTCTTGGACAATATGAGGTAAGCACACACCTCTTGGATGATATGGTGGTAAGAACACACCTCTTAGATGATATGGTGATTAGCATACACCTCTTAGACAATATGGTGATAAGAACACACCTCTTGGATGATATGGTGATAAGCACACACCTCTTGGATGATATTGTGGTAAGCACACACCTCTTGGACAATATGGTGGTAAGCACACACCTCTTAGATGATATGGTGGTAAGCACACACCTCTTGGAAGATATGGTAGTAAGTATATACCTCTAGCCCGATATGGTGAAAGCACCTCAAAACCAATATGTAGGTAAGCACCTCGAATCCGATATACTTGATTGAGTAACACATGAAGTGTGTTATGTCAAATGATACATTAAGATGTAAAGAGTTTAATACATTTTGATAAGTGTAGGCCAATGTACCTTGAGAAATGGGTTGAGACAACTTAATAAAGTATGATGCAATCAAAATCCTAGTGAGGATGAGAGAGAAACTCATACTTTGTGTGATAATCATTTAATGATAAATTATGAGAATAAACAAGTACGATTGAATTCTTATGAGTGGAGCTATGAATTAGGATTTTGATTCTTGATAATATGAACTTGAAACCCTAATCGGCTAAAAAAGGGAAACCCTAACCCTAATAATGGGAAGGTTGTATTTCTCTTGTATTGCATGGTGATGATATGTACTTGATATTGTTTTGATCATGAAATACTGACCATGCAGGTATCATGAGATGATGAGCATAGCCAGGTATGAGTTATGATGTTTCATATGATACAGATTAAATGGGCCTTGTGAGCCATGTGAAATACTTGTGCAACAAGTATAATGTATACCTGGGTCTGAGGACCTAGAGGTAATAGTTACCTAATAAGAGGTGACAATTGTGGGCTCTGATATCCAAAACCACGATATAAACTTAGCGGAAGTGATTCGATTAACAAAGGAAGACAAAATCACGGGAAATTAAAACTTTTTGAGATAAGAGCTTGAATCTATAAAAACTTCTTTCATAAAAGGAGATAAACTGTTTACATCTCAGATAATTACTTCTTGAGTAATTATATACAACATGATACAAAATCTCAAGAACTCAAAACCAAAATCTCAGACCAAAAGACTCCAAGGACCTGAGAGTACAGAGAACACATAGGACTGACTATCTAACTATACAACTCAGCAGTCTGAATCTCCACCTGAGATTTACTACTGCTCCTGATGCTGCTGCTACTGATATTAGTCACCTGAAGATTGATTCCTTCGCCCTCGATGACAACCTAAAAAGTTGAAATCTACGGGGTGAGACAATTTTAAATAATTGTCCCAGCGAGAGTTATAACTCTTCGCCAGAAGCTTTATTATAGAAACCAAGAATAACATAGGCAATAAAAGCCTTAAGGTAATCAGCAGCAGATTGTTATCAATTAGAACAACAACATTTAAGGAATATGAAAAACATGTATACTAAGTAATGTATCTTCAACCAATGTATCTCATAGTTCAACCTAAGCAGATATGCTACGCGGTTGATTATATTTTACAAACATCATTATGCCCTGCGGAGATGAGGTATACCGCTCATACTCCAACCGATCACTATTAAGTCGCATCGGTATCATACATAGGTCATCAAAAGAGCCGGATTCTTATGACCTCATCTTCCTCAGTCAGTAAGAGGATCAACATGCAGGACATCTAGTGTCTCTACTACTATAGCTTACCAGGGTATTCTGGTACTTCGCTATTAGAGTCACAGTGGCATTCTGTACTATCTTCGCTACCGAAAGATTTCTTGTTTATCTCTCATCGATGCGGTATAAAAGATTTCCTCGGGAGATTAGTGTTACATCACCCCGGCATAATACATAGTGAAGGATTGATAGATTAAGATACATCTACATCAATTCCTACACTAGGATGTAAGGAAATTCACATCCATATTACCCCACATATTCAAAAGTATGTGCTCCAGGAATCCCCTTAGGAAAACCTGTTTCACCATCATTTAACTCCTGACGATGATGGATCTATGATTAGGGCTCTACATGGTATGATTATACTTGATTAGTTAGGTACATTTCAGTATTCTTTTATCATCAAACATGTTTTCAAACATTAATCATTAGCATAGCAGCTATGAAGGAAGAATACTAAATGTAACAAGCCTAACTCTCATCAATTATCATTTCTCAATATTCTCATCACAAGTCATCTCTTAAAGCATGACCTTGACAGTATTCATGGCTCTTACAGCCTATCAATCTTATAAGATGCTATTAACAAGGCATCAGGATATATCACTATTCATAAAGCTAACGACATGCTTTCAATGAATATAGTATCATCATCCATACCTGGATATGATCATCCTCATAAAGGAACCTGCATGGTTAAATCAACTGATAACAGTAAATAACTCATTTAAAGAAGTTGTATCTCCCTACTCATACAAGAGCTAGGTTTCCCTGGTTTTCATTAATTAGGGTTTACTATTCACATTACATGTCATCACCCTAGAATTAGGGTTTACTATTCACCTCATGGTGAAATGATCTCATAACATCCTCATGTATGAGAAACATCATCATTAAAGACCTCAGATAAGATTAAGATTCATCAATTATCATAATTAGGGTTTCCATGATCTCACATAAGTGGATCATACCTAAACTTGCACATTCATGTATATTGAAGGTATTTTACTTGAGTTTCCATTATAATTGGTACTTTCTCTCTCCTCTAACTAGTAGATAGTGATTACACCACTCTAGATTAGGTTGGGTTAAGTCCTCATTGATTAACACAAGTCAACTCATCACTATCATGTGATTAGGGTTTGATTAAAACAAGGTATCACTCAATTGAACCTTTCAGGGGCATTTTGGTAATTTACCCATTGACCATCATCATGGGTTGATTCATTAGCCACTTAGTCCCTTAACATCTTAGGTTACCATTAGGGTTTAGATTAGATCATCATTAAACCATTTACACCTTCAAGTGATTAAGTATAATCAACCTTGAAGGTCTCCAATTGGTTTAGGGTTTAACCTTCAACCTTCAACCCATTTGATTCTTAAACGACCTTGAACTTGTTTAATCTCAAATGACCTTGAATCCATTTGAACCTTAAACGAGTGTGGACCCACTTAATCTTAAACGGGTGTGGACCCATTTAAGTCCAAACGAGTGTGGACCCGTTTGAGCCTAAACGAGTGTGAACCCGTTTGAGCTTAAACGGGTGTGAACCCGTTTGGACTCAAATGAGTGTGAACTCGTTTGGACTCAAACGAGTGTGGACTCATTTGGACTCAAACGAGTGTGAACTCGTTTGGGCTTAAACGAGTGTGAACTCATTTGGTCTAAAACGATTGTGGGTCTACTTGGGTTCAAACCGCATGAACATAAAAGATGACACAAAGTTTATGCTTGAATAGGATTTCTTATGTTGAAGCTTTCAATTGGCCCAAGCCATGTTAACCATTTACAAATTGAGTCAATTAGGATGATCCTCAATCAACTGGACACCAAAATTGACCCTCAATTGAAAGCCAATTAGGGTTAAATCTAACTCAATTAGGGTTTCCAATCGGCTAATCATCAATGTTCAACAATATGATTCAAATCAGAGTTGAACCTATCAATTGACCTACAATTGGGCCCAAACTTGGCTCAAACGGTCTTGAGGTCGTTTGGATGACCTCCAAACGATCTTGAGACCGTTTGCCCAAAGTTTGACCAAAAACCAAAATGATTTGATAAGGGTTGAGCCCTAATTAAATTAAAAATCAGCACTTTTCATCAATTTATCAACATCTTGTAATTGGACCCTCAAACCATCAAATTTCTTTAACCCTAGACCTCCAAACGATATTGGGGTGTCACTAAACGAGTGTGAGATCGTTTGGATGAACCCCCAAATGGGTTGGAGCCCGTTTTGGTCCTTCAACCCAAAACTCAACAAGATCTATATTGAAATCAGCAACTTTCACCCGATTAGGGTTAGGTTATTGAAGTGTCTTCAACTCTTAATTGGTTAGGAATTAGATTACAATTCTTTGTAGGAATAAAATTCAATATATTATGAACAGGTATCCCAAATGGTCAAAGCTTAGTCAACTCACTCAAATGGGTTGGAACCCGTTTGCCCAAAAGTTCAAGTTAATTAGTTTGGAAAATCAGTACTTAATTCAATTCTATTGTCTAATTGATTTGCTTTCAACCTACGATTCCTTTGGAGTTAACCCGTCAAATTTGGTGGGTCATTATCCTACATAATCGTGAACATAAAACCCAAACGGTCCATGCTTGGTCAACGCCCTCAAACGGGTTGGAACCCGTTTTCCCAAACCGACCTAGTGAACCCGTTTGACTTTCAAACGGTTGGTCAAAAAGGGGGAAAGACATAAGACCGTTTGATAAAGTAACTTATGTAATCATGCCCATCTTCTTCTACCTCCAAATTAAGGTCTGTTCATCGTGGTTTTACTTTGCAAGAAAGCAAGGAAGGATGGGGAAAAGAAGAACAAGCTACTTTTGCAAGTACAAAGATATGCATAAAAAAACAAAAGGGTTTAGAGTTATAAAACCTGCCTTAAGGTCGTTCCTTGAGCTCCAAGCTTCCAAGCTTCAAGTATTTAATGGTGTCTTGAGCTCCACAGGTCGGCCAAGGGTTTTTCTCCAAAGAAAGGTTGGGAAAAGATGGCTAGAACGAGAAAGCTAAGTAAGAAAACTAGCAATCCATCCTTTTAACATGATTTCCTCCATGAATTCGAGCTTGAAGATGGTTCCTACTCACTTTAGCACTACTTGGTCGTCTCCCTGAGCTCCAGAGCTTTGCCTTAGCTGTATAAAGAAGAGAAATGAAGAGAAGAAGTGATATGTTTGGTTGGTTTGTAAGGATTCTAGCTTATATACTTTAGGCTATTTACACCATAAAGACCTCTAGAACTTTGAAATTCTCATCCAAGTCCTTTCTTATTTAAAGGAATGTCCAATATCATCTAAACTTATGCAAAGCTCATGAAATCTCAAGATATAGGGGTAAAGAAAGCCAAATTTCAACTAGGGTACATACATGAAAGGTTTCCTTACTCAAACTTAGTGAATTTTTATGTACAAAGGTCATTTTTCTTATCTGATTATTCATTGATGTGTCCCTTTCACCATTTCTACTCTAAATGATGACAAGAGTCATAAAAGATGTTCTAGGTGGTGTATTTTACAAGTTGCACCCCTCAAATTGGGTAAACTGCATTTTACTCCAAATTAGGGTTTTTAAGCATAAGGATTATTCCACAAGCTGCATCTAGACGCCCAAGCTTGGGAAATCCATCATGTCTCATCATATTCACTCATATGATGTCTCATTATCAAAAGAACATCTTAACATGTGCAATTGAAAGTTAACCCCTTAACTGGGTAATTTGCACATAAGCCCCTGCATTACCAAAATAATACTACAACTTTGTTTAAAAAGGACAAAATTGAAAGTATATGTTCCTGAGGAACTTAATTACATGTCAAAAGATAATCACCAGTGTTTAATTACATATTTAGGAAAAACACCTAGGGTTAACTCATAACCCAGGTCAGGGATGTTACAAATTATCCACCCCTTACAAGGATTTCGTCCCCGAAATCGATAAAGCATACTAGGAGAAAAGAGCAGGGTATTTCCTTCTCATCTCATCCTCTAGTTCCCAAGTGGCTTCTTCAACACCACGGTGGTTCCAGAGGACTTTCACAAGGCTTATATCTTTCTTCTATAGCTTTTTAATTCTGCTATCAAGGATTGACACTGGCCCTTCCTCGTAAGATATGTCATCATTAAATTCTACCTCCATAGGTTGTAGAACTGACTCAGTGTCAGGGTGACATTTCCTCAGCATAGAAATGTGAAACACAGGGTGTAACCTCTGCAACTCTGGTGGTAACTCTAGTCTATAGGCTACCTTTCCAACCCGTTCAATGATTGGATAAGGTCCCATAAATCTAGGTGCTAACTTTCCTTTCCTTCCAAAGCGAAGGACTCCTTTCCAAGGCGAGACCTTGAGGTACACTCTGTCTCCAACCTGGAACTCTAACGGTCTACGACGCTTATCAGCATACGACTTCTGTCTATCCTGTGTAGTATTAAGTTGTTGTTGTATAACTTTGATCTTCTCTGTAGTTTGCTACACAAGATCAGGACCTAACAACTGATGTTCACCAGTCTCATACCAACACAAAGGGGATCTACAACGTCTACCATACAAGGCTTCATAAGGTGCCATATCAATACTATGCTGATAGCTATTGTTATAGGCAAACTCTATCAAGCTTAGGTGTAGATCCCAACTTCCGGTAAACTGGAGAACACATGCTCTCAACAGGTCTTCCAAGGTCTGTATGGTTCTTTTCGACTGTCCATCAGTCTGTGGATGAAAAGCCGTACTAAACCTTAGCTTGGTGCCTAAGGCTCTGTGTAGCTGCTCCCAAAAGCGACTTGTAAACTGGGGACCTCTATCAAAAACTATGGTGACAGGAACTCCGTGCAAACACACTATCTCTTGAACATACAACTATGATAACCTTTCAGTAGAAAAGGTTGTTTTGACAAGTAAGAAATGCGATGTCTTAGTCAACCTATCAACAACTATCCAAATGGAATCATGTCCTTTGCTTGTCCTGGGTAGGCCAACAACAAAGTCCATGGTCACATGGTCCCACTTCCACTGTAGTATGGATAAAGGTTGCATTGTTCCTGCAGGCTTTTGGTGTTCAGCTTTAACTTGCTGACACACAGGACACCTCATCACAAACTCTGCAACATCCTTCTTCATTCCAGGCCACCAATACAAATATTTCAAATTTCGATACATCTTGGTGCTCCCTGGATGCATAGCATACATCGAAGAATGAGCTTCTTCCAGAACTAACTTCCTCAAGTTATCCATATCCGGTACTATCATCCTCCCATGATAACATGCTACATGATCATCTGAGTCATAGAAACCATCTCACTTCTCATTTCCATACTCTGATCTAATCTGCTGAACTACAGCATCAACCTGTTGTGCCTCCTTAATCTGCTCTCTTAGGGTAGGTTTAATATGCATCTCAGCCAACAACTCGGCAAATAATGACACCTTCAACTGTACATTGTCTTGCCTTAAAGAGATAAGCATATCTCTCTTAGAGCATACTAAAGAGTTTAGTTGTGCTCTATTCATGATTGATGTTGCTGATTTCCTACTCAAGGCATCTGCAACCATATTGGCCTTTCCTGGATGGTAATCAATTGTACAATCGTAGTCCTTGATTAACTCCATCCAGCGACGTTGCCTCATGTTAAGCTCATGCTGAGAGAAGATATACTTAAGATTTTTGTGATCTGTGAAAATCTGGAATGTCTCTCCATAGAGATAATGTCTCCAGATCTTCAGGGCATGAACCACAACAACTAACTCCAGATCGTGTGTCGGATAATTCTCTTCGTGTTTCTTAAGCTGTCATGAAGCAAAAGAAATCACTTGCTTATCCTGCATCAACACGCATCCGAGTCCATTCTTGGAGGCATCACAGAAAACTATGTATCCTTTTCCTTGCTCAGGTAACACAAGCACAGGTGCACTTGTCAACCTCTCCTTCAACAGCTAAAAAGACTGTTGACACTTATCACTCCAGGTAAAAGGAACATCTTTCCGGGTTAACTTGGTTAAGGGTAAGGCTATAGAACTGAAATTCTTAATAAACCTTCGATAATAACCAGCTAATCCCAAGAAACTTCGAATCTCCGTTGGTGTCTTCGGTTGTTCCCACTGTAGAACAGATTCTACCTTTGTAGGGTCAACACAAATACCCGAGGCAGATATCACATGTCCAAGAAAAGATACTTCTGGCAACCAGAACTCACACTTGCTAAACTTAGCATATAGCTTATGTTTTCTTAGCAGAGTTAGAGCCTGTCAGAGATGTTGTTCATGCTGCTGAGCATCCTTACTATAAATCAGAATGTCATCTATGAAGACGACAACACAATGATCAAGGAAAGGTCGAAAAACTCTATTCATGAGTTCCTTGAATGCAGCTGGTGCATTGGTTAGTCCAAACAACATAACCGTGAACTCATAGTGACTATATCGTGTCCTAAAGGCAGACTTGGATATGTCACTATCCTTAATATGTAGTTGATGATATCCAGACCTCAAGTCTATCTTTGAGAAGCCTGTTGCACCACGCAACTGGTCAAAAAGATCATCAATCCTCAGCAACGGGTACTTATTCTTTATTGTTACTTTATTGAGTTGTCTATAATCAATGCACAACCGCATTGACCCATCTTTCTTTTTAACAAACAAAAACGGGGCACCCCACGGTGAAGTGCTCGGTCGGATAAAACCTTTCTCAAGCAACTCTTGAAGTTGTTTCTTGAGTTCTGCCATCTCAGCAGGCACCATCCTATACGGTTTCTGGGCTATAGGTTTTGTATCTGGGATCAAATTGATTTCAAAATCAATTTCCCAAGGCGGTGGTATACCTGGAAGTTCTTCAGGAAATACGTCCTTGAATTCCCTGACTATAGGAACTTCAGCAGGGTTGGGACCTTCTTTGGTAACATCTACTACATGTGCCAGGAATGCATAACATCCTTGCCTCATCAGCTTGTTAGCAACCATAGCTGATACAAGACAGGTGGGTAGAATCTTTCTCTCTCCTTGAAAGATCCATGTGCTGCTATCATCAGCAAACACAGCCTGTTTGGATTCACAATCCAAGACAACTCGATACCTTTCTAAGGTATCCATCCCGAGGATTATATCAAATCCTTTCATATCAAGTGGTATAAGGTCCACTTGAATGCGATGATCAGAAAAGAAGAGGATCCAGGGAGAGCATACCTCCTGCAAAACGGCAGACCCACTCAACAGAGTCTCCAAAAACAAGCTATCTGCCCTATGACTAATTGTCATATTGCAGTTACGAATCACTCTCCGAGTGACAAAGGAGTGCGTAGCACCCGGGTCAATCAGATCAGATACAACATAGGATTTAGACATATCCGAATATAAAAGTTCCATCTGACCTGCCACTACCCGTGGATTGACCACTGCATCTGGTGGGTTCATAGCATAGAACCTCGCTGTCGCCTGGTGTTGAGGTGGTGCTGATGATCCAGCTTGAGACGCTTGTCCACGTCCTCGAGCTGCTCCTTGAGATTGCCTTCTCTGTGGTCCCTGTTGACTCTGTCTCGGAGGTTGTGTCACACTGACAGGCCTAGATCGGCAGTCCTTCATCAAATGTCCCACCTTCCCACAGTTGTAACAGCTCTTCTCCAGTTGTTGTGGTCTGGGTGGTCCTGTAACTGACATTGATGCTGAACTGTGAGTCTCTTGTAGTGGTAGGCTTCATCCCCTGCCTCTACTCGGTGTCCACTGTGTCTGAGCACTAGTTCTGGGTGGTGGAGGTGTAGGTACAGAGAATCTAGGCTTCTTAAAGTCTCTAGATGAAGAACCCTGGAACTGCGGATATCTTTTATGGGTTTGTCTCTTCTCGACTACGGATTTCTCTATCCTTCGGACTGACTCAACGAAGGTAGCAAATCTCTCCCGATTCTATAGGGCAGACACAGGAATAGTCAAGTCGGCGTTTAAACCCTTCTCGAACCTTCTGATTCTTTCTTCCTCTGTGGCAGCCATGTGCGGACAAAACCGCAATAACTCCATGAACTTAGCTTCATACTCGCTAATGTTCATCATGCCTTACCTCAATCTCTCAAACTGAGAGATCTTCTCATCTAGGAAGGTCTTTGGAAAATATCTATTGATAAATTCCCGACGAAAATCTTCCCACGAGATCTCCACTCCAGGCCTCTTCTGGTCTTCCATGGTCCACCAGTGACCAACACTTCCCTTGAGAAGATAGACAGCATGTCTAACCTTCTGAGCTTCTGGGATGTTGAGGATTCTAAAAGCTTTCTCCAACTCGGTTAACCACAGATCGGCATCTGCAGGATCAGTTGTTCCAAAGTATTTGGTTGCTCCGACACGACGAAGTCACTCGAACGTCTTACCGATACCTTGTCCTTCAGGCTGGGCAGGTGCCCTAGGTGCAGGCATGGGCATCCTGTGGGTGATGTGTGTCATAGCAGTCATAAACTGCCCGAACATAGTTTGAACAGCTGGGTTTCCCATGTCAGCTGGGTCAAACGGAGGTGGCTCAGGTACAGGTTGTTCTATCTCCGGGTTCCTTGCACCTCCTTGGGGTGCAGCAACACTACTTTCTGCCACGTACTCCTCGTGTTGTTCAGACATCCTTAATTATCTTCTTCTCCTGAGGAGCAGAAGACTCTATTAGATATGAAAGAAATACTAAGGATAGACTCGACATCCTAAGTCCTATGTCTCTGTAGACTCAGCGAACCTAGAGCTCTGATACCACTAATTGTGGGATCTGATCTCCAAAACCACGATATAAACTTAGCGGAAGCGATTCGATTAATAGCGGAAGACAAAATCATGGGAAATTAAAACTTTTTGAGATAAGAGCTTGAATCTATAAAAACTTCTTTCATAAAAGGATATAAACTGTTTACATCTCAGATAATTACTTCTTGAGTAATTATATACAACATGATACAAAATATCAAGAACTCAAAACCAAAATCTCAGACCAAAAGACTCCAAGGACCTGAGAGTATAGAGAACACATAGGACTGACTATCTAACTATACAACTCAGCAGTCTGAATCTCCACGTGAGATTTACTGCTGCTCCTGATGTTGCTGCTACTGATATTGGTCACCTGAAGATTGATTCCTTCGCCCTCGACGACCACCTAAAAAGTTGAAATCTACGGGGTGAGACAATTTTAAATAATTGTCCCAGCGAGAGTTATAACTCTTCTCCAGAAGCTTTATTATAGCAACCAAGAATAACATAGGCAATAAAAGCTTTAAGGTAATTAGCAGCAGATTGTTATCAATTAGAACAACAACATTTAAGGAATATGAAAAACATGTATACTAAGTAATGTATCTTCAACCAATGTATCTCGTAGTTCAACCTAAGCAGATATGCTACGCGGTTGATTATATTTTACAAACATCATTATGCCCTGCGGAGATGAAGTATACCGCTCATACTCCAACCGATCACTATTAAGTCGCATCGGTATCATACATAGGTCATCAAAAGAGCCAGATTCTTCTGACCTCATCTTCCTCAGTCAGTAAGAGGATCAACATGCATGACATCTAGTGTCTCTACTACTATAGCTTACCAGGGTATTCTGGTACTTCGCTATTAGAGTCACAGTGGCATTCTGTACTCTCTTCGCTACCGAAAGATTTCTTGTTTATCTCTCATCGATGCGGTATAAAAGATTTCCTCGGGAGATTAGGGTTACATCACCCCGACATAATACATAGTGAAGGATTGATAGATTAAGATACATCTACATCAATTCCTACACTAGGATGTAAGGAAATTCACATCCATATTACCCCACATATTCAAAAGTATGTGCTCCAGGAATCCCCTTAGGAAAACCTGTTTCACCATCATTTAACTCTTGACGATGATGGATCTATGATCAGGGCTCTACATGGTATGATTATACTTGATTAGTTAGGTACATTTCAGTATTCTTTTATCATCAAACATGTTTTCAAACATTAATCATTAGCATAGCAGCTATGAAGGAAGAATACTAAATGTAACAAGCCTAACTCTCATCAATTATCATTTCTCAATATTCTCATCACAAGTCATCTCTTAAAGGATGACCTTGATGGTATTCATGGCTCTTACAGCCTATCAATCTCATAAGATGCTATTAACAAGGCATCGGGATATATCACTATTCATAAAGCTAACAACATGATTTCAATGAATATAGTATCATCATCCATACCTGGATATGATCATCCTCATAAAGGAACCTGCATGGTTAAATCAACTGATAACAGTAAATAACTCATTTAAAGAAGTTGTATCTCCCTACTCATACAAGAGCTAGGTTTCCCTAGTTTTCATCAATTAGGGTTTACTATTCACATTACATGTCATCACCCTAGATTTAGGGTTTACTATTCACCTCATGGTGAAATGATCTCATAACATCCTCATGTATGAGAAACATCATCATTAAAGACCTCAGATAAGATTAAGATTCATCAATTATCATAATTAGGGTTTCCATGATCTCACATAAGTGGATCATACCTAAACTTGCACATTCATGTATATTGAAGGTATTTTACTTGAATTTCCATTATAATTGGTACTTTCTCTCTCCTCTAACTAGTAGATAGTGATTACACCACTCTAGATTAGGTTGGGTTAAGTCCTCATTGATTAACACAAGTCAACTCATCACTATCATGTGATTACGGTTTGATTAAAACAAGGTATCACTCAATTGAACCTTTCAGGGGCATTTTGGTAATTTACCCATTGACCATCATCATGGGTCGATTCATTATCCACTTATTCCCTTAACATCTTAGGTTACCATTAGGGTTTAGATTAGATCGTCATTGAACCATTTACACCTTCAAGTGATTAAGTATAATCAACCTTGAAGGTCTCCAATTGCTTTAGGGTTTAACCTTCAACCTTCAACCCATTTGATTCTTAAATGACCTTGAAATTGTTTAATCTCAAATGACCTTGAATCCATTTGAACCATAAATGAGTGTGGACCCACTTAATCTTAAACGGGTGTGGACCCATTTAAGTCCAAACGAGTGTGGACCCGTTTGAGCCTAAACGAGTGTGAACCCGTTTGAGCTCAAACGAGTGTGGACTCGTTTGGACTCAAACGAGTGTGGACTCGTTTGGACTCAAACGAGTGTGGACTCGTTTGGACTCAAACGAGTGTGCACTCGTTTGGGCTTAAACGAGTGTGAACTTGTTTGGTCTAAAACGACTGTGGGTCTACTTGGGTTTAAACTGCATGAACATAAAAGATGACACAAAGTTTATGCTTGAATAGGATTTCTTATGTTGAAGCTTTCAATTGGCCCAAGCCATGTTAAACATTTACAAAGTGAGTCAATTAGGATGAGCCTCAATCAACTGGACACCAAAATTGACCCTCAATTGAAAGCCAATTAGGGTTAAATCTAACTCAATTAGGGTTTCCAATCGGCTAATCATCAATGTTCAACAATATGATTCAAATCAGAGTTGAACCTATCAATTGACCTCCAATTGGGCCCAAACTTGGCTCAAACGGTCTTGAGGTCGTTTGGATGACCTCCAAACGATCTTGAGACCGTTTTCCCAAAGTTTGACCAAAAACCAAAATGATTTGATAAGGGTTGAGCCCTAATTAAATTAAAAATCAGCACTTTTCATCAATTTATCAACATCTTGTAATTGGACCCTCAAACCATCAAATTTCTTTAACCCTAGACCTCCAAACGATCTTGGGGTGTCACTAAACGAGTGTGAGATCGTTTGGATGAACCCCCAAACGGGTTGGAACCCGTTTGGATCCTTCAACCCAAAACTCAACAAGATCTATATTGAAATCAGCAACTTTCACCCGATTAGGGTTAGGTTATTGAAGTGTCTTCAACTCTTAATTCTTTATAGGTTATTACAATTATTTGTAGGAATAAAATTCAATATATTATGAACAGGTATCCCAAATGGTTAATGCTTAGACAACTCACTCAAATGGGTTGGAACCCGTTTGCCCAAAAGTTCAAGCTAATTAGTTTGGAAAATCAGTACTTAATTCAATTCTATTGTCTAATTGATTTGCCTTCAACCTACGATTCCTTTGGAGTTAACCCCTCAAACTTGGTGGATCATTATCCTACATAATTGTGAACAGAAAACCCAAATGGTCCGTGCTTGGTCAACACCCTCAAACGGGTTGGAACCCGTTTTCCCAAACCGACCTAGTCAACCCGTTTGCCTTTCAAACGGTTGGTCAAAAAGGGGGAAAGACATAAGACCGTTTGATAAAGTAACTTTGGTAATCACACCCATCTTCTTCTACCTCCAAATTAAGGTCTGTTTATCTTGGTTTTAGTTTGCAAGAAAGCAAGGAAGGATGGGGAAAAGAAGAACAAGCTACTTTTGCAAGTACAAAGATATGCATAAAAAAACAAAAGGGTTTAGAGTTATAAAACCCGCCTTAAGGTCGTTACTTGAGCTCCAAGCTTCCAAGCTTCAAGTCTTTAATGGTGTATTGAGATCCACAGGTCGGCCAAGGGTTTTTATCCAAAGAAAGGTTGGGAAAAGATGGCTAGAATGAGAAAGCTAAGTAAGAAAACTAGCAATCCATCCTTTTAACATGATTTCCTCCATGAATTCGAGCTTGAAGATGGTTCCTACTCACCTTAGCACTACTTGGTCGTCTCCCTGAGCTCCAGAGCTTTTCCTTAGCCATTTAAAGAAGAGAAATGAAGAGAAGAAGTGATACGTTTGGTTGGTTTGTAAGGATTCTAGCTTATATACTTTAGGCTATTTACACCATAAAGACCTCTAGAACTTTGAAATTCTCATCCAAGTCCTTTCTTATTTAAGGGAACGTCCAATCTCATCTAAACTTATGCAAAGCTCATGAAATCTCAAGATCTAGGGGTAAAGAAAGCCAACTTTCAACTAGGGTACATACATGAAAGGTTTCCTTACTCAAACTTAGTGAATTTTTATGTACAAAGGTCATTTTTCTTATCTGATTATTCATTGATGTGTCCCTTTCACCATTTCTACTCTAAATGATGACAAGAGTCATAAAAGATGTTCTAGATGGTGTATTTTACAAGTTGCACCCCTCAAATTGGGTAAACTGCATTTTACTCCAAATTAGGGTTTTTAAGCATAAGGATTATTCCACAAGCTGCATCTAGATGCCCAAGCTTGGGAAATCCATAATGTCTCATCATATTCACTCATATGATGTCTCATTATCAAAATAACATCTTAACATGTGCAATTGCAAGTTAACCCCTTAACTGGGTAATTTGCACATAAGCCCCTGCATTACCAAAATAATACTACAACTTTGTTTAAAAGGACAAAATTGAAAGTATATGTTCCTGAGGAACTTAATTACATGTCAAAAGATAATCACCAGGGTTTAATTACGTATTTAGGCAAAACACCTAGGGTTAACTCATAACCCAGGTCAGGGATGTTACAACAATGTTCAGTGATAAACTAAGAGTTTGAATACCCAGATCTAGAAATCATGATTATGATAATGTTAAGGGATGAGAATCCTTAGTAATTTGATAAAGGACTGAGATCCCGAGTGTTATGCATTCAATGTGTTCCAAAGATTATGAAAGTACTAGATAAATGTATTACACCTTTCTTTGTAGCATAGGTTATAATTCATGCTTGTAACTTGGTTGATGCTAAAAGATACTATAATGTACCTAATTAATCAAGTAGAACCTTATCATGTAGTTGACCTGGCCATAGATCCATTCAGTGCCATAATTTTCTGAATGGTGAAACGAGTTTAACTCAGAGAGTATATTTTTGAATATGTGGGGGTAATGGGAAAAATATCCTTACGTCCAAATAGGGGTAGCTGTGTGATCTCCCTCATCATCATAAGAGTATGGCTATATTCCATGACTCAATATTAATATACTAGGGACTGATGTGTGATCTCCCTGATGAGAGTGCATGATGCGACTGTAACTCTATAGCAAAGATGCCACTATACCCTGGAAAGCTAATTGCAGTTTGACACGTGATGTCACTGCCAGTGGTCTCATACTGACTGAGATAGGTGAGGTCTTGGAAGTTGGATCTTCCTTTGACCTTGTATGGTACCGATGCTTTACGTAGTCGTGGTCGGTTGGAGCATGAGCAATATATCTCATCTCCTCAGGGCATAAGTGTGATTGTAAATATGTAATCAACTGTGTAGCGTATTTGATTAAGGATTGAATACAGAAACATTGGTTGATGTTACACTACTTTTATACATCTTAAATAGATAGATGTTATATGTGTTCTTCGTATTCCTTATAAAGTGAATAGATGATTTATTGATCTATCATAGATAGCCTCATTGCTTTAAAAGATGATATTTCTCTGTTCTGCTCATAAATAGTGACTAATCTTGATTATTAATATAAAAGATCATCTTCTCAGTTTTATACTGTTTACCTATGATAATAATATTGTTGGTGGAGAGTTATATCTCTCGTTGGTACTTTTGTCTCACCTCGTTGGTCCCAACATTTTTAGGTGGACGCGGATGAGGAGGTAGAGACTATACTACAGAGGGAGGAACAACATCAATAGAGATAGAAGTAACAACTTGGGTTGAGTGTGTTGTCTGCCGTGTCTTGTAGATAGACTTATGTGTCGTCTCTGTACACTCAGGTCCTTGGGATTTAGTATGTAATGGTTTTATAAATGATATGAGATTTTGGTTAGTATGCCTCGAGGTTTTATGTTGGTTTTGTATATATTTGGGCAAAGCAACTGGTATATTATATCCTCGAGATAAGATGGTACAATGTATGTACAATGTGAACCATGATGTATATGCTGCTTTGGTTCTTCCCTTAAGAGTTTCCTGGCAATGGATCTCTTTGCAAAATGGTTTTAATTTTTAGTGATCCTCGTTAATCCACTGCTAATGGTTATTCCACGTAATTATTGTGACGATTTGGCTATCAGTTTGATAGTGTTCGTCATAAGTTTTAGTATCAGAATCTAAGGTCCGTTGAGTCTACAGAGACATAGGATTAAGGTTGTTGAGTCTGTTCTAGTGTCCTCCAATTTATCTTATAGTGACTTATGCTCATATAGGAGAAGAAGTAAGCCTGAAAGATGGTTGGAGCACATGAAGAACATGTTGCTGAAAGTAGTATTATTGCACCAGGAGGAGGTGCAAGGGATCAGGCAAGAGAGGAATCAGTGCTTGAGAAACCCCATCTTGATCAAGCCATGCTAGAAAACCCAACCTTTCATGCTCTTTTCGAGCAGTTCATGACCACAACAACGCATATGGCAGACCAGATGCCAGCACCAACACCTAGGGTACTAGTTCCCAATGAGGGACATGGGTCTGGTAAGACCTTTGAGCAGTTATGCTGGCTAGGAGCCACCAAATATGTCAGTATAGATGACCCAATAGATGTATATTTATGGCTCACTAAGCTGGAAAAAGCCTCTAGAATCCTTAGCATCCCAGAAACTGATAAAGTTAGGCTTGTTGTGTATCTTTTAAAAGGAAACACTGGCCATTGGTGGTCCATTGAAGAAGAGAAAAGACCGGGTGTTGAGGTCGGATGGGAGGAGTTCTGACATGAGTTTGTCAGTAGATTCTTTCCTAGGAATTATCTAGATGAGAAAATTTCATAGTTCAAGCGTATTAAGCAAGGAGCAATGAAGATTAGTGAGTATGAAGCTAACACTACTACAGAAACGGCCTTTGGCGTCGGTCGTTTAACCCCATTTGGCGTCGGTTTCCGACCGACGCCTATGTGGGCGCCGCTAAAGGTCGAACACTTCGGCGTCAGTTTTTTAACCGAAGCCTATTTAATCTATAGGCGTCGGTCTTTTGGTATATAACCGACGCCACAAGTGTTCGCGCCACAGAAAATGGCGTCATCTAGGGCACTTTCTGCGTCGGTTATTTACTAAACAACCGACGCCTATATTCCATATAGCGTCGGTTTGATACGAATATCCGATGCCATTTCCAGGACTGCTTTGGCCACATCAGGCGTTGGTTTTTTTCAAAAAACCGACACTGTAGGTCTTTGCTGACGGTTTTCTATAAATAATCGACGCCTATTTCTATTTTTTTTTCATATCAGTTTGCAGGCCTGCTGTGGTTGGTCAGCAGGATGAGAACCTACAGTTCAGTTTTCTGAACTACAAGTTTACGACATCCATTGATATCAGCCTACAAACAGGCCGCAAACCTACAAATGTCACAAGGAAAATTTCACACAAGTACATACATTTAGACATCAATTCAATTCTCACATTTACACATATAAAAACATTCAAATACATGTATTAACATTTAGAAATATTCATTTACAAAGTATCATTCATTATCGCTATCAACATCCCAATTATATCTTACAGTTGCCACTGCTTGTATGGCTTTTGCCCATTCTTCTCTTACTTCATTTAATGCTTCCATCGTATATGGAGCATGTATATTTTTTAAGCGTTTACCTATAGTGTGGTTAGTTTTAAACACCTGCAAAGAGAATGATATATATATATAAGTAATAATATAAAAATAAGATTGATATATTTCATACTAACTAATGAGACTATATATAATACCTCATGTATGCTATTGATGTCCAATGCGGCATGTTTGATAATCATCTGCATAAATCGCATCACATAGTATGCGCATGCCCAACCATTGTCTTGTGTAGCACACTATAAATTGAAACATACAAAATAATACAACTAAGCACAATTCACATCAATAATATATATTCGAGTCGGGAACTTACTTGTACGTTCTGCCAATTTATTGGCTGGTTCTTTTTCCTTGGGACCGTTCCTCCAGCCTTTTTGAATGCATCTAAACCCCTACATGTTAATATAACACAATAAATTGCATAAGTAAATAGTAATGTAATAAAAGATGTTAACAGATATAAAAATGAAATATTTCTCACCAGAATAATGGCATTCTCATTACGTGTTCAATTTTAGTGTTCAATGTACTCCCCGCAGGATCTAGATAATAAACAGTAAATGTCCCGGGGACAATAACTAGTAACTCCCAATGTCTACCGCTAGAGGTAAGAAGTTAACAATTAATAACTCAAAATGCAAAATAAAAATGGAATTTTCTTAAGTCCAAATTATAAATAAAGTAAACTTACTTGACATTGAATGGAGCTATTATTATCGTCTTCTTTTGCTGACCAAAAATTGTAAAAGCATCTATACAGTATTGTTGAACATTATCAGGGTCTTTAGCTACCAAACTAATCAATGATGGAATCAAAAATCCCACATGATCAAATGCAAATTGTTTACAATGATCTTCGACTAAGTAGCTACAAAACATATAGGCGTATGCATTAATATATAAGAAACCAGATCACCGGATCTTGCACAAGGTATATGGATGTATAAACAAGATCTCACCTTATCCATGTCTCTATCATTGATGTATTCAGCCAATCATACATAAACAACTCAATAATATCTTGTATAAATAAAGAGCTATCGTATGATCGACCTGCATAATCTGCATCTAAAGAAACTATTATAGGGCAATGTATATTATGTGCCCGTAGCCAACATGCCATTCCCCTACAAGCAGGACCTAACGGGTATGTTAGGTCAGTTGGAACCCAAGTTGGTAATGCGGGAAGTGGAGGTGGAGGCCTAGGTGCTCCTGGTGTCTTCTTTTTAACCTGTATATATAATTTCATATCAGTTGACATCATATATACACATTAACAGTCTAAATCAATGTAAATTTATCTTACAATTTCAGTCGTGTAGACGACATCTGCTTTGGGCCACAATATGACCCCGCCTTCTGCCTCACCAAGTGTATCAATATTTGGGTGGGCATATGGCAATGCAACTTCCCTCCAATCGGGTAATACATGTAGCGGGCTCACACAAATGTAGCCCTGCGGCATTGGAGTCCCATGAAACGTTGCCCCAGGAAGGGACTGGTAAGCCTGCGCCTCTGCAACAACATAGTCTTGCATTCTTAAGCGGCATGGCTTCAATGCCTACAAATTTACGTAAAGAATGTTATACATATAATCTTGAAAACATATCATCTTGAAAAGACTAGCTATAATGTCATAAACAATACTTACAACAGACGTGCTAGGCGATGGGTCTCCAGGATTACTCGCAGTCTGTGCATCAGGAGAAGAGTGGGTCGCCATAGGCTGATTGGAAGCCTGAGATGCCTGCCACCACAGCAATTGTTCCTTGACCTTCTCAGCAACTACATCGTTGACCTTCTTAGCAACTAAATCCTCAACTCTCTTATTCTCCTATACATGGATAAAAGAAACATTAGCTTCTTATTAATGAATTTCCTTTTGTAGTAACATTCTAAAAAAAGAATAGGTTACCTCTTCTTGAGAAAGTCCCGCTCTGGGTTTGCGCTGGGATGGCCCAAAGAATTCTTTGATGCCAACACCAGTGCCGACACCTCTAACACGTCCAGGATGCTCTGGGTTACCCAGAGCAACTGTCAATTCATCCCTTGTGCCCTGAGGGATGAACGTGCCTTGTTTCCTCTGCTCGTGCAGCTCCCGCTAATCACCATAAACAGAAATTGGTAAGTTAACACCACAAATAATCAATATTCAAACGATTTCTCTAAGAGTTGTATTTTACCATTTTTGCAGCCGCCTCAGCAGTTACAGGCTTCTTTATTTCACCCTTCTTGTTTTTCCTGCCAGCTATCCAGATATCATGGCGAGGCATGGGTGTGGCAGACTCCTGAGTAGGAGCAGACTCCTGAGTAGCAGCAGACTGATGAGTAGCCGCAGACTCCGCCTGTAGTCTTTGGCAAACGCTTGCATAGCCTTTTGGACCCATAGTGTGGTCATGCACATTCAGTGCACGCCTTGCTTTTTGTGCGTCACTGAGGGCCTAGTTAGTATGCACATTAATGATTTGGTTAGTAGCACTAAATGTTAATCTTGAATAGGTGAATACAATGTATATTAATTAAATTGGGAGTGACGCCTAATACCTTGAATTCTTCATATTTTCTTGAAGCAACAAAATTGTCCCAATCTTCTTTGTCCAAGAAGTTCCATTGTTCAAGGGCTGACTTCTTCTTCTTATCACCCTCTTTTATGTATTCTCTGTTCAGATTTGTCCTATAATTCCTAAGCATCTTTCCAGCACGTTGCATCACACTTTTACGATGCAACTTCTCATCCAATGCAAACAGATTCTGTAAAATAGAAATGTTATTAACTAGTATCCAAAATAGAATTGCAAATAATAGAATTTGTAATCTACAAAATAGAATTGCAAATAATAATAACTCACGCATAAATCCTTCCATATCAAGTCTTTTTTCCCTTGAGGAACTTTATGCAAATTATCATACTTAACACCACAATGGCTCCGAGTGGTACACCCAAGATAGTTTACAAAATTATTGCGGTTCACTCCAATTGCATTTCCTCCATTATCAAACTCCACCACCAATTTGGATCCACTACCACTTAGCGCTAATAACTTCTTCAACAGAGTGATGCCCCTTTTCTTGTTAAGTGTTTGGTGTTGCGCATCAAGTTGCTCCAGTGCTTCAGTGGGTACAGGTACATCATCAACCTAAAATTTGACAAACCCTTCATAAGACATAACATTCGGTTTTGGTTTAAAGGATATATGACATAACTAGAAGATAATGAATTTTATAGAAATACAGGATATGTTTTTAGAACTTACATTGGTATCCTCGCCATGCTCGTCATGGACATCATGCTCATCATGGACTTCATGCTCATCATGGACATCATGCTCATCATGGTCAGCCATCTGAAAATGTCATTAAAAAGGCAAACATTTAGCATTTGTATTAACTAGAAAAAGGCAAACATTTAGCATTTGTATTAACTAGAAAAAGGCAAACATTTAGCATTTGTATAAACATACATGTCTCTAAAATTGTGATCTTTTATCAATTAACAATCCTTCATTGTGATCTCCGCGGACATATAAGTCATCATTAGCTTCAATATTTTGTGGAGTTGGCAACCCAACTGAGAATGGACTGGAGTCATCATACTTATCATAGTACTCTTCTTCATCTATAGGATCTTCAATGAATTGTCTTTTACCATGAAGAACAACTGACCATTTATCATTCGCAGGATCATCGATATAGAATATTTGTTTCGCCTGTGATGCCAATATGAATGGTTCACCCTTCTCGCCAATCTTTTCAAAGTTCACCAAAGTGAAACCCAATTCATCCACTATAACTCCTTTGGTGTTATCAACCCAATTACATTTAAAGAGCGGAATTTTGAAATCTATGTAGTCAAACTCCCAAATGTCCTCAATGACATCGTAATATGACATTTTAGCTTCACGTGGACTCTTATCCTTTACACTTGCAAAGTACATAGTCGACACTTAAAGAGTGACCCCACTATTTTGGACGACACTCTTATCATCTTGGCACTTTGTGTAATATGTGAATCCATTAATGTCAAACCCTTCATAAGACATAACATTCGGTTTTGGTTTAAAGGCGAGGCATTTGATAGTTTCTGTAATATCATTTGGTGTTTTAGATAGTTGATGTAAGACTTTATCTTCAAACCACTTAGTAAAAGTCTTATTATGCTCTCTAGCAAGCCACATTGAACTTGCTTGAGGATGTTGTCTCTTTATGAAATTGGTATGTTCCTCGATATAAACACTCACTTCGTCCATATTGTGTAAAATATACAAGTGAGCTTGTTCCAACTGCTCACGGCTGATTACTTTCACCCGTGATCCCAAAATTCCTTTGCCCTCCTCAAAATTCTTGTCATTATCAGGAGTGTCATTACCACTGAGAAAGTCATTGCAAAAATCCATAACCTCTCTCGCCACATAACCTTCAATAATACTCCCTTCAGGCCGATAACGGTTTCGAACATCACCTTTAAAAATGCTCATGTATCGTTCAAAGGGATACATCCAATGCAAGAAAATTGGTCCCAACATTTTCACTTCCCTAGTCAAGTGGACAATAAGATGTACCATGATATCAAAGAACGAAGGAGGGAAATACATCTCAAGCTGACATAGGGTAACAACCACTTCTCTTTGCAAATTATCGAGAGTATCAGGGTCAATAACTTTACTGCATAGACTGTTGAAAAAGAAACAAAGTCTGGTAATTGCAAACCTTACATGCTTTGGCAATATAGATCGAATTGCCACGGGTAATATTTGTTGCATTAGAGTGTGACAATCATGAGATTTAAGACCTATCAACTTCAGATCTTTCATTGATACCAATCTACGGATGTTGGATGAGTAACCATGTGGCACCTTAACATTTACCAAGCATTCACAAAAAGTTTTTTTCTCCTTTCTAGACAACGTGTAACAAGCGGGAGGTAAGTATGTTCTTTTACTACCCATTTCACGTAATTCTGTTAATTCTGACCTTATTCCCATTTCACATAGGTCCAGTCTGGATTTTATCCCATCTTTAGTCTTACCTGGTATATTTAACAGAGTACCAATGATGCTATCACAGACATTTTTCTCAACGTGCATTACATCGATACAATGCCTGACTGTCAAAGAACTCCAATAAGGAAGATCCCAAAATATTGACTTCTTCTTGAATGAAGAATTATCACTCCGTGTGGCCATACTACATTGTGATTTCTTACCAAATTCATTGACAATGTCTTTTACTCTTTCATAAACAACATCCCCTGGTATAGGTTTAGGTGCACTCCATTCATCATTCCATCCATTGAATGCTTTGCGCTTCCTACGATACGGATGGAATTTTGAAAGAAACCTTCGATGACCAAGATATACAGTCTTGCCGCCATGTTTTAGTCTTATTGAATCAGTGTTTTCTTCACATATAGGACACGCTTTAGCTCCTTTGACACTATATCCAGACAAATTCCCATATGCTGGAAAGTCATTAATAGTGCAAAACAACATAGCGTGCAAACGAAATGTCTCTCTTGCTGAAGCATCATAGGTCATCACACCTTCAGCCCAAAGTTTCTTTAAGTCATCAATCAAAGGTTCAAGATAAACATCGATATCATTTCCGGGTTGTTTAGGGCCCGATATCAACAATGACAACATAACGTACTTATTTTTCATACACATCCAGGGAGGAAGATTGTATATAACAAGCATGACTGGCCAAGTGCTATGTTGGCTGCTCAATGTCCCGTACGGATTCATCCCATCTGTACAAAGCCCAAGTCTTAGATTCCTATCTTCTTCACCAAATTTGGGGTACAATAGATCAATCTTCTTCCACTATGGGGAATCAGACGCATGTCGCAGGATCCCATCATTATTTTTCTTAACATCTGCATGCCACCTCAAATTCTTCGCATCTTTCGGATTTGCAAACAAGCGTTGAAACCGTGATATTATAGGTAGATACCAAAACACCTTGGCAGGAGAACTAGTTTTGGACTCCCCCGAAGTCGTCAATTTATACCGTGACGCACCACATTTTGGACAATCTTTCAAATCTACATAGTCCTTTTGAAATAATACACAATCATTCGGGCATGCGTGTATCTTCTTGGCCTCCATTCCCATTGGGCACAACATTTTCTTTACCTGGTATGTTGAGATTGGCAGCTCGTTTCCTTCAGGAAGCATTTCTTTCAACAAAGTCAACAATGAAGTGAAGCTTTTGTCGCTCCATCTATTGTTAGCTTTCAACTTATACAATCTCAACACAGCGCTAAGCTTCGTAAACTTAGCACAGCCTGTGTATAACGGTATCTCAGCATCATGCACAATGTTTCTAAAGATAGGAGGTGGATCAGTGTGCTCTACCCTACAACTATCCAACATCACATCAACGATGTCTGCTGGAACTGGTTCGTTCACATTTACGTCATCGGAGGCAATTTCTTCTTCCACCCAAGCACTGCTATCGACATCTACTGGTTTCGATTTTGAAATCTCTCCATGCCAGTGCCATTCTGTATAGCCTTGTACAATCCCGTTGCACATGACATGACTTTTGATTTCCTCACCAGTGTTGACTTTCAAGTTGTTACCGCAATGCCTACATGGACAGTAGAACCTATCTGTAGGTTTTTTCCTATGTTCCTCAGAAAATCTAATAAACTGATCAAGACCAGATATAAACTCTGGGGTGCAACGATTACGAATGGACATCCATGATCTATCCATTCTATGATCAGAGAAAACAAGTATATATTAGGAAAATATTAGGGTATACACTTACATCCTAAGTGTATAATGTGATGTCATTCTTATATATAATAAATGTGTACCACCCATCCCATCCTTGAACACCTAATCTCACTAGTAAGTGTATAATGTGTATTGGGTTTTCGAGAAAATTTCGGCAGCATTTCCCCGCTGTTCTCTAAGTACATATGTACTTAGAGAACAAATGGGGAAATGCTACTGAAATTTTCTCGAAAACCCAATACACATTATACACTTACATCCTAAGTGAGATTAGTTGTTCAAGAACAGTCCCAAACTGGGGACTATCCAAGATTTACTCCTAATGAGTCAATCTTGGACGGGTTTCTAGGCCAACAAACACATTTGATGTCATTCTTATATATAATAAATGTGTACCACCTATCCCATCCTTGAACACCTAATCTCACTAGTAAGTGTATAATGTGTATTGGGTTTTCGAGAAAATTACGACAGCATTTCCCCTCTGTTCTCTAAGTACATATGTACTTAGAGAACAAACGGGGAAATGCTGCCGAAATTTTCTTGAAAACCCAATACACATTATACGCTTACATCCTAAGTGAGATTAGGTGTTCAAGAACAGTCCCAAACTGGGGACTATCCAAGATTTACTCCTAATTAGTCAATCTTGGATGGGTTTCTAGGCCAACAAACACATTTGATGTCATTCTTATATATAATAAATGTGTACCACCTATCCCATCCTTGAACACCTAATCTCACTAGTAAGTGTATAATGTGTATTGGGTTTTCAAGAAAATTTCGGCAGCATTTCCCCGCTGTTCTCTAAGTACATATGTACTTAGAGAACAAACGGGGAAATGCTACCGAAATTTTCTCGAAAACCCAATACACATTATACACTTACATCCTAAGTGAGATTAGGTGTTCAAGAACAGTCCCAAATCGGGGACTATCCAAGATTTACTCCTAATGAGTAAATCTTGGACGGGTTTCTAGGCCAACAAATACATGTGTTGTCATTCTTATATATAATAAATGTCTATAAAATATAAGCAAAATGGTTAATCCTAATCAACAGAGCATTATTAAATAATAAATCAAGAAATCAATAGTTTCAAACAAAAGGTCTAGGAATCTTTACTAGACATTATATGTATCCCTAATCATCATATTTAACATACTACATTATTATGAACATCCAGATTAGATTAAGATCATACTATGTTATAACCATTGGTTTAATAACCCTATTTCCGCATGTACATGTTTATCAACTTTAAAACCCTATAATTCATGAAATCATTCTAATTCAATTCAATATGTTGGGATCACATAATTATATAATGACATCAGAATATATAGAAGAATCATAATTAACATGATTAACAACATGCTCATCAAACTAGGGTTTTCTTGAATATCATCTAATATTTGTGTACTAGACATTATATGTATCCCTAATCATCATATTTAACATACTACATTATTATGAACATCCAGATTAGATTAACTCTAATCAAATACATTACATGCATTTTTATCACAACAATTTATCGATGCAAAAAAAAGTAGAGCAGCTAGCAGCGGGAAGACCAACCTTGTCAGAGTGAAGAAGGTAGAGGCTCCGGTGGCTCTGGCTGGAGGAGTAGCTAGCAGCGACGGTGGTGGAGTAGCTAGCAGCGAGGCTGGAGATGATGGTTGCGGCGGCGCGACGGCGGTGGAGGAGCACCAGGGGCGTGGCGGCGCCTAATCTCAGGCGTGGCGGTGCCTAATCTCAGGCGTTGGCGCTGGAGCAGCAGGGGCGGCGGAGAAGGGAAGAAGGTGCAGGAGTGGCGGCGGAGAAGGAGGCGCCGGAGAAGGGGGCGCCAGAGAAGAAATTACCGGAGAAGGGGGCGCCGGAGAAGAAATCGGCGGCAGCAGAGAAGAAAAGGTAATCGGCTCGCAATGAAACAGAAGAAAGGAGAAGAGTCGGGCAATCGCGGGTAATAAAGTTCCCAAATAGCGTCGTTTGTTTCAAACAACCGACGCCTAAACCTCTTTAGCGTCGGTTGTTTGCAACAACTGACGTCCAATTGGACGATATTTTCATGAAATTGTTTGGCAGGAACCACCTTCAGCGTCGGTTATATAAGGATAACCGACGCTGAAAGTGACACTTTTCGTGCAAATTTTCATCGCACATAGGCGTCGGTTTATACCTACATAACCGACGCTGAAAATGACACTATTTTTTTGATCAAAATTTGGATTTTGTGGGCGACTTTAAGCGTCGGTTTGTTATAAACAACCGACGCTGAATAAAAAGCGGTACCCGTGTCTGGCTGGTCTTCGAATATAGACGTCGATTTTCTTAAACAACCGACGCCTTATATGTTAGGCGTCGGTTTTCCTTAATAACCGACGCCCAGAAAAGTGACACTGAATGATATTTCTGTAGTAGTGTAAGTTCATGGAGCTTTTGTGGTTTTGTCTACACATGTCTACTACAGAGGAGGAGAGGATTCAACATTTTGATAAGGGTCTGAACACTAAGTTATCTACAACTGTAGCTTCTTTAGAGAATAGAGAGAGGTTTGCCACCTTTGTGGAGTCAGTTAGGCAGATAGAGAGGTTCGTGACTGAGAAACATGAGGCTAATAATAGGAAAGGACCTGCCCAGTTCCAGGGACAGAGGTCTGGAAGTTTCAAGAAACCAAGGTTTCCTGCACCATTAGCACCACAGAGGTTCAATGCATAGACGCAGTGGACATCAAGCAAGGGTAGAGGCTATAGTTTTCTGCCAAGTGGAGCCCATAGTACGACATCAATGTCAGTAATAGGACCATCTAAACCACAGTAGGACAGAAACTACTTCAAGTATGGGCAGACATGACATATGATAAGGGATTGTCCAGTTAGAGACATGGAGGTAACCCGACCACCGATGTAGAGTCAACAAGGATCTCAGAGGTAATAGTTTGGTAGTGGCACATGAGGACGCAGACATGTGTCCCAAGCAGGTTCATCTGCACCAAACAATAGAGCACGGAGTCGACAACAGGCAACAGTGAGATTCTATGTAATGAATCAGCCAGAGGCAGTAGTCAATCCACTATTCATGATAGGTCAGATGGAATTGTTTTATTCTAATATGTCTTCATACTTCTTCGTATCTGTTTTGATTTATCTGGGTGCTACACATTCGTTTATCACTTGAAAAGTGATTCATGACTGTAATATGATTGTTAGTCGTAGAGCAGATGATCTGTTATGAGAAACTCTGTTAGTCAGATCTGTAGTTTTACGAGAGGTATGTTCTCCCTGTGTTCTTTCTTTTTTAGAACACAACATTCAGGTGGATCTTATACCACTTGAGATGTATGGGTTTGATGTAATTCTTGGGATGGATACCCTAGGAAAGTATAAGGTTGTCTTGGATTGTGGTTCCAAGCAAGCGATGTTCACAGACAATGATGAGACATGGGTCTTTTAGGGGGACAGAAAGATTATTCCAACATGTCTAGTATTAGCAATGGTAGCTGAGAGATTGATGCAACAAGAATGTGAAGCATTTTTGGCACATGTGGTAGATACCAAACCAGAAAGTCCTAGTCTTCCTGAAGTTCCTATTGTCAAGGAATTCAAGGATGTGTTTCCTGAAGAATTTTTAGATATTCCTCCACCTCAAGAGATTGATTTCAAGATTAATCTAATTCTGGGTACACAACCCATAGCCCAAACACCTTATTAGATGACGCCTATTGAGATAGACGAACTCAAGAATTAGTTATAAGAGTTGCTTGAGAAAGGTTTCATTCGACCGAGTACTTCTCCATGGGGTTCTCCAGTTCTTTTTGTTAAAAAGAAGGATGGGTCTATGGGGTTATGCATAGACTATAGACAACTTAACAAGGTGACTATAAAGAACAAATATCCTCTGCCAATGATAGATGATCTGTTTGACCAGTTGTGAGGTGCAAAAGTGTTCTCTAAGATAGATCTAAGGTTAGGATATCATCAGTTACGTATCAAGGAGAGTGACATACCTAAGTCAGCCTTTAGGACTAGTTACAATCATTATGAGTTTGTAGTTATGTCGTTTGGACTAACTAATCCACTAGATACATTCATGGACCTGATGAATAGAATCTTGCAACCATTCCTTGATCATTTCATAGTGGTCTTCATGGAAGACATCCTGATATATAGTAGAGATGGTCAACAACATGAACAACACCTTCGTCAAGCCTTGACTTTGTTGAGATAGCACAAACTATATACTAAGTTTAGCAACTATGAATTTTGGTTGTCAAAAGTGTCCTTTCTAGGACACGTTATATCTGCTTTAGGTATTCGTGTTGTTCCTAAGAAAGTGGAGTCTATTTTAGAGTGGGAACAGGCCAAGACACCAACTGAGATTCACAATTTCTTAGGTCTGGTAGGTTACTATAGAAGGTTTATTAAAGACTTCAGTTCTATAGCATTACCCCTAACTAGGTTGACCAAGAAGGAGGTTCCTTTTGTCTGGAATGACAAGTATCATCGTTCTTTCTAGTTGTTGAAAGAAAGGTTAACTAGTAAATCTATTTTGGTTTTACGTGAGCAGAGAAAGGGATACATTATTTTCTGTGATGCCTCTAAGAATGGTCTAGGATGTGTGCTGATGCAGAGTGATCATGTAGTTTCTTTTGCTTCTCGACAGCTTAAGAAACACAAGGAGATTTATTTTATACATGATCTAGAGTTAGTTGTAGTGGTCCACACGTTGAAGATTTAGAGGCATTATCTTTATGGAGAAAAATGTCAGATTTTCACATACCATAAAAATTTGAAGCACATCTTCTCATAGGATGAGTTGAATATGAGACAACGCCACTGGATGGAATTAATCAAGGACTACGATTGTAAAATTGATTATCATCTAGGAAAACCTAATGTAGTGGCAGATGCACTAAGTAGAAAATCTTCATCTCCACCCATAGATAAAACACATTTGAATTCTTTAATGTGCTTTAAACGGGACATGTTTGTCTCTTTGAGACAAATAAATGTACATTTAAAAGTATCTTTGTTAGCAAGACTGCTGGCCAGGATGCATGTGAAACCTACTCTGAAACAACAGATTAAAGAGGCACGACAGGCTGATACTATGATTCAACAGATATGGTCAGAATATGGTAGTGAGAAACGGGATGGTTTCCATGAGTCAGAGGATGAGGTAGTTTGTTACCATGGTAGGATGGTAGTGCCTGATGCCAATGAATTAAGAAAGATAGTTATGGAGGAAGCTCATTCATCCATGTATGCAATGCATCCAGGGAGTACTAAAATGTATCATAACTTAAAAGATATGTATTGGTGGACTGGTTTGAAGAAGGATGTAGATGAGTTTGTTATGCGGTGTCTAATGTGTTAGCAAGTTAAAGTAGAACACCAGAAGCCCACAGGAACATTGCAACCCTTACCTATACCGCAGTGGAAATGGGATCGCATGAAAATGGACTTTGTGGCTGGTCTACCCAGAACAACCAAAAGTCGTGATTCCATTTGGGTGATAGTTGATCGATTGACTAAGTCAGCACATTTTCTTCCTGTTAAAACAACATATACTGCTGAAAAACTTGCACAAATCTACATAGATGAGATAGTGTGGTTACACAGAGTTCCAACAACAATTGTGTTTGATAGAGGTCCCCCGTTTACAAGTCATTTTTGGGAACTACTACATAAAGTCTTGGGTATGCAGTTAAATTTTAGCACAACGTTTCACCCTAAGACAGATGGATAATCTAAAAGGACTATACAAACTTTGGAGAACTTGCTTAGGGCATGTGTTCTTCAGTTTGTAGGAAGTTGGGACTTACACTTGAGCTTAATAGAGTTTGCCTACAACAATAGTTATCAGACTAGTACTGATATGGCACCATATGAAGCCTTATATGGTAGACGTTGTAGATCTCTATTATGCTGGTATGAGACAGGAGAATACCAACTTTTGGGTGCTGAATTAGTGCAACAGACAACTAAAAAGATTAAAGTAATACAACAATAGTTGAAGGATGCACATGATAGATATAATTCATATGCTGATAAACACCACAGACCTTTAGGATTTTAAGTTGGAGACAGGGTGTATCTCAAGGTCTCTCCTTGCAAAGGTGTTCTCAAATTTGGGAAAAGGGTAATTTAGCTCCTAGATTTATAGGACCTTACCCAGTGATAGCACAGATTGAAAAGGTAGCCTATAGATTGGAGTTTCCACTTGAGCTACATAGACTACATCCAGTGTTTCATATATCTATGCTGAGAAAGTGTCTTCCTCATACAGAGTTGGTGTTGTAACCTATAGAGGTAGAAGTGAATGAAGATATATTCTATGGGGAAGGTCCAATGATGATTCTTGACAAAAGAATCAAGAAGTTAAAAAAGAAAGATATTGTTCTTATGAAAGTTCTCTGGCATCAATGTGGCATTGAAGAAGCCACATGGGATCTAGAGGAAGAAATGAGGAGGAAGCACCCTTCTCTTTTCTCTTAAGATTTTGGGGATGAAATCCCTATTAGGGGTTGATAATTATAACATCCCTGACCTAGGTTATGCCATAACCCTAGAAGTTTTTCTTAAGTAAGTTATTAATAACTTTTTTTAATCTTTTGAAAAGTAATTAAGACTCAAGTAGAGTTTAATTTTCAAGTTTGAGTTTATTTGCAAACTGTTTGTGCATTATATGATAGTTTGTGTGCAAATTGCAATTTACCCAAGATGAGGGGTTATATTGCAATATGTCACATATTGAACGTGCCTCAAGTTATTTAGCATCATAAGAGAGAGAATGATGCTAAGGGGTGGCTTGTGGAAAGCCTAAGTTCCAAGTTGGAGCTTGTTTGAATAATGCTTGTGCCTTGTGTACCACTTTTGGTGCAAATTAAAATTTACCCAAAATGTTGGGTTGATATGCAAAATACCACCTCTAGAGTGTTCCTACTCTCTCTTAGCATCATCTAGAGTATATATAAAGAAAGAGACACCATGTTTGAATCATATTTGAGTAATGGTATTCATGGTAATGAAAAGACCAAGAAGAGTTGTATAGTTGAAACCCTAAAATGAGTTGTATTGAGTTGTAGAGCTTCTATGGGAGTCTCTATTGGCCAAGAAGCCATATAGGAGGTCCCATATCATTTTTTCAACTCTTGGAAAAGGCCATGATGATTTAAGAACCTCAATAAGGTGATGGATATCAGTTTACAACTTTCCTAGGAAAAGTTGTATCGATTTGTGAATAAAGTGATGTTGGGTTGAAATATCTTGTTCAACAAGATAACTAATGGCCAAAATCTTATCCCTAAATTATCCCAAATAGTTTTTCATGTCAATATAAATATGTGTGCATGCATGGGCATGTGTCACCTAGTAGTATAAGGTGATGACACCTCTTATACACTCTCTCTCATGAGCCTCAATTATATATACCACTCCTTTCACCTACTAGTGAAACTTTTCAAATCCTACAACTCTCTTTCTCTTAGATATTGTGCATAGTAGTTGAGGATTAAGGATGATCTTGAGCCTTAAGCTTAAGGTGAAGCCATGTTCATCTTCAACCTTAGTTGAAGCATGAATCTCGGGTTGTGATTCTTCCTTTATTTTCTTCTTCATCAAGTTCTTATGTATGGTGATTCTTTGCATATAGAGGAGTTGTGAACAAGTCTTGGATATTTGATAAGTTCATCTTCAACCTTGGGAACATGAATATTTGGAGCTTGGAGCTTTGAAGTTGTTCTTGAGGCGGGTTATATAACTTGAACCCAATCATTTTATTATTCACCATCAATCTTGCTATACTTGTTGATCTACTTTCAATTTCATTTTTTCTTGAATGATTGATGATTCTACGAGTTCTAATAGTTTCATAGGACTTTTGTCCATGAATTAGAATAGTAAGGGATGAAAGTCTAGATCTTGATGATGATGACATCATCTGGCACAAATCGATATCGGGATGAAGTACCTCTAACCCGATATGGTATTTTTTAAACCCAATATGGTGATATGAAATCCATTATGCCTTGGAATCCCACACCCCTATTATTTTGTACATTTGGGTTGGTTGAAAAAGGACTAACCAGATGTCTAGGATGTCACTCAACACATGGTAGGTTGATACTTTGAAGGTTTGAAAAGGTATGAGCATAAAGGTCTAACCCGATATAGTGACACACACACATACCTCTTGGACTATATGGTGGTAAGCACACCGCTTGGACGATATGGTGGTAAGCACACACCTCTTAGATGATATGGTGATAAGAACACACCTCTTGGATGATATGGTGGTAAGAACACACCTCTTGGATGATATGGTGGTAAACACACACCTCTTGGATGATATGGTGGTAAGCACACACCTCTTGGACGATATGGTGGTAAGCACACACCTCTTGGATGATATGGTAGTAAGCATACACCTCTAGCCTTATATGGTGGAAGCACATCAAAACCAATATGGAGGTAAGCAACACAAATCCGATATACTTGATTGAGTAACACATGAAGTGTGTTATGTCAAATGATGCATTAAGATGTAAAGATTTTAATTTTTGTTAAGTGTAGGCCAATGTACCTTGAGAAAAGGGTTGAGACAACTTAACACAGTATGTTGTAATCAATATCCTAGTGAGGATGAGAGAGAAACTCATACTTGTATGATAATCATTTAATGATAAATGATGAGAATAAACAAGTATGATTGAATACTTATGATATAAATGTATGCTCCTAATATGTGTGGAGCTATGAATTAGGGTTTTGATTCTTGATAATATGAACTTGAAACCCTAATCAGATAAAAAAGGGAAACCCTAACCCTAATAATGAGAAGGTTGTATTTCTCTTGTATTGCATGGTGATGATATGTACTTGATATTATTTTGATCATGAATACTAACCATGCAGGTATCATGAAATGATGAGCATAGCTAGGTATGAGCTATGATGTTTCATATGATATAGATTAAATGGGCCTTGTGAGCCATGTAATATGCTTGTGCAACAAGTATAATGTATACATGGGTCTGAGGACCTAGAGGTAATAGTTGCTTGATAAGAGGTGACAATGTTTAGTGATAAACTAAGGGTTTGAATTCCCAGATCTAGCAATCATGATGATGATAATGTTAAGGGATGAGAATCCTCATTATTGTGATAAGGGACTGAGATCCCGAGTGTTATGAATTAAATGTGTTCCAAAGATTATGAAATTACTTGATAAATGTATTACACATTTCTTTGTTGCATCCGTTATAATTCATGCTTGTAACTTGGTTGATGGTAAAAGATACTGTAATGCACCTAATTAATCAAGTGGAACCTTATCATGTAGTTAATAGATCCATTCAATGTTAGAATTTGTGAATGGTGAAACGAGTTTAACTCGGAGAGCATATTTTTGAATATGTGAGGGTAATGAGTGAAAATATCCTTACATCCAAATAGGGATTGTTGTGTGATCTCCCTCATCATCATAAGAGTATGGCTATATGCCATGACTCAATATTAATATATTGATGATTGATGTGTGATCTCCCTGATGAGAGTGCATGATGCGGCTGTAACTATATAGTGAAGATGCCACTATACCCTAGCAAGCTAATAGCAGTTTAACATGTGATGTCACTATCAGTGGTCTTATACTGACCAAGATAGGTGAGGTCTTGTAAGTCGGCTCTTCCTTTGACCTTGTATGGTATCGATTCTTTATGTAGCTGTGGTCGGTTGGAGCATGAGCAATATATCTCATCTCTTCAGGGCATAGTGTGATTGTAAATATGTAATCATCCATGTAGCGTATTTGATTAAGGATTGAATATGGAAACATTGGTTGATGTTACACTACTTTTATACATCTTGAATGGATAGATGTTATATGTGTTCTTTGTATTCCTTATAAAGTGAATAGATGATTTATTTCTCTATCATAGATAGTTGCATTGCTTTAAAAGATGATATTGCTTTGTTATGCTTATAAACAATGATTAATCTTGATTATTAATATAAAAGTTCCTCTCCTCATTTTTATACTATTTACTTGTGATGATAATGTTGTTGGTGGATATTTATATCTCTCGCTGGGACTTTTATCTCACCCCGTTGGTCCCAACATTTTTAGGTGGACGTGGGCGAGGAGGTAGAGACCGTACTATAGAGGGAGGACAACAACAATAGGGACAACAATTACAACTTCGATTGAGTGTGTTGTATGTCATGTCATGTAGATAGAAGTCATATGTGTTGTCTTTATACTCTTAGGTCCTTGGGAGTTAGTACATAATGGTTTTATAAATGATATGAGATTTTGGTTTGTATTCCTCGAAGTTTTATTTTGCTTATGTATATGTTTGGGAAAAGCAACTAGTATATGATATCCTCAAGCTGAGATGGTACAATGTACAATGTGAACCCTGATGTATATATTGCTTTGGTTATTCCCTTAAGAGTTTCCTACAAATGGATCTCTTTGCAAAATAGTTTTAATTTTTAGTGATCTTTGTTAATCTACTGCTAATGGTTATTCCACGTAATTATTGTGATGATTTGATTGTTGGTTTGATAGAGGTCATCACAAGTTTTGGTATCAGAGCCTAAGGTTCGCTGAGTCTACAGAGACATAGGATTAAGGTTGTTGAGTCTCTTCTAGTATCCTCCAATTTATCTTATAGTGACTTCTGCTCATATAGGAGAAGAAGTCAAGCTAAAAGATGGCTGGAGCACATGAAGAACATGCTGCTGAGAGAAGTATTGTTACACGAGGAGGAGGTGCAAGGGATCAGGTAAGAGAGGAATCAGTGCTCGAGAATCCCCATCTTGATCAAGCCATTCTATAAAACCTAGCCTTTCATGCTCTTTTCAGATAGTTCATGACACAACAACGCATGTGGAAGACCAGATGCCAGCACCAGCACCTAGGGCACCAGTTCCCAATGAGGGACATAGGTCTGGTAAGACCTTTGAGCGATTATGACGGGTAGGAGCCACTAAATATGTCGATATAGCTGACCCAACAGACGCAGATTTATGGCTCACTGGGCTAGAAAAAGCCTTTAGAATCCTTAGCATCCCAGAAACTAATAAAGTTAGGCATGCTGTGTATCTTTTAAATGGAAGTGCTAGCCATTGGTGGGTCATTGAAGAAGAGAAAAGATCGGGTGTTGAGGTCGGATGGGAGGAGTTCCGATGTGAGTTTGTCAGTATATGATTTCCCATGACTTATCTAGATGAGAAAATCTCATAGTTCAAGCGTATTAAGCAAGGACCAATGAAGACTAGTGAGTATGAAGCTAAGTTCATGAAGCTTTTGTGGTTTTGTCCACACATGGCTACTACAGAGGAGGAGAGGATTCATCATTTTGAGAAGGGTCTAAACATTGAGTTATCCACAACTATAGTTTCTTTAGAGAATAGAGAGAGGTTTGCCACCTTTGTGGAGTCAATTAGGCAGATAGAGATGTTCCTAACTGGGAAATGTGAGGCTAACAGTTGGAAATGACCTACCCAGTTCCAGGAATAGAGGTCTGGAAGTATCAAGAAACTAAGGTTTCCTACACCATTAGTACCACAGAGGTTCAATTCACAGACGTAGTAGACATCAAGATAGGGTAGAGACCGTAGTTTTCTACCAAGTGGAGCCCATAATACATCATTAATGTCAGTAACATGACCATCTAGACCACAACAGGACTAAAACTGCTTCAAGTGTGGGAAAATAGGACATATGACAAGGGATTGTCCTATTAGAGACATGGAGGTAACCCAACCACTGAGGCAGAGTCAACAAGGCTCTCAGAGGAAACAATGTAGCAGTGGCACATGAGGATGTGGACATGTGTCCCAAGAAGGTTCATCTGCACCAAACAACATAGCATGGAGTCGACAACAGGCAACGACGAGGTTCTATGCAATGAATCCGTCGGAGGCAGTAGTCAATTCATGAGTCGTGACATGTCAGATGGAATTATTTCATTCTAATATGTCATCATCCTACTTCGTATCTATTTTGATTGATCCATGTGATACACATTCCTTTATCACTCAAGAAGTGATTCATGACTGCAATATGACTGTTAGTCATAGAGCAGATAATCTGTTATTAGAAACTGCGTTAGTCGGATCTATAGTGTTGCGGGAGGTATGTTCTCCCTGTGTTCTTTCTTTTTCAGAACACAACATTCAGGTGGATCTTATACCACATGATATGCACGAGTTTGATGTAATTCTTGGGATGGATACCCTAGATAAGTATTAGGTTATCTTGGATTGTAGTTCAAGAAAGCTATGTTCACAGACAGTGATGAGACATGGGTCTTTTAGGGGGACAGAAAGACTCTTCCAACCTGTTTAGTATCAACAATGGTAGCTGAGAGATTGATGCGACAAGGATGTGAAGCATTTTTGGCACATGTGGTAGATACAAAAGCAGAAAGTCCTAGTCTTCCTAAAGTTCATGTTGTCAGGGAATTCAAGGATGTGTTTCTTGAAGAATTTCCAGATATTCCTCCACCTCGAGAGATTGATTTTGAGATTAATCTAATTCCAGGTACACAACCCATAGCCTAAACACCTTGTAGGATGGAACCTATTGAGATGGTAGAACTCCAGAAACCCATAACAAGTTTTAAATACAACAATTTTGATCATATACACAAACTTTAGCATCCTACTTTCCATCATTTTCAAAAAGCTTAGGTTCCAGAATTCAAGTTGCTATCCGTATAGCCTAATCCTTAAATTTTTACTAGAATCATCCTCCACCAAATATAGCTTTTCCCAAACCTTATGGAGCAGATCATCATCACTTGTCCATAAGAGCTTCATTGTATATCTTGTGAAAGAGTATTGTAATCTCCTTATTCTATTCTTATTTTTGTTACTTGTGATTGTGGTTGGACTACTTCTGCAAGTGGTGGTGCTCTCCCTCGACCCTCGGTGTATCTGTAAAAGAAGAGGTGTGCCGGTGCTCTTCATTGGCCCTCGATGTTTCTATAAAAGAAAATGTGTGGTGGTACGATTCCTCGACCCTCAATGTTTCTGCAAAAGAAGAGGTGTGGTGATGCTCTTTGTCGTCCATTGGTGCATTCGTAAAAGAAAAGGTTTGATGGTGCTCTTCCATGGCCGGTAAAGAAGAGGATTTAGTTGCAAGAACTATTTTGTAAGTTGTCCTTACTAATAAATTAATAAAAGTGTTTGTTGCAATGGGAACAACTAGGTAGTGGACTGACGTGGTAGATGGTACCCACTCTAAATCTTGTCTCTCTTTTGTGGTTGCCTGTTTTATTTCTATTGTTCTTTAAATGTGTTTAAATATATTACAAAGACTCTATTCACCCCCCTCTAGATCTTTCATTTGGAATCAGAGTAGGTCTTTAAGGATCCCTTACATGTCTTGAAGAATGGGGGACGATGTACTTGGTAACATAAACTTAGAAGGAACTCATGTGAGCAAGCCGCTTGTGTTTGATGGATCCAACTACAATCATTGGAAGCAGGATATACAATCCTACATTCAAGGAGTTGGAGTTGATATTTCGAGCATGGTCATCCACCCGTATGAACCTCCTACAATCGAGTTTGAGGAATGGGATGAGTAAATGGTAATAAAATCTACCCGAAATGCCAAAGTTGTAAGTATCTTATATTCACATTTATCTCCTAAAGAATTTGATAAAATATCCACTTGTGAAATCACATATGATATATGGAGAGTACTTTTGATTACACATGAAGATACTTTTCTAGTCAAGAGTAATAATATATTTGATATGTAAGAAAATGAAACTATTTCTGACTTGTAAGCTAGCTTTTCTTCTATAACAAATAATTTAAGTGCCTTAGAGAAGTACGTAAGTGAAGAAAGTAAAGATGCAGAATGCAACCATATAGTCAATTGCCTACATGATCAACATGAAGAAGGTAATAATGGAGAAGAAGGAGCACATATATAAGCACATGCACATGATGAAGATGAAGGTAAAAATAGTGATGATGAGGTATCTCTTACTACTATATCAAAAGATAATATTATTTTTATGATTGAAAAAGTCTTAAATAATAAATCTTCTATGATTGAAAAAGATCTTTCTAACCAATGCTTGATTTCTACTAAAGAAAATGAAAATTTAATGTTGACATTGAAAAAATTTCTAATAGTAGAAATATGTTACATTTTTACAATCATGGTTTTGGATACATTCCAAAACACTTCGAAAGAAAGAAAAGGAGGAATCCTATCTTTAATCAATTAGATTTCTATCTTTCCATCTCCATTAATCATGTGACATGTTTTGCCTTTAGAAAGTTAAGACATGATGTATGCCCTATCACTCACTAGAAATGATGTACAAGAAAAAGAAAGTACACAAAGTGTTGATAGTGATGTATTTATTTCTATATTATCCAAAAATGAGCATACTAAACTTAATAAGATCACCGTGGATAGAGTGGAAAAGTATAAGAACAACAAAAGAAAATTGGATACTATTGTTGATTCGCTTGTAAAGGTTGATGAGAAAAATGATATCAATATTGTTCTCTTAATTTGCTTTAAAGTAATTGAGAATGGATAATTATTTCTGACAGGCTACCTATCGATTGAATGGATGTTCAACAGAGGGGCAATTTGGTTGATATTCCAATTTGATCGAGCTATTGACTATCATGTTTTGTTTTGACAATCTTACAATTAAAGATTTAGAGTCATTTTGTTACATGTTTTTTTGGTCTTTCAGGCTATAAATGTTTTATTTTGCAAATGTGATATTTTCACACACGCTCGGTCAAGATGATAAAATTGGAACTTTATTTCTTGAATCCTGATTAAATTTATATACTTTTCTATTGTTGATACTTTACCATTATAAATTTCATATGCTTTTTTATTTTGGTCAATTGATTACCTTTGATCATCTTTAATGAGATGGGATTCTGTACAAAAGAGTGCATATGACAAGATTAAAATACTCCATAGAATTGTTTGGCAACATGTTAGAAATACTAAATTTCCATAATGACACATTAAATCTTTTGTTACATTCCAATCTTCTTCCACTCTTTCTATAAACCTTTTAAATATGGTCAAAGAGCTTGGTCAAAATTTGCAATTTCTTTTGCAATCTATTTTGAATTCAACAATATATTTAGATGTTCCAAATAACATAAAAATAACAGTGTCATAACTTCGTTGAGCCAAACATCTTTTTTTATCATATTGTTTTTTGGGGGGGAGTCAGGGGGTTGTATTATTCATATCACCCTCCTCTTATGGCCTCATTCAAAGGAGTAAAAATCTATCCCTATGGTTATGTGTACCGAGAGGAATGTATTGGGAGTCTGTGGCCCTATCCCTCTCCACTAAGGGGAGGATGATAGCTGGGGGGGTCATAGGTCATAGGACCTCTTTGGTTTTTCAGGTGATATTTAGCCAGTCCATCAGCCACCTGGTTTGCCTTCCTTCTAATATGTTTGAAGGTAACCTCACTGAGTTTGTTGGCTCTACTTCAGATGCAGTGGATGGAAGGATTGTATACAGGGGGGAGATCCTCTACACCTTCCACCCGGTCGATAGCTTTCTTACTATCACTCTCGGTGATCATTCTGGTAGACCTTGAGCTTTAGCAAATTTGAGCATAGCTTTAATGGCCTCCAGCTCACCCTCCACCGTCGAGTGTGCCCTACCTTTGTCCCCCCATCCAGTAATCCATCCTTCCCTATCGTCCCTGGAAACTAATGCAATGGTTATTCCCGCTCTTCTGGTCACTATGTCAGTATTGTACTTCATCTGTCCTTCATCTAGGAAGGCCCATCGCTCCTCTTGATGGTTCTACCTATTCCCCAGGCTTAACGTTCCAATACCGACCTCAGCCTCCAGAGCATATTGTACCACAATGATGATTACCTGGGGTGGAATGTTCTTATCATTGAACACTTTCGTATTTTGTTCTTTCCAAATGTTCCAAGTAGTAAGCATGACCTTCTCCCGACCTCCATGGCCTACTTTGAGACAACAATTCATCCATGCCTCAAGGTTACCAGTGAAGAAATTTCTAATTTCCTTACAGATGTTGCTAAGTTCCCACACCTCTCTCGCTGTGGGGCAATCACGTAGAGCATGAAGTGTGGTTTCTACCACCTCCTTACATCTAGTAAATGATGCATAGGTAGTGAGGTGTCTACTCCTCCTTCTATAATTCATGAGGATAGCTTCTTTATAGGATAACCACACGAAGATGATCACCCTTTCTGGGCAGTTTTCCTTCCACAACCTTTCCCAACAACCCACTCTATTGGTCTGTGTTCCTCTCCATAGTAACTTGTAAGCTGATGTTGTTCTTAAGAAATGCTCCTATATCCCCTCTATACCCACCCATCCTCACCATTGGCCCTGTCGGGTGCCTCCTTGTTTAGGATATTCTTAGCTGAATGTTCGGTGAACCACTCCCTAATGAATCTCTCATCCTACTTGCCAACTTCTTTGATCATGCTACACACCTACATATCTAAAAAACCTTCTGGTATCATCTTGGTGCCCACATCAACGAGTTGACCCTCACCCAACACCCATCTATCCTTCCAGAAGTTGGTATCTATCCCATTTTCAAGTCCTCTATATGAGTGGTTGTTGATGAATTCATCAAGGGAATACATAGATTTCCAGAAGGGCAAGCTGTTGCTGGTTGGTTTGTTTAGGAGGCCTTTGTATTTTCCCTAAATGCCCTCCACCCACGGGACATGTCTCTTGTTCTTTAGATCCCACACATTTTTATAGAGCAACACCTTATTCTAAGACCTCATGTATTTAACTCCTAAACCACCTTCATTCTTATCCAATGTAACTACATCCCACGCCACCAACAACATGGGGTGGGCTTTGTGGCATCCTCCCCATATGAAACCTTGCACCATCATGTCAACTCTATAACAAAGGTGCATCAGTAGTTGTACCGACTGCATCACATAGGAGGGAATGGAAGTAAGCGTCGATTTGTCTAAGGTGACACACCCGTCCAGTGAGAGGGTATGGGCAATCCAATTGTTAACATGGTTTTATATCTTCTCTAGAATAGATGTGTGAGTCTACTTGGTAATTCTACCATGTAGAATCGGTACCCTAGGTTTCTACCCAGGTCTTTTGTGAGTTTTAAACCTCTCTCATAATAGATGTCCCTTATGCATTGCCTACTCACCCTTTTGGAAAAGAAGATTCAAGACTTCTCCAGTGACACCTCCTGCCCGGATACACTGCTAAACTCCTTGATGCAACTCATGATCACCTTGACATGATTGACAGAGGTTTTGGCAAAGAATATGATGTCATCTGCAAATGCAACATGAGAGATTCTCAGGCCTGCCCTAGCCAACCTTGCTCCCACCCACTTCCCTTTTCGTTCATCCTGTTCAATGGTCTGACTTAGCCTCTCCATACACAACACAAACAAGTAAGGGGACAAGGGATCTCCTTGTCTTAGGCCCCTTCTTGCCTTGAAAGGTGGGAGGAGTTTTCCATCCTAGAAAATAGAAGTCTGACCTTGCGTGATTGAATGCATGACATAACTGATAATGTTCTCGGGCTAGCAAGCTTTCATCATAGTATCCTTGAAAAACACCCAATGCATCTTATCATAGGCTTTGGATAGATCAATTTTGATCACTATGAGGGGGGTGGGCTGCTTCTTTCGGATATTGTGTACTATTTGTTGGACTAGCATGATATTATCTGTGATTCTTCTGCATGGGACGAAGCTACTTTGCAAGGGGGATATCCATCTGTTCATGTAAGGCTTCATGCATTCACTGATGGCTTTTGATGCGAGATTTAGTATGGTGTTGTTGAGCAAGATAGGTCTAAATTCATTACATCTAGTGGAGTTTGGCACCTTAGGAATCAAGATTAGAGATGCATCATGTAGTCTACTCTCTAGCTCGTCTCCTGTGACTACCCTATCTATAGTCTTCATCATCGATGGAGCTAGGCTATCCCAGTCCATATTTAAGAATAGAGAATCCACATTGTTGACAGTGGCTGCCTTCTCAACACCCGAAACACTTCCTTGGTTGTGGGGGGGGGGGGCACTAATGGCACTATATTTCTCGTGGGACAAACCAACATATTTTCTGGGGTAATTGCTAACTGCCTGCTCATCCAAGTCAACCCTAGTCATGAACATGTTGCTGAAGAAGGATCTGACCAGAGCTCCCAACTCTCTTTTGTTATCAACCCATCTCCCATTGTCATCTTTTAGCATTGTAATAGTGTTCCTTCTCCTTCTTTGACTCACAAATGCTTGATAAAATTTGGTGTTGCGCTTTCCCTCCTTAAGCCATCTTTGATGGCTCCTTTGCTTCCAATCCCATTTTTCCTTTCTAAGGATGCTATCTAATTTGTCGGCCGGTTCCTGTAATTTCTTCTATGCTTCCACATCGATGGTCGCAGACGTGATTTGTTGCAACTTACCAATGTAACTGATGAGTTTCTCCTTCATCTTTCTGGTGTTACCGCTGGCGCGTCTATCCCAAGAAGCAAATTCCCCTTTGACTTCCTCCCACACCTCTGAGTAGTTTTTTTTGGGGTCCCAGATTATTTAAACTTCCTTCCTGAACCCTTCGTCCAAAGACTAGGAAGCTTTTGTGATGAGTTTAGGGGTCTTTTTTTCCCATTTAGTCTCTTTGATCAAGAGAGGGCAGCGGTCTGAACATATATAGGTATGTGTTTGATGTGCATGCTATTGCACTTGAATAAGAAATCCACATTGGCCACTACTCTATCCAGTCTTTCCAATAGGCGGCCGTTCTTGTAGGTGAAGGGGGACCCTTCAAACTTCAGGTCGTGCAACCTGACCTTCATCAAAATATTTGCAAAAACTACTGCCTCATTGTGGTTGAAAAGGTTGCTTCCCTTGTTCTCAGATGGATCCAACATTGTATTAAAGTCCCCTGCCACGATTCATAGGCCTTTGGTCTCCTCACTTAGATTGATTAGGTGCTTCCAAAGTAGCTTTCTCACACTAACATGAGGTTTGGTGTAGATCAACGTGCAGTAGAGCTTTACATCTATTCTACAATGGATAAATTGTCGATGGGTATACAGAATCTCAATGGAACTTTTGTACAAGTTCCAAAGGAGCCATATCCCCCCCAATAAAGCCCCTCGCCTCCACCCTCTGGTAGTTGTTAAACCCCATCCTAGAGATTTCTTTATCGGCTCTCTCCTTGCTAATGTGTGGCTCTAGGATCGCAACAACCGTTAGGATTTTCTATCTCTTGAACTCCTTAAGGAGTCGGCTAGCATCATCACCTCCAACACTGCATATGTTCCAAACTAATATGTTCATCACACACCGATCGAGAAGGGTAGCAACTTCAACCCAAAGGGAGGAGGCGACCAGGTCAAGTCATCCTTCTTGATGCATCTGGTGGGGTTCTCTTCTCTTCAAAAATCTTCCTTGCCATGCTTCTAGTGAACAAAGCTCTTGCATAGGGTGGGTCCGATGATGGTGGGATAGGGTTGTGAGTGGTCTCAAGAGAACCAGTGTTAGTCCGAGTCTCCAAGGCCTTCATAATGGTCTGCTCCAACCTCTCAAATGCTTGCTCCTCTTCCCTAGTGTCTCTTCCCTACTCCCCAACAAGGATTTCACTGACCTCTAGGTTCATGACACTCTTCTTAGGATTCCCATTCATCCCCTTGCTTGTCCCCTACTTGTTTGATACCTCATTGTTCCTCTTGGTAATATCATCAAGTACCTTCCTGGACCCCTCATCATCCTTTACCACTTTTGATTTCTTCCACACCTTTACCGATGGTGATTCCTTGGACCTCTCTGGGATGTCACCTTCATGTGTCACTTCCACCACTTCCTCTTCCTCAGACCTCTCCAGTGACTGAAATTTATTGCTACCATTTCTTTTACTATGGTTCTATTCAATATTATCTCTGGTTGGTAACTTCCGTTGAGTTTGAATCTTTTTTCCCATACACCTTGTTCCACTTGAAAAACCACAAGAGGGGGGGTGAATAGGGCTTTATGATAATTTCAATATAATTTTAACTCAAACAACCACAATTGAAATAACAAGAAGGAGACAAGGTGTTTAGAGTGGTTCCAACCTTAGCAAATACTAAGGCAGTCAATCCACTACCCGGTTGCTTACCCAACTTGGATTTTGAAAGTATTAATTTTATTACCTCTCAAGGAATTTACATAAAATACAATACTTTCTACACCCTTTGGACAACCTTCACCTTGAAGTAGTTGCACCAACTTGAGACAGCCTTCTTGAAGTAACTTCAAGCTCCCCCTTGAAGTAGCCTTCCTCTTTGAAGTAGCCTCCCGTTGCAACAACCTTCTAGAAGTAGTCCAAAGCCTCCTTCTTCACCAAGAAGATTAAGACCCTATCCAATCCGCAGCCTCCAACCCTAGGAGTAGCAAGGAGAGTACAAGCAATAAGAGTGAACAAGAAAGGAAAAAGGAAATTACAATTATCCTTTGAAGCACAAGGCTTGATTTGCCTATGTCAAGCGTATAGATCTCCTAACCAATGAATATTGAAGTGTTGGTTTGGTGGATAGGAGATACTAGCCTATAGGACATGAATTTAGAGCAAGGAGAAGAGTAGCCAATTGCAAGTGTTGCTCAATTTCTTAAAACAGATTGCTAATGCAAGTGTATGCTCAAGGATTGCTCAAGTGTAGAATTCATGAGTTTAGGTGTCCTAAGGCATGTCCTATTTATAGGAATGTCCTACAAGTGCTTAAGGATGTTCTAGACACTTTCTAGGGGGTTCTAAGTGCTTAACTAGCCGTTAGGTACACTTTAGTTGCTTTAGCGACGACTAGTTAATTAATTCTAAAAGTTGCTGTCGGAACTCATTTCGGTTGAGGAATTGTCGACCGAGAGTCCTACTCGGTCGAGGGTTTGTCGCTTGATAGACTGTCTGGAGCAAGTGTATGCAACATTCATCTCCAACTGCCAACTACCTTGTCAGATGTGTCTAACGGCTACTTGGGTCTTTCTCGGTCGAGAAGTTTGTCGACCGAGAGTGTCTCGGTCTAGGATTTTGTCGACCGAGATTGACCCTGTTTCAATGTTTCAATTAAAGTGCTAAGTGTGTGTATGAGTGTGCATATGTGACACTATTGAAGGGGATGACCTATCTAAGTGTGGTGATTTTCTAGGGAAGATCTAACGCTTGATTTACATGATGTCTAAGTACTTGTACATTATATATTTGTACAAGTTTTACAATTGATTACATTTCATGAAATTACAATAATTCAAGCATATAGATTTCCCAATTCTTTTGTCATCCACCTTATTCCTGCAACACTCAAGTAGCACGTTAGATCGACAAGAATGAAATGTTTGTTATTATCAAAACAAAGGGATTTAAATGATGTCCATTTATCCAACAATCTCCCCCTTTTTGAAGATGACAAACATTTATAAAATATAAATCAACTAGTCTTTAAGATGAGTTGAGTTTCATACCTAAGATTCACTTTGTGAATGTGTTCTTATTATTTCCAAAGAAGTATTGAACATGAAATCCAATTCTCCAGGGAATATAGGAACTTTTAATGTAAAGTCAAGAGATTGTGAAACTCATTGATTGAGTTTTTCACAATTACCATTTTAAGATTTATATTTATTTCCCCCCCTTTGTCATTTCAAAAAGATATCCGTTAAAATAGAAAAGATCCCCCTTAATTTGATATCCCTTATAAAAGAATAGCCATCAAATCAGACGAAAAAGATGTCCATTTAAAAGCCAAAGATGATACGATTAAAACATTTTTAAGAAGCGCAAATATCAAAGAAAACATCTTCTAAGGGAGTGATAAGTAGTTGCTTCCTTATTTTGTTAAATTGGTCTAGTGGAAGTGGTTTTGTAAAAATGTCAGTCAATTGATCTTCCGTATCAACATGATGAAGGGATACATGATTCTTAGAGATATGATCCCATAAAAAGTGATGACGGATTTCAATATGTTTAGCTCGGCTGTGTAAAATAGGATTGTGTGCTAAATTTATAGCGCTTGTGTTGTCACAAAAGATAGTCGTGGATGAAAACGTAAAACCATAACCGTTTAACACTTGTTGCATATAGAGTACTTGATCACAACAAGATCCGGCTGCCATATATTCAACTTCAGTTGTAGAGAGGGCAACCGTATTTTGATTCTTGCTAAACCAAGATACTAAGGCTCTTCCTAACAAGAAACAACTACCACTAGTGCTCTTGCGGTCAAGTCGATAACCAGCGTAGTCGGCAATAGTATAAGCTTTAAAATCCAAGGATTGTCCTTTAGGATACCATAAACCATAACATGTAGTGCTGGCTAAGTATTGGAAAATCTGTTTAACTGCTTGAAAATGAGAATGAATGGGTTGTGATTGAAATCGAGCACAAAGACCAACTGAAAACATGATGTCCGGTCTAGAAGCGGTTAAGTAAAGCAAACTACCAATCATGGCTCTATATAAGGAATCATCAATAGGTTCCCCATCTTCATCCTTATCAATTTTAGTAGAGGTAGCCATTGGAGTAGTAGCATGTTTGCACTGATCCATTCCAAAACATTTTAAGAGTTCTTTAGTATACTTTTCGTGGCTTATAAAAATCTTGGCAGGCGTTTGTTTAATTTGAAAACCAAGAAAGAAAGTTAGTTCACCCATGAGGCTCATTTCAAATTCTTTTTGCATAATATCACTAAATTGTGTGCACAATGATTCATTTGAAGCTCCAAAAATAATGTCATCAACATATATTTGAACATCTAGAAAATCAGATGTATATGTTTTGAAAAATAAAGTAGAATCTGAATTTCCAATAGAAAAATCATTATCAAAAAGATATGTCTTGAGCATTTCATACCAGTTTCTAGGTGCTTGTTTTAATCCATAAAGTTCTTTCTTAAGTTTGTAGACATAGTCACCTTTTTCCAGTATTTCAAAACCAGGTGGTTGGGCAACATACACTTCTTCTTGAATTATTCCATTTAGAAATACACTTTTTACATCCATTTGGTAAAGTTTGATGTTTTTGACTATAGCTAGTAGAATTCTGATAGCTTCAAGTCTTGCTACTGGTGCATACATTTCATCAAAGTCTATTCCTTCTTGTTGATTATATCCTTATGCTACTAACCTAGCTTTATTCCTTATTACTTCCCCTGCCTCATTTAACTTATTCCTAAAAACCCATTTAGTTCCAATAATGGTTTTATCTTGTGGTTTAGGAACTAAATCCCATACATCATTTTTAGTGAATTGGTTTAATTCTTCTTGCATTGTGATTATCCAATAGTTATCTTTAAGAGCTTTAGACACCTTCTTAGGTTCAATGATAGAAACAAATGCCATGTTTGCAACATCTTTAAAAGAAGACCTAGTTTTGAATTTATCATTAGGATTTCCAATAATTAATTCTTGAGGATGATCCTTAATGAGTCTAGGAATAGAATGTGTCCCAGCTTGGTCATTACTTCTAGTATTTTTGTCACTATCATTTGGTATGGATAAATTTTCGAATTGATGAGTAAGATCAACAATTTCAAGATTTTCTGATTTTGGCTCTTCATAAAAGGAAATATGAATTGATTCCTAAACTTTTCTAGAAATAGTGTTGTAGACTCTAAATGCTTTGCTAGAAGTAGAATATCCCAAAAACAAGGCTTTATGTGATTTAGAATCAAACTTATCTCTATCCTCTTTAGTGTTTAAGATATATCATGTTGATCCGAAGGTATAAAAATAGTCAACTCTAGGTTTCTTAGTATATATTATTTCATATGGTGTTTTCTTCAAATATGAATGAACAGTTACTCTATTTAACACATAGCATGATGTGTTTACTGCTTCAGCCCAAAAAGTTTTAGGTGTATTATGTTCGAGCATCATAGTTCTAGCCATTTCTTGTAGTGATCGATTTTTCCTTTCAACTATGCCATTTTGTTGTGGAGTGCGTGGAGCAGAAAAGTTATGAGTGTAGCCTTGAGATGTGCAAAATTATTCAAATAAATGGTTCTCAAATTCTCCACCATGATCACTCCTAATGGTACATATTTTGTTTTGTAATAGATTTTCAATCTTGGAACAAAATTTTATGAAAACGTGAATAGTGTCATCTTTGTTTGCAAGAAAGTGTACCCAAGTATATCTACTATAATCATCAACAATAACAAAACAATACCTTTTTCCACCAATAGATTGTGTCCGCATAGGTCCAAATAAATCCATATGAATCACTTCTAGGGATCTACAAGTGCTAAGTACATGTTTGGGTTTAAAAGAAGTTTTTGTTTGCTTACCCAAGGTACATGGTTCACAATTTTCAACTTGATCAAAAGATAAATTAGGCAAACCACAAACAAGATCATATTTAACTAGCTTTTTGATAACATGTGAACTAGCATGACCCAATTTTTTATGCCATAGTTGTAAAGAATTTTTATTTGCAAGTAAGCATTTTCCAACTATGGATTTCATAGAATTAGGTCTAAGAATATAGAGATTTCCAACGCTTTTTCCTTCATAAACAACATTTGTAGTATTTTCTATTAGTAGCTTGCAGCAATTTTTGTTGAATAAAACATCATATCCACTGTCACATAATTGACTAACACTTATTAAATTATGGTGCAAACCATCAACGAGTAAAACATTTTTTATTTCGAGATTTGTACCAATGTTACCTATTCCAACGATTTTACCTTTACCATTATCTCCAAAGGTGATTGTTCCACTCTTCTTTTCCTCAAAAGTTTGAAACGCATCCTTGTTTCTGGTCATGTGTTTGGAACATCCACTGTCGACCACCCAATCCTGCATTAAAATGTAGGTTTTGGTACCCATGTGATGGTCCGGTATGGTTAGGAACATTTAATTACAGACTGAATAGAAAATTTGATTCAGAACTTTATTCAGTCGACAAAAGTTCGACCGACATCTCTCTCGGTCGACCAATTTGTCGACCGAGAAAGTTGTTGTTTTACACATTAAAACTGAATAGAATCAGAAGTCTGCTCGGTCGACCACTTTTCGACCGATATTTGCCCCGATCAAACATTTTTCGACCGAAACGGTTGTTGTTTTACTTAGGTTGTTGCTGTAGATTTTAATTTATCACAGGCATCTGGTCGGTCGACAAAAGTTCGACCGATTATATTCTCGGTCGAAAATACTTCGACCGAATATATTTCTATTTCAGTATGTCAGTTTAGAAAATTAACATAATGCATGGGACTTTATATTAAGTTGAGATAAGATAATATAATTTTCAAAAATGAGCATTGGATCATATCTCAACTAAATGTTGTTCAAGTCTACTAAGTTTGAGGTTTTGGAACCCAAACCAACTCGAAATCCTTGTTCTTATAAGGGCATGAAAATGAGTAATGTCCAAGACGTAGACAAAAATGACAAGTGATAGAATCAATTTCATTTCTCTTTCTAGGAATTGTGTTCTTAGGTACAAACATAGTCTTAGTCTTGGATGCTTTAGCTCTTTTGGGTTGATTTTTCTTTGGATCATATCGTAATCCTCTTCTTCCATTGTAACTAGAGGAAATTTTCAGAATATTATCAAGGATGTCATTTCCTCTTAAGTCATTTAATTTTCTTTGTAGCTTAGCAATGTCATCCATCTTCTTGTTTATATCTTTCCTTGCTTGATCTAAATCAGATAATAGAGAGTTTCTTTCTTTTACAACATTATCATAATCTAGATGGTTACATAGAATAGGTTGGGTCTGAAAATTGTTTAGTTTAGCTAACAAATCAACCTTTTCTTGAGAAAGAAGATCAAAATTCGTTTCTAGAGTAAGTAACTTTCTATTGCAGTCATTTAAAGATGTTTTTAAAGACAAGTTCTCATGATCAATGTTGTTCTTTTCATAAGAGAGATCATTTAATCTAGCATAGAATTCCTCATTTGTTTTGGTAACCCTTTTTAGTTTCTTTTTGCAGTCAACATATTTATCATGAGTTTCTTGTAGACTAGCAATTAGCTCTTCTTTAGGGAGATCAAGAAGACGTACCTCTTGGGAATCTTCATCATCTTCTCTTGCCATAAGACATTCCACCTTTTCTTCTCCACCTTCACTCTCACTTGACTCATCCCATGCAGCTTTATAAGCTTTTTCTCCCTTCTTTTTGTGTGAGCTTTTCTTTCCTTTCTTTGCTTTAGGGCATTCATTTTTTAGATGTCCTTTCTTTCCACATTCAAAACACCTAGGAGGAGAAGAAGAAGAACTAGAAATTTTGTTAGATCTAAATCTTTTATATTTCTTACCATTGACAATTAAGGCTTCTTCTCCTTCTTCTTCACTTGAATCATCACTTTTCGGTGTGATAATTTTTGAAGCTTTTAGAGCCACATCTTTCTTTTTCCCTTGTTGAAGTTCATGTTCTCTTCTTTCTTCCTCTTCTAGAGTTGCTTCATGAGCTTCTAGGTTGCCAATGAGTTGTTCCATCCTTAGTCAGGTGAGGTCATTTGCTTCTTCAATGGTCGTCACTTTGGGCTTGTATTTGGGAGAAAGTGATCTAAGAATCTTTGACACATGATCTTCCTCACTAATCACTTTACCTAAAGCATTCAAACCATTTACAATAGAAGAGAATTTTACATACATTTCACTAATAGATTCATTTTGATCCATACAGAACTGTTCAAATTTTTGTTTAAGCATTCCAATTTTAGAATTCTTAACTTGCACAGTTCCTTCATAAGTTATGGAAAATCTATGCCAAATTTCATAAGTTGTTTCACAATTTGATATTCTATTAAATTCTCCAACTGAAATTGAATAAAAAAAGTATACTTACAGCCTTTGCATTCATTTGGGCAGACTTTACCGTATTAGTGTCCCAAGCTGCATATTCCGCTTGAGGAAGTTCGTAGGGAGTTGACACCATCCTCCATAGATCCCAACTAATCCCTTGGAAGTAAAATTGCATCCTCCTCTTCCAGTAGGTGTAGTTAGTACCATCAAATGCAGGAGGCCTAGCCACAAGTGTTCCTTCATGGTTGAGGTTGTTGAGCAACCCATCACCCATTCTTCAAGACTTGGTTAGAGTTCCTTGAAGCCTGCTCTGATACCAGTTGAAAAACCACTAGAGGGGGGGTGAATAGGGTTTTATGATAATTTCAATATAATTTTAACTCAAACAACCACAATTGAAATAACAAGAAGGAGACAAGGTGTTTAGAGTGGTTCCAATCTTAGCAAATACTAAGGCAGTCAATCCACTACCCGGTTGCTTACCCAATCGGGATTTTGAAAGTATTAATTTTATTACCTCTCAAGGAATTTACATAAAATACAATACTTTCTACACCCTTTGGACAGCCTTCACCTTGAAGTAGTTGCACCAACTTGAGACAGCCTTCTTGAAGTAACTTCAAGCTCCCCCTTGAAGTAGCCTTCCTCTTTGAAGTAGCCTCCCGTTGCAACAACCTTCTAGAAGTAGTCCAAAGCCTCCTTCTCCACCAAGAAGATTAAGACCCTCTCCAATCCGCAGCCTCCAACCCTAGGAGTAGCAAGGAGAGTACAAGCAATAAGAGTGAACAAGAAAGGAAAAAGGAAATTACAATTACCTTTTGAAGCACAAGGCTTGATTTGCTTATGTCAAGCGTATAGATCTCCTAACCAATGAATATTGAAGTGTTGGTTTGGTGGATAGGAGATACTAGCCTATAGGACATGAATTTAGAGCAAGGAGAAGAGTAGCCAATTGCAAGTGTTGCTCAATTTCTCAAAACAGATTGCTAATGCAAGTGTATGCTCAAGGATTGCTCAAGTGTAGAATTCATGAGTTTAGGTGTCCTAAGGCATGTCCTATTTATAGGAATGTCCTACAAGTGCTTAAGGACGTTCTAGACACTTTCTAGGGGGTTCTAAGTGTTTAACTAGCCGTTAGGTACACTTTAGTTTCTTTAGCAATGACTAGTTAATTAATTCTGAAAGTTGCTGTCAGAACTCATTTCGGTCGAGGAATTGTCGACCGAGAGCCCTACTCGGTCGAGGGTTTGTCGACTAATAGACTGTCTGGAGCAATTGTATGCAACGTTCATCTCCAACTGCCAACTACCTTGTCAGATGTGTCTAACGGCTACTTGGGTCTTTCTCGGTCGAGAAGTTTGTCGACCGAGAGTGCCTCGGTCGAGGATTTTGTCGACCGAGATTGACCCTGTTTCAATGTTTCAATTAAAGTGCTAAGTGTGTGTATGAGTGTGCATATGTGACACTATTGAAGGGGATGACCTATCTAAGTGTGGTGATTTGATAGGGAAGATCTAACGCTTGATTTAAATGATGTCTAAGTACTTGTACATTATATATTTGTACAAGTTTTACAATTGATTACATTTCATGAAATTACAATAATTCAAGCATATAGATTTCCCAATTCTTTTGTCATCCACCTTATTCTTGTAACACTCAAGTAGCACATTAGATCGACAAGAATGAAATATTTGTCATTATCAAAACAAAGGGATTTAAATGATGTCCATTTAGCCAACACCACTTCCCCTCCTCCTCTGACCATTTCACTCCTATCCTGTCCACTCCTCCATTAACTCCTCCTTCCTCTGACCTTCCTTTCCCTTGTGTGCCATTTTCTATACTGTGACCCAGTCGCCCACAAGTTAGGTATAGACTCAGGATGGCTTCGTATTCAAAGTTGTAGTCAACTACATTATCAGTTGGGATGTCTGTATCTCCACTGCAATCCTCGCATATAGGTTTCTTTGTCTTGAGAGAGTGTACTCATCCACCTTCACTAATCTTCCCAGAGCATTACCAACTGCATCGAAGAATACTTGATTGTACAGGTGCAAGGGTAGGTTTAGAATCCTGACCCATGTGGTGATGTAGTCTAGAAAGGTGTTGCTTGGTTGAAACTATAAGCTCCATCTCCACACCATCAGACAACACCCAAAAATTGACCATGCCTCCCGCCATGGCCAACTCAAAGTACTTTTTTGTTGAGAAGTGGATGACATAGAATGATTTGTCCAGATCGTACAGTCTTGTCCTCCCCATCAGCTTCTACAACAACTTCAACCTGTCTGCCATAGTCATAAAGCCTATGTCTTTTTTGACCATTTTTACTATCTCCACAAACTTCCACTGGGTTTTTAGGTTTTCTTCAGCTTCTTCCTTGATATAGATCTTTAGAAACCCTCTGTCCAGGACAAGTTCGATGTCATATGGCTCCAGTCCTGTTTCCATACTATAGTCAATAAAATCTTTCATTTGGCCTCCCTTCTCCTCACACACCACCTTCCAGTAATCTCTCATACCACCCTCCTAACCACTCCCTCCCACTCCTTCAGTTTCATTCATCTCCATCTCTTCCTCCTCCCACTGAGGTTGTGTCAGGGTTGCCTCTTTAATGTTCTTTGCCCTCATGCCCGAATAGCACAGGTTCAGGCTGATCTCTTATACAGAGACTTTCACACCCCTAGTGTTCCCCCTGAGTGGAGGTTTTATGCTTCCCCCTTCCAACTGTGCCCCCTTACTCCGGTCCTCCCCGTGTTTGCTCAGTTGAGACTCATCACTACCATCTCCATTACCAACTCCACTGCCAATCCTAGGCGGCTCCCCCTCCATTATGTTGTGTCCTATCATATTGATAAGAGTTTGATATTGAATATTCAATAATTCAAAATAGTTCTGCACATAGATGCAACATCTGCAACATGTGCAAACCTATGAATCCTATTGAACAATGTTCAAGAAGATCCATAGTTATGCACATAGATGCAACATCTGTAGCATATTCAAACTGCACAATAGAATTGTTGCACTTGTGTCTGATAGTACCATCATAAGAGATGACTATATCTCGAAGTATAGCCATTAGATATTTGAGGAAATGTCCATGACTCATACAACCCCCTACACTAAGATTTTTTGTAATATTATAAGGTCAACAGTAATTATGAAATGGAATTTAGACATCTTTTTGCTATCTGCAATATTATGTATGTCTATTGCAATTATGTTAGATTTTTGGAAGAGTTACACATGTGTCTGTATTTGAAATGTGAATCGAAGAAATTCCATATGATTTTTTGGAAGAGTTTGATTGGAATGTGGACTGTGGTGTGTATTATGTGCATACTATGTTTGTTATTGTAGGTTTGGGGGCCTGTTGTTCAAATGAACTCACAAGATGTTGTTAACATATAGTTTAGAACTGAACTGCAGGTTCTGCATCCTACTGATCAGCCAGGTAGCCGGCTGCATGCCTGCCATCTAAAAAAACAAAACTTAGTCATCAGTTGTATAAAAAAATTTGACATTATAGGCCTTATTCATCAGCTTTAGTAAAATAATTAACATTAAAGGACAAAACCAAAATTGTTGTAACAGATAGCACGGCCTCACTGGGTAGCATGTCACAGTTGTTGATTTGTTAGATAAAAGTGTCACTTTACATTAAAATCGTCGATTATTTGGGCTACAACTGACACTGTAAATCATATTAGGTGTAGGTTCATGCTGAATTCATGATTTAGGATCCTTTACTGGTTATAAGTGTGACCTGGTACATCATGATAGGTGTCATTTTCTTTTATCTCTTGTGGAGGTTTTGTCTTCCCCAAATAACTGACATCTTAGGGCCTGCTGCTATATTGTCACCCACTTAGGTATCAATTTTAAACCAGTGTGAAAGGGTTGTTTTAACCAATGCCAGATATGGTTTCTGTAATAGTTAGTACTAGCATTTGGTCAAAGGCATTTGTAGTCCAAGTAATATCCCATAATATCTATGAAGTGTGACTAGAACCATATGAGGCAATTTAGTAGCTAACTACATGTTGGGTGATCAATGAGGGGGGTTAGAGAAGGGAGGAACTGATTTACAACTTTTGTCTTACATCAAGGAAGGCTGAGCCATGAGACCAATCTTTCTATGTTGTTGTATGAGATTTATTGTAGGTACAGTAGATTCTAGGTTGTGGTATGTAGGAATTTATGTATGATATAGGAGAATATGCTAGGGTTTTGAGGAGGGGAATATTGTGTAGGGAGAGGGAAAAAAACCATTCTATTTGTTGTGGGGGTGGACAACATTGTCAATGACAACCTCAAACTTTGGATGTTTTTATTTAATAATAAGGAATTCAAGAATATTATGCTATGAATCAAATTCAAGTAATAAATGAAATCGTATGAATTTGATTAAATATTTCGATCCTTAGACTTTGATTGAGTCATTAATTTAAGAAAAAGAGTAATGTAGAGTTTTTTTTTGCAAATATACTAGGATAAGACTCCAACTGAGTTACTAATGGTGAATTAAAGCGTAAATTGTGGAATTTGGAATATCATGAAGCTTTTGCTATCATTATTTGGGACTAGGTTAGATCTATGGTCCCGAATATCCAATTAAACCCTAATTGGACTATTTTGAGGTTATAAATAGGTCCTTGGGATGCAAATTAAGAAATTAATATTCTGGGCTCATATTAAATGCAAAGGATTTTTTAGGTTATAGATAAATGAAAATTGAGCTCATACAAGAAAATCCTTAATATATGTTTGTTATTGCTTTAGGTAATTAAATTATGAATTATCTATGTGTTTCTTGTAGACCACGTTTCATGTACCAAACAAACTTCTTTCCACCTAATATTTGGCCCGAAGTGAGATAATAAATGAATTAGGACAATCCCACAATTTGGGACCATTTTACACACTGGGATGACCTAGATAATTAGTTTCTTGATAAGAGGTTACTTAATTACAATGGTTAACTTTGTTAGTGAGAGCCCTTTCAAGGACTTGGATCTTAGATCTCGTATAGAGACGAATGCGGGGAGATCACCTTCTTCACTAAAACTCCACTAACAAGCCCTAAAAAACGTCTCCCAACCCTATATGTACCTATCTTTTATTCCCCTATCTTGCGGTTTCACCTCCTTTTAGTTTGGAGAGTTATGTTATTTTCAACTATCCTATATTAACTATTATCACGAAGGATATGGGGATTATCTCAATTTCTAATTATGAGCCAATAAATCAAGATACCCAATGACTTCTCCATGTATCCCATGCCAATATAAGGTATGGGAAACTCTCTACAAAACCGTCACAGCTAACCATCATGCTCTATTGTCTGTAATAATCCTCAAGAAACTACCATGAACTCAACAACCCTGACATTAAAGATTGAGATCATGGAGTAGTTTTCAACCACCTATGTAAGACCCCTGACCTAACTTTGTGGTTGAACATGCTTGATTACCTTATTTAAGTGATTAAAACCTTAACCAAAATATGTGCTTTTATATCATGTGAAAAAGTTAATTTTCTAGTTTGGTCTAGTTTTGACATTGTTTGAGGAAGTTACACACTTATGTGCTTATTTTGGGCTTTTATGCAATTTCTCCATATTAAGGGTTTTTACTATAATTTGTCACATGTCCTTTGTTCCTGATGCGTTTTCATATAATGTTTGATATATTTTTACCTTTTGGCACCTTGTTGCATCATCAGTTTAGTGGTGACATCTACCTTAGGGTTGAATCTAGGTTTTCCTCACCTAGATGCCCTAACTCGATGATTTTCTTTTGATTATAGGATCCAATGTTCCGCCTTCAAGTGGTGGATCTAATGTCTCTATTGATTGGATTTATGTTTGATGGTTTTCTTTGATGAACCATCTAGGTCGATGGTTTTCTAAGTGAAGTTCACAATCGATGGGGACATAGGGTTTTGCTTTAGTGGCCAAGGGATGTCATGATTCGATGGGCCACCTATTGTTGGAGGTTGATGGTTCCTATGGGGTTGACATCCCATGATCCCCCTAGTTTTAAGAAATGGTAGTTAACCTGGTTTTGTGTGGATGGGATGTTTTGACCTTGGACACATGGCATGCATGGTTTGACACTCTACCTTCCTTTCTCTTTCACCCCATGCTTTATATACCTCTCTCTGTCCATGCAAACGAGCTCTTTAGACACTCTCTTCTCCTTCTTTTTTCTTGGATCTCATCCCTCTTTCTTGGTGGAGAACAAGGAGCTCAAGGAGGAAGAATTTTGGCAAATCTTTCTTGCATGAGCACCTAGGGTTTGGATCTACCCTCTTCTAGTTCATTTGGACTTTCCTAGCTTTGTTTCTTGACCTAAGCAAGTAAGATCTCCTTACTTCCTTTATTTTACTTACTTCCATACCTTCTTATCTCCTCCTTCTTGGTCATATTCATGGTGTTCTTAATGGAGTTCATGGTAGGGGTTGAAGAACACCTTCCTTCTTGCTTCATTGACATAGGGTTTTCTTGTTCTTAGAGAAAGAAGCTAGCTTGGACTAGTAGAGTGCTCAAGACAGGGTTTCTTCTCTCTCTCTCTCTTCAAGATACTTTGCTGCTTGGACCTCATCTTCTTCTTTGAGGTGAGTTATATGAAAACTACTAGAGGGGGGTGAATAGAGTTTTATAGATAATTTAACAATTATTGAACTCAAACAACCACAATGAAAATATTGGACAAGGAGACACAAGGTTTAGAGTGGTTCCAACTATAGCAAATACTATAGCCGTCAATCCACTACCCGGTTGCTTACCCAACCGGGATTTGAAAAGAAATTTATTTTATTACCTCTTCAAGGAATTTACATAAAATACAATCTCTTTTCCTAAACCCTTCAAGCAGCCTTCACCTAGAAGTAATCGCCAACCTTGAAGCAGCCTTCCCTTGAAGTAGATGCACCAACTCCCGTTGCACCAGCCTTCTGAAGTAGCTTCCTCTTGCGATATCCTTCTTGAAGTAGCTTGAAGTCCCCTTCTCCACCTAAGAAGTCAATCCTCTCCAATCCGCAACCTCCAACCCTAGGAGTAGCAAGGAGAGTACAAAAGATAAACAGGAACAAGAAAAGAAAAGGAAATTACAACTTATCCTTTAAGCCTGAGGCTTGATATGCCTAGATCAAGCGTAAGATCTCCTAGCCAAGTACGTGAACTTGTGATTGTTGTGGGTAGGAGAATCTAGCCTATAGGACACGAGATTGAGCTAAGGAGAATGTAGGCCAATGATCACAGTGCTCAAATTGCTTGCAAAAGATTGCTCAAGTATGCTCAAGTGTATTCTCAAGTGTAGCAAGTGAATTCTAGTGTCCTATGGCTTGTCCTATTTATAGGAATGGCCTAAGTATGCTTAAGGACGTTCTAGACAACTTCTAGGGGTTTCTAAGTGCTTAACTAGCCGTTAGGTACAAAGTTGTTGCTTTAACAACGGCTAATCAATTTATTCTGGAGTTGTTGTCAGAGACCATCTCGGTCGACAAATGGTCAACCGAGACACCTACTCGGTCGAACTTTTGTCGACCGACAGGCTCTCTGGAACAGGTGATTTGCAACGTCTTTCTTCAACTGCCAACTAACTTGTCTTTTGTGTCTAACGGCTACATTGGATCTTTCTCGGTCGAGAAGATTGTCGACCGAGAGTGTCTCGATCGAGGAGTTTGTCGACCGAGAATGATCCTGTTTCAAGATTTCAATTTAGGCACTAATTATATGTGTGAGTGTGCATAAATGATCCTATTTAAATGGTATGACGTGTCTAACTATGGTGTTTGGCTAGGGAAAATCTAACGCTTGATTTACATGCAATTCTAAGTACTTGTACATTATATATTTGTATAAGTTTTTACAACAATGATTACATTGCATGAAAATATAAAAATTTTAGCTTGGGGATTTTCCCTAGTTGCTTTGCCATCCATCTTAGTCCTGCACACTCAAGTAGCTCGTTAGATTAATAAGAATGAAATGTTTGTCATCATCGAAACAAAGAGATTTATCATAATATCCAATTTATCCAACAATCTCCCCCTATTTGAAGATGACAAACATTTCCTAAATATGAAATAAGGAAATATAAAGCATGTGAGTTTCATACCTGAAAATTACCTTTTGTAGCCATTTATGTTTTGCAAGTGAGTGCTGGCCAAGATGTTATGAAACTCATTTATATTTTTGATTTTTATATTCTTTCTCCCCCTTTGTCATTTCAAAAAGATATCCAAGTTGAATATTTTATTTTTCTTCTCCCCCTTGATTTTATATTATGCTCCATCTTAAATAGATATCCTATTAGGAACATGGATTTTTGTCTAATTTATCCACAATTTGTTTCTCAATCATTTGCAAAGGATGTTAAGCCTTGAAATGATATGAGATTCCCTTAAGCTTATGATGAAAGTATATTTATTTCTCATTTAGCAAGGGATGTTAAGCCCTAAATTAAATGAGAATCCTCTAATCTTAGAGTACATAAAAATGTCTCCATCCAAATGCAAGGGATGTTAAGCCTTGTTTTGGGTAGAGAGTTCCTTCAAGTACAAGATACCATTTGCAATAAATTCATAAATTTCTTTATAATCAATGAAAATTTCCAGCTACACATGGTGGTTACAATGTTTTTGTAAGCTTCTTCAATCAAATGGTCAAAGTTGTTTTTATGATCTCCCCCTTAGATATCCCAAATAAAGACTTAAATGCTTTGCAATATGTTTGAAGAGTGTCCATATGCATAAAAGAATACTCTGATTCACAAATGATGTTCAACATGCATCCTTGGTTTAAAATTATTTGATGAGCAATCATTTGCAGCAGAATTATTTCAGACTTGACAGCAGAGACCTGCTCGGTCGACGATTTCTCGACCGACAGTGTTCTCGGTCGAACAGATCTCGACCGAGACTGTTTCTGTGTCAAAAATTGTTGTTAATTCTAACCAAACGTTTTTATTTGTTACTCCCATTAATTTGTATAATAATATTAATAATCCATTTATTTACAAGATGTCTCATATGCAAAAAGATATCCATCCAAATCAAAAGGACAACCAATTTCATTAAAAAATATGGAAAGATAGACACATCATACAGAAGTGATCCATTACAATCATTCAAAGCAAGTCATTTACAACTAATATTACTCCAACACTCACTGGAAAGATTTAAGAATTACATCAACGTCAGGATCTTTCCCAATAAATGGCTCAGCTCCATAGTATTGGACCAAGGTTTGCCAATCTAGAGCTCCTGTCTTGGTTAAAGCATATGCTTCCAAGAATGTAGGAACTCGGTCAAATCGGAAATGAGTGGAAATATCTTGTAATTGCATAGATGAAAATTGAGTATGCGTTAGATCCATGGATGGTGGAGGTGGAGTTTGATAGTAGTTGTACGAAGGATTGTATGGATTGAGCATGCCTGGATTTAAAGAATATGGATATTCATCAGTTTGGTTTGGGGAAAGGGTTTGCATTCTTTGGTTTAAATATGTCATGGCATGATGATTGTAGTCTAATTGTCTACTAAGGTGATATTGAGAGCCAGTAATATAAGTAAGAGTATTTTGAATGGGGTCTTGTGGTAGGGTAGTAGGAGGAGGTGGTGGTATGTCCTGATGAGATGTTTCTCCTTCTACTCTAGCCCTTTTGTGACCAAAATCTATTCCCATTTTCTCTACGGTATTTTTACTTATCTTTTGTGGTCGACGCTCCCATGTATATCCCATATCCTCAATATTTGTTTTAAGAAAATGTTGAGTAATTTGGCAAACGAAATCCGCATATGGTGGGTTGCCAGAAAACTCAATCATGTTTTTAAGAATTATACGGATGAAGTTTGTGGGAATGCGGCTTATGATGGCATAAATGAGGCACATACGGAATATTGGAACTTCTGATTTGTTGGCTCTAGGGTGAATATTTGTAGAGACAATGAGGTTTACAATCCTATAGGCTGGTTTGAGATTTATAGCGTAGTAGGTTCCCCTATCTTCATGGCAAGTAGTGTTGGATTGAAAAATAGCTCTTTTTATGTCACTAAGGCTAATGGTATGATCATCTTGGGAAAGTTGATTTAGTGGATTTCCGGTGGTGAGATCAAGGGAATCTTGGTATTCATCTATGTCAATTTCTAGCATGTCAAGAATATCCCCTTCGGTAAATTTAAGGCTATGCCCATTGACCATGGTGTAGAAGAATGTGGTTTCATTTTCAGTATGGGATATAAGATTGGCATAAAATTCGTTGACTACCTTAGTGGAATAGAAAGGGAAAGAGGGATTGATGAAGTCCTTCAATTTTTGCACTTCAAAGAGATCCTCCAGATCGACTATGTTGATGAAGTCCATGACTTCGACTGGTCGTCGTGGAAGAGGGGCTTTGGAGGAAAGCCGTAGATATCGATCACCAGCATCTCCATCGACGAAGGCGATGTCGTTGATGATCATCAGTGGCGGAGTGGCTTCCCGAGCTTCCCGTCCTTTCCTGCCGGCGACCTTCTTCTTCCCACGGGCAGCTGATGATGAGGACATTTGTGTTACTTGAGTGTGGAGAAGAAGCAAGGAAGGTTTGAGAATGAGGATGCTGAAGAGTTGCACAAAAATGCACTAGAGAGGGACAATGGAAGCAAGAGTATGCAAGTGTGAGTAAGTGTCCCGTTTTTGCTCCCTTTTATAACATTCCAGCGACCAGGTCGGTCGACGATTCGTCGACCGAGCGTCCGCAATGGTCGTTTTGCAGACGCGCCACTCGGCTCCCCAACGGTCAAATAACGGTCATAAACGGTCATAACGGTTGGTTTACAACGGTCGTATCCAACGGCTATTTCTCGGTCGAATAATTGTCGACCGACATTGTCTCGGTCGAGCATTTGTCGACCGAACATGTGTCTGATACTAAATCTGTATAGATTCTGTCGGTCGAGAGAGAGGGACTGACCGAGAGATTTTTGGTCGAAGTGTCCGTCGACCGAGAGACTTACTGAGTACGATTTTGAGGCTGATTTTTAAGACTATTTTTGTAGAGCCCACATATATAGATGTGTTTATTATTGACAGTATTGGGACAGGTTGTGATCATAAGTTAATTTCTTTTAACCATAAAAGGATATCCAAAATAGTTATTGTGTCAAACTTATTTTAGGTCGAATTTGACTACGACCATAGCGCCCCTTAGTCAAGTTTTATTTTGACCAAGAGGCAAATTTTGCAGATTTTTCAGATTGAATATATTGAGTATAATATCTGCATAAAATTTAAATATCAAGTTGAAGCATACTACTTAATTTGAGGCACAATTAATTATTTCAAAGATACTGAGTTAGAGATTTTGTTGCAAGCAATAACATATAACTAATAAGTTATTTTGCTTGCTTGCAAACAATTTTCTATGCGCACCCAATGATGAAGGCATGGTATAAAGCATACAATGATAATTCCATTTTATAATTAGTATATGAATAGACCATAAAATACTTTTACGAAAAATCATATGAAAATAGGAATTTTCTTTTCATTTGACTTAGACTTTAAATCATCTAGGGAACAAACTAATATTAATTTCATTTACATTTGTAATTATGTAGAGTTGAGATAGACATAGAAATATGCAACTAATGTCTTTGGTCATATCTCAACTTGATTTTGTTCATTTAGTTTGGAGGTTTTGGAACCCAAACTAACTCTACATCTTTTCTCTTATAAGGACATGAAAATGAATAGTGACCAAGGCGCAAACAGTAATGACAACATATTGAGTCAACTTCATATCTTTTTCTATGGTTGTGTCCTATGTTGTCATTGGGTGAGGATGTCCTTTTAGGTACATATATGGATTTCGTTTGTGACTTTCTCTGACTAGGTTGTTGATGAGATTTTCCTTTAGGCTTGTAACCTAGTCCCCTTCTCCCAATTTGTTGATAGGGATTATCTAGAATTTGATCAAGAATGCCATGGTTATTCAAACTACGAACTTGTTGTTGTAGTTTGGCAATCTCATCCATTCTTTTCTTAATGTCTATTTTTGCTTGGTCTAGATTTGATGACAATAAATTTCTTTCTTTAACAATAGTGTCATAATCTATATGGGTGCACAATAATGGTTGTTTTTGAAGATCGTTTACTTGAGTCTGTAAGTTTGAATTTTCAACAGAAAGGAGCTTGCAATCGGCTTCCATAGATTTTAACTTAAGATCAGAAAATTTATTTCCCTCTTTAAGATCCTCATTTTCAGATGCAAGAGCAAGAAGTTTAACATTTAGATCATCATTTTCCTTATTTAATTTCTTTAATTTCTTTTTGCACTCAACATATTTATTATGTGTTTCTTCAATAATAGCAACTAGTTCTTCTTTTGATAAATCAAAAAGACTTACCTCTTCTTCTTCTTCTTCACTAGTTGTAGCAATAAGGCATTCTTTGTGCTTATCCTCTTCCTTTGATCTCCATGGGCATCAGGTTGTTTTGTGGCTTGTTCCTAAACACCAATTGCAGCATGTAGTGGTTTTGTCCAAGCACTTTTCACCATTTCCCTCCATTCTTCAAGACCTGGTTAGGGTTCCTTGAAGCCTGCTCTGATACCAATTGAAAACTACTAGAGGGGGGGTGAATAGAGTTTTATAGATAATTTAACAATTATTGAACTCAAACAACCACAATGAAAATATTGGACAAGGAGACATAAGGTTTAGAGTGGTTCCAACTATATCAAATACTATAGCCGTCAATCCACTACCCGGTTTCTTACCCAACCGGGATTTGAAAAGAAATTTATTTTATTACCTCTTCAAGGAATTTACATAAAATACAATCTCTTTTCCTAAACCCTTCAAGCAGCCTTCACCTAGAAGTAATCACCAACCTTGAAGCAGCCTTCCCTTGAAGTAGATGCACCAACTCCCGTTGCACCAGCCTTCTGAAGTAGCTTCCTCTTGCGATATCCTTCTTGAAGTAGCTTGAAGTCCCCTTCTCCACCTGAGAAGTCAATCCTCTCCAATCTGCAGCCTCCAACCCTAGGAGTAGCAAGGAGAGTACAAAAGATAAACAGGAACAAGAAAAGAAAAGGAAATTACAACTTATCCTTTAAGCCCGAGGCTTGATATGCCTAGATCAAGCGTAAGATCTCCTAGCCAAGTACGTGAACTTGTGATTGCTGTGGGTGGAGAATCTAGCCTATAGGACACGAGATTGAGCTAAGGAGAATGTAGGCCAATGATCACAGTGCTCAAATTGCTTGCAAAAGATTGCTCAAGTATGCTCAAGTGTATTCTCAAGTGTAGCAAGTGAATTCTAGTGTCCTATGGCTTGTCCTATTTATAGGAATGGCCTAAGTATGCTTAAGGACGTTCTAGACAACTTCTAGGGGTTTCTAAGTGCTTAACTAGCCGTTAGGTACAAAGTTGTTGCTTTAACAACGGCTAATCAATTTATTCTGCAGTTGCTGTCAGAGACCATCTCGGTCGACAAATGGTCGACCGAGACACCTACTCGGTCGAACTTTTGTCGACCGACAGGCTCTCTGGAACAGGTGATTTGCAACGTCTTTCTTCAACTGCCAACTAACTTGTCTGTTGTGTCTAACGGCTACATTGGATCTTTCTCGGTCGAGAAGATTGTCGACCGAGAGTGTCTCGGTCGAGGAGTTTGTCGACCGAGAATGATCCTGTTTCAAGATTTCAATTTAGGCACTAATTATATGTGTGAGTGTGCATAAATGATCCTATTTAAATGGGATGACGTGTCTAACTATGGTGTTTGGCTAGGGAAAATCTAACGCTTGATTTACATGCAATTCTAAGTACTTGTACATTATATATTTGTACAAGTTTTTACAACAATGATTACATTGCATGAAAATATAAACATTTTAGCTTGGGGATTTTCCCTAGTTGCTTTGCCATCCATCTTAGTCCTGCACACTCAAGTAGCTCGTTAGATTAATAAGAATGAAATGTTTGTCATCATCGAAACAAAGGGATTTATCATAATATCCAATTTATCCAACATTATATAGGCTTCTTCACGTTTACTGCTTACTCCTTACTTGCATGTATAAGATCTTGCTCTAAAACATGATAATACATGTTTATCTTATGCACATTTCTTCCTTGGAAGTGGGAGCTCTGGACCATGCATGCATGTAAAAATTGATGGTATTGGTCTTCCATGAAATGATGGCTTTTCCTTGGGTACATGAAATGATTTCTCTTTTGTGTTGAGACTTAATGGTTTGACTTCTTGTGTCAATTGATGGTGTGTACTTAGTTTCTATTTTGGACTATCTTGTGTTGAGAAATGATGGTTGGGTTTTCCTTCACAACCAATGGTCTTAGTGCTCTCTTCAAGTGAATCAATCGATGGTTTTCCTCACCCTATCAAATGATGTTTTTCACTTGATGCCTTAGTTTTGTTTCTCCACCTAGCGATGACACTCAATGATCTCACTATGTCATGAAATGATGGCTTCTCTGGGTTCACAAATGATGGATTTACAGGTTACATGATTCGATGGTTCACAACCAATGGCTTCACTATGTCATGATTTGATAGTATTTATGAGTGCTCACAAACAATGGTTTATCCGCTTGTCAACAAACAATGGTCCACCTGGTTGAGTGCTCATAAACAATGGTTTATCTGCTTGTCAAAAAATGATGGTCCACCTGGTTGCTCACAAACGATGGTTCACCTTTTTGTTCATAATCGATGGTCTACCTAGGTCAAGATTTGATGGCCCTTATAAGTATATGATTTGATGGCTTTCCAAGATGCAAAATCTGATGGCTTGCCTATATCCATGATTCAATAGTTTTGTTTACATGGAATTCAATGGTTTCATTTATGTAACATCCAATCAATGGTGATGTGTTGGTTTAAGTATATCCATTATCTGATGGAGATTCTAGGAGTGAAGGTTTGTGATTTGACCTAAGTAAGTGTATGAACTGATGGTTAGCTTTGAATGTTGATTTGTGTCATCAAACTCAATTTATCTTGTTGAACCTAACACTAATGCAATTAATTTGTGATGGTCAATGACACATATCCTTCTTGTATGATGTTATGATGATGTAACACTGTTCTAATGTTTAATAAATGGTAACCCTGATATGTTAGCTTGTGAACATTATAACCCTTGTGATTAATGCTTTCTTATGATAAACATGTGTATCACAAGTATGGTGATGGTTTTTTGAACCTTCTCTAAGGTTTGGAAAGATCATGATGATCTTACCGCAAATTATATGATGGTATTAATGACCTTTGGGTATGTCTTGAGACCTAATGGAGGTGTGATCCTCTTCATGTTTGATAAGGGTTGGTATCCTGTAATGATGTGACAAGGAATGCACCTAATACGTTTTATATCTTCAGAAGTTGTAACATACCCATGTTCTGTAGAACACTTTTAGGGTTTATATGCCACTTGATTTATACAGCCTTAACACACTCGATTGACATTAACTAATCAAGAGATACCCTAATCATGTAGTGCCCTATGTTGTAGAACCATTTCAGTATAAGGACTTGCTGGATAGTAAAATGAGTTCTCTAGAAGGGTTTCCTGGAGTCATACCGTGTTGAGTATATGTGATTACATGGAGAGTACATCCTTGTCGACATGGTTTTAAGGTTTTGGAGGATGGCTACGATCATTCCTAGAATTGAGAGCGATTGAGGCAGTGTCTTGGATATTTTGTATATGTGATGTGATTGAGGACAGTGGTGTTTGTACCTCAGATACTATGGTTTTGTATTCCCTAGTTTCTTATTTCGTGACTTATATATGAAGGGCTGACTAGGGTGATTGTAGCTTGACTATACATGTCACTGCGGTGAACTCGTACTGATCGAGAGGAAGAGATCTTAGGAATCTGACTCTCCTAGATCTTGTATGGAACTGAATAGAACTTCATAGAGGTCACTTGGATGTTTGAGACCCCCTAGAGCTTAAGAAAAGATGTAATCCAGTCATGTAGCAAGTTTTCTAGGGTTAAACATGATACACATCAGTTGATAACCCTTGCCTTATTTCTTATAATGCCCAGTTGATATATAATGCGGTAAGAGAAGTCAACTATTTAAAAGATAACAATTTTATCTATTTCCTTTATATATCATGTTAATCATGCTTGTTGTTATACTAACTGTTTAATCTTCTTAGCCTATTTAACCTGCTTAATTTGTTTTAATCATATAACTTGATGTAATCAATAAGTACTATTGAGAGTTATATCTCTCACTAGGACATTGGTCTCACCTCGTGAGTCACTACATCTTTTAGGAGATCATTAGTGACGTCGTCAGGTTCATGGAGGTGAGGAATAATAGCTTGGAGAGTAGTAGGAGAAGAAGGTTTGTTAGTAGTTACTATGTCCTAGAGTCATCCATATACTCTTAGTTTTGGGCAGGGGATGCTTTGTATATGATATGTGTATCGACTTGAGTTTTTGGCAGTATGCCAATGTTTGTATATGACATGTATATATGTGGAACATATCATTTGTATATAGGTTGTGGCTGAGGCCCCTGGAAAGATACGTAAATACCTGGTATGTATGTGTTGTTCTGTAGGTTGTTAGACTTATATGTAAATGTTCTTGGACATGTTTGGAATGTTTAATTTGGTTTTAGTTATCCCCCTTTTTTGCTATGTAGTTAATTAGTGATCGATCACATTTTTTATTTTGAGTAATCTCATTTGGCGTGGTGAGGCCTCACACCCTAGATCATTGGAAGCATGGATGGAGATCTGTGGAGCTCTAGAAAACCCCAGCATGACAATAGGCTGCCCTCAAAAGATGGAAACTACCAATATCCATCTTCACTTTTTTTTAGTTTTTAAATGGTTCCTCTCAACCTGATCCTCTCTACCCAGACCACCACACCCCACACCTAGAGCCTCACCATGTTTAACAACACCTTGTGGTTGTACCTAGACCTCCTTGTGGCTCCTCAAGCCTAAGAGGATGAAGTCAGTCATGCATTTGACTCCTCCATAATCATATGAAGTTTCCCCGTGAGGAATAAGAACAGATGGGAAATTTGATGACTATTCCCTAGAGTGCATGACATTTTTGGCTTACAAAGCTAGGGCAATAGGGTCCTTTTTTGATATCTTAGAGATGACATTGATTTGCACGACATTACAAAGTTTATGGTTACTATGATTTGAATCTACAGTTTAATATTCTATAGGCGTTTAACATGAGAAGAAAAGGGTTTTGAAACCTTATCCCAACTCAATCCTAATTCAACTAAGACCTCTCGAGCCTAGACTATACCCTAATCCATATCATTGAATAGTAGTGTAACACCATAAACTTATGTGGTAATTTTTATAATTTGAATTATGTCTTTTCTAGACATAAAACTTAATGTGTTTGGATTAATTTTGATTGGATCCTTCATAATCAAAGGTAATTGGTTACTTTGTCAATAACCATTTGTAAGAAATTGCCCATGATTTTTTAATATTTTATGGATCTTTTTTCATACATTTAAAACTTCACATTGTTTCTATTCTTTTACTACTATAATGCCCCATGTGTATCAAATATGAATGCAATATTTTGTGGACCTATTTTGTACCTCATAATGATGATAATCCCTCTCCAAAATGTCTAATAATGGATAGAGGCATGAATACACCAGATATGATAAAACAAATATGGGTTGGAGAATCAAATGAAATAACAAGTTGTATTATTGCAAATACCTTCTTGATATGCAATGCATTTTTTGATCATATATGCACACAATTTTGTCTACATCGTAGTACACACTATGGAGATGTATTCATTGCATTTTTGTATGTCAGTGCTTTATGTTAATGGAAGATTCAAGAAATAGGTTGCGGGAAGAACACAAAAAATGATATTAACTCTAAAGATGCATGGAGGATTAGATAGTAAATATTTATATCTCATTTCATGTAGTAATTTCCCTTTTGTAGTTTCCTTTTCCTTTTGGGAATTTAATGTAAACTCCTTAGAGGTGGTTCTTTTCTCAACTTGTTATCAAACCATGTTGTGCTTGAAATTATTAAATATGATTCGTCATTTATTAAGTCTAAATCCTAGAAAAATAACGTGTCGATATTTCTCTCTTTGGTTAGCCTTCAATGGGATAATAGGAGGAAGGGGTCATCACACCACGTCACCTTCCTCTATGTTTGTTGATTATTTTAGGAGGCAAAATGGTCTGCCTACCTAAGTGATGTGTATTCCATTTTTATTTAGTATTCAAATAAGTATTCTATATTTCTCTCCTTGTATATTACTTTCAAAATTGTATAGCTCATAAATTACATTTCAAATATCTCTATAAATTAAGCTAGATGTATAACTCTCATTAAATTGGTTTTAAATATATAACAACTCCATTTTATAGAATAAATTGTAACTAAATATTTTTTATGTATTAGTATTTAAAAATTTAATACTTAAATTTTAATGTGATTTTTTCAATCATATGTAGTTGATTCTACAAACACAAATGTGCTACTTGGATCAGACCATAGTACAAAAAAAATCACATATAGGCACGACTTTCAAAGATTTTCAAAAGGAATTCAAATATAAATTAGGGAGTTGTATTTTTGAATTTATAAGAGGATAACGATGTGAATTTTAACTCAAAATAATATCAATACCCAAAATTCATCATGATACAAATTAAAATTTGAACTCTATGAAACCCCTATTCGCAATTTATGGATTTATAATTTCTTACCATAATATTTTTAGTTGAGAATTCATTTTAAGTTGAAGTTTTCATAAGGCCATGTCAACATTGTGTTTTGTGAATACATTGATATGTAATCCTCTAAGGAGGAAAATATGATAGAGAAAAAGCTTGCACAATCATATAGGAAGCACCTTCTATACTTAACATGATCAAGAAATTGGTTAATGAATAAAATATTACTTTAGGATTATATAGAACTAAATATTCGTACAAAACCGAATTACGAAGATAACATAAAAAGAATAGAAGCATTTGGATTTGAAATGATAATGGTACAAAATTTTTTGTAAAACATTTACAGACAACCTAATGTGAGCCTATAAGGAGTTCAACACATCTGCATGAACCTTGAATTTCATGCCAAATGGGTGTACATAAATGTGTGCACCTGATGCACTCAACCCAATGGAATCATTGTGTAGTGTTTTAGCCAGTGTAGTCAAACCACAAATAAAACAATTTAATATTTAGTCAACAAAATTGGATGAAATTTGATACCCTAGTTTTATAATTCTATTGTATACCCAAAACAAAACCTTAAAAACACAAAAGAGGTGGACAAGAGGGTGATTCTTAGAGTGATTTGAGGAAGAATGTAAAAAACATGGAATAATAGTAAATCAACTGCAGATTCTTCAATGTAAGACTAGACTAGTGGTTTATTGTCTGAATCTCTTCCATTTCCTATTGAAGAAGCCAGTGGTAGAGCTTGCTCATGTTTTATTCTATTGTTTTTCCCTTATTCTTCTTCCTATAGTAGTATATGTTGTGCACAAAGGTAGATCATGCCATGTTGGTGGTATGTTTTGATGTTGTTGACCAAACTATGTCTAAGAAAGCTAAGAATTGGTTAGATAAGGGCCTAAACCTTGATTGACATCTAAAATTAGAGTAGAGATGAGTGGAAATTCATTTATTATACATGATTCTATATAATCTAGGCCTAAGACATGAAGAGAATACACTAACATGTCTATTGTTTTACTAATTTTGGCTTAGTAAGCCTAAATTGAAAATTCTAATTGTGTCTATGTTTAACTATAAAACTTGTAAAGTATTTTAGTTATGATTTTATATAGATTACTTGTATTTCTTTTCTATGATAAACTCAAATAGTAAAATTGAGAGGAACGGATAAGTCCAAGTTGCCTTAATTTCCATAGTGATGGAATAAATGCTAGAAAATATGATTAATTTTCTAGTTCAATTCTAGTTATAATAACAAGTTGACAAAGTAACATTCTATTAATTTTAGTTAATATAGCCAATTCACTACAAACTATATCGACATGGAATCTTAGTAGTTTAGTTATCTATTATATTTAGTTAGTTCAATATGACTAACATTCAGTGTGAAAGTTTAGTATTATTTTTATAGAACGCATCTTTCCAATATATTTAGATATGCATGTTATTCAGTTTGAGTGAATTATAGCACCCAAATTCAATACTTTAGTTATATGCTTTTGAGAAAGTATAATAAAAATCAAAATTTATTAAAGTATGATTTGAAATGTACGTATAATATAGAATATAAAAAGAATATGGAATGATTAAATTAAGTAAAGTTTTATAGATTATATTATAGTGAAACAAAGGAATCAATTAGACAATTGGATGCACTGAATGCCACAAATTCCATGTGGAGGTCTGTGTCGCAATAAAGGAAACACTTTGACCCGTGGATATGTAATGTCCCAGGATTTGAGGCCTTAGATAACATGATCTTAAAAAGGAATGATTGGACTACCCATATCACCAAGGTGCACCTCCTTTTCCGAGAGACCATCACTAAAGAACTCCATAGTTAAGCATGCTCAGCTTGGAGTAGTACTAGGATGAGTGACCAGTCAGGAAGTTGACCCTGGATTGCGCGTGAGTGAGGACAAAGTGTGTAGTTAAGGTTAGTGGTGGTCTGCAGGGCCAGTCGTCATTCTTGAAACTCTACTAGAGCCTAGGGCAATGGGCCCAAATATTACAAATGGTATTAGAGCCAATTTCCCTCTAGTAGGTGGGGCACAAATGGGCATGTGGAATGCCAGTCTTGAGCTGTGCGGTCCAAGCATGTTGGAAAGGGATGTACATGGTTGAATTAGTTACCCTTGCACTATTATTCCGTGATCAGGAGCTGGGTGTCCATGGGCCATTCTGGGTCTACACTGAAATGGGAAAATATTATGAGGCCATATAGTTGAGCCTTGACGAGGATGTCAAGAGTCTAAGTGGGGGAGATTGTAATGTCCTAGGATTTGAGGCCTTAGATAAAATGATCTCAAAAGGAATGATTGGACTACCCATATCACCAAGGTGCACCTCTTTTTCTGGGAGTCCATCACTAAAGAACTCCATAGTTAAGCGTGCTCAGCTTGGAGTAGTACTAGGATGGGTGACCAATCGGGAAGTTGACCCTGGCTTACGTGTGAGTAAAGACAAAGTGCATAGTTAAGGATAGTGGTGGTCTGTGGGGCCAGTCGTCATTCCTGAAACTCTACTAGAGCCTAGGGCAATGGGTCCAAGAAGCAAGAGCATGATAGTAGGGCGCAAGGCATTAAACGTATCATGTATGACATGTTGAATAATATTAGAGGATGCCCCCCAGCAAATTCCTAATTCAGGAGTCAATGCCTTCATAATTCTGAGGATGATTGAAGCACTAACCTACGACTCCTTCTAGAAGATATTGCAAATAAAAACTTCAATGCTCTTTGAAGAAAATATGTCATGGAAGCTATCCATGATAGAAGATTCTTCTATAATCTACACATGGATAATAGCCCAACGTGGATGTGCAAAACTAATCCCCTCCCAAAGAAGAAACCCTGGAGAGAATCACGCAAACTGTCTAGAAGGAATTGACCTGTTAAGCTTAGAAAACTCCAACTCTAGCACATCACACACCTAGTCATCCAAATCCCACACCAACAACAACCCAACATGTAACAATGCCTGAACTAGACCAGACTTTAAAAGGAAAACTAAGAGATCCCCACGAAGATGCCACTATAGGAAAAGATGCCTCATCTATGGAAAAAATGATAACAACATTCAAAAACTTCGATAGGATGCATCCTATGGCCTATCAAAATAAGACCTAGACCTAACTATGGAAAGGATGTGGCCAGGAGATGATGATCTTGTAGTCATCTTTGAACAAGACGCTTTACAAATCCTAAAGCTAGGAATTCTTGATATCATTATAGTTAGAGGATACATGACCGTGAATGTCATGAAAGATTACCAAATTCTAATGGGTGATGAGATGGATGACATTTTCATGGCTGGTTATGAATTTATCAAGGATATGGTCTAAAAAAGCATTACTAGAAGAAGAAAGATTAATCAATTGGCTAAAAGCATACATCCCTGGACTATTTTCCTCTTTGTTCTTCATGATGGACATTAGTCACTAATGTCCATTAACACAATGACTAAGTCACTCATCTTATACAACAACTCTAATGCTCCCTACAATATGAGAAGAATAACAAACAACACAAAGCCCACTAGTGTAAAAGAACATGGGGTTGATTAGTGTCCAAGGAGTATAATCAAGCTCGTTAGAACTTATAGATGGAGATACTCAACCAAAGATGGATATTTCATAATGTCATGTTTCTATCATAAGATCCCACGACAGATAAAATAATTCATTGGCTACAACTTCCATGTGTTGTTTTGGATGCTATATACTAGCTACTACAAACAAGAAGGTGGAAACATTCCACAGTGATTACTACCATTATCTATGGGGTGCTTATTATGATCAGTTTCAAATCTTCCCATGTAAAACCAAGGGACAATAAGAGAAGAAATAAAGACTCGTTTGTTACTCCTATCCTCATAATTTGAAACTCTAGGGATATCATGAAGGGTAGTTTGGACGGGGGTGTGTACAGGAGAGGTGGGTACATCCTTATTTCCCATCTTTCTAATATTTCCTTTATTTTTCATGATCATCAAATACCTTCATTCCACTATTTGGAAGATTTTGTGTTGCACGTGTTAGACTACAAAAAATTACTCAAAATTAATTGTTTGTTAGGAAGTTCTTGATGAAGGATAAAATTATTGCTTTAGAAAATTTTGAGCGAATTTTCCTAAAAGTTATTTTTCAATCCTAAATCAAGCTTCATTGTTTACAAGTTATCCGTCTAGCACATTATTGTATCAAGTGATGAATCTGGGCAATAAATATATATAACTTTCTTAATGATCATGCTTTTACATCATTTCCGCCTTAAGATGATGTAGACTTTTAATAAAATGCTTACTACCCCAAAAAATTTATTTAAGTGCATTTTAGTTTGATATTCTTATGCTTGATCATCTGAGCCCTGAGTATAGGTTGGAAATGATAAATCTAATACCAATGAAAAAGCTAACCCTTCTAGTTGTAAAAAAATCCATAAATAGAGAACAAAAGGCTTACCATGCCACAAAACAAGAATCCTACCACCCAAAAAGAAAAAAGAAAGAGAATAAAATCCCAAGAAAGAATAAAAGAATGATATTCTTGCCAAGTTACGAGCCAAAGGTGTTTCTTGTACAGTGTATAAATGTGCTCATGAACCTATATATATCTTGGCGGTAGTAGACCTAGAAGATATACAAAAAGACCCCTTATTCTTCAGAAGCCATCATAGAGACCAATTTCCATTACACCAGACTTATGGATGAGTGAGAAAAGAAGAACAAGTTACACCTCAGCCTTAGAATACCCCACACTCTCTTGACCATCTTACAAAATAAAAGATAAGAGTGAAAGAAATCTTGAATTTGACGTATGCACGATATGGCTAGGAAACAAGGCTTGGAGTGGATATCATAGAGGATGAACCTAACCTTTGGGAATTAACAAATGAAAGGTAAAAAAATACAAGTTTTTAGAGAGATTCTTAGGACACAAAAATCCTAGCATCATGTAGAAATATTATCATAGAGCTGACATAAAGACATGATCACTAAGGTTCTCCAATCAACATACCCTTTTTCCATCACTTCATACTCTCATTTTATTTATTAGCCTGAGGACAATCCATAATCTAAGTTTAGGGGGTTGATAAAATCAAATTTCGTGGATCTTACATGCCTAATTTATGCTCTGTATTCCTTGTTATCTTGGGCTTTATTTGATAATCCTCATATTTAATTGCACATATCCTCAATAGCTTTCATTAACAATAGCCTTATAATATCATGTAGGAAAGCATAAATTTTGGGCGACACATGCATCCAATTGATTGTTTTCACCCAACACATAATTGATGAAACTCAGATTGACACAAAAACATTGACATAGGAGGCACAAACTTTCCACCAATAGTCATCTACCAATGGAAAGCCGATGCTCTCTATAGATCAAAAGCCCACACTCTCTATTGATGGACCATTCCTTGCAGCCTAAGAATGGCATTACATAATCCTCAACCAATGAGAGTCTGACTGATTTCTTCTACCAACATAGTTACAGATCTCATCTTCTACTGGAACTACTAGCCACCCCCAACCAATAAAAGTACTTATATCATCTACTGATGGCACTACAGGGCAACCATCTATCGATGGTGCTATTGTAGCTACTCTCAACTGATGGAATCCCTTCAAAAGCAACCACTACCATAGTTAGTTCAGAATTCACCCCAAGGCATGTGCTCTGGATATTGATGTGCATGTAAAGCCCCCATTCTTTAGATGCCTTGGGTCCTCCACCAATATCTATAAATAAAGACCCCAAACATTCACAGAAGGCACATCTTCTTCTACATGAATCATTTTCAAACTCCACTACCTCTTCCTAATTTGTTTGGTAGGAAAAGGACGAGACCCTGATGCCCATTGGTCCACGTCCCTACAAGGTAAGTGCCTTGTGTCTCTTTTTTTTGGTGAAACCCAGAGCGTAGTTTTTATTCATCCTGTGCTCTAGAACAGGACAAAAGATAGAGAGGTCCACATCTAGTTCATACTCAGGCCAAATTGGCCTATTACAGTTTGAAGAAAGAAAAGTGTGGGAAGATAAAGTGGTTTTTGCAAGTTTGTCATCCACCTTGTTAAGGTCCCTAGGGACGTACAAGACCAGTAATTAGTTTAGGCTGGCCTTTTTGACATGGAATTTCCTCTAAAGGTGTTGGAGACTCGGTAAGGTACAAACTGTCTGACTAACTAGCTTCACTGAAGAGCTAGAGTTAGTGAAAATGATGGCCTTCTTCATGTTTCTATCATTACATATCGTGGACACGATCACCACTGCCAATAGTTCTACTTGGAGTGGTGAGATGGCTTGCACGAGAATACCTTATAGTCTCTGAAACTTCCCTTGGTTGTTAATAACATGAATGTCTACGCCAGCATTCATTTCCTGGATTTGAAAGGTTGCATCGATGAAGAGAATGTAGTCCACCTCCAAAGGTCTGTTGAAGGTTCTAGTCGGTGAAGGTGTAGCACCCTTATTGATCTCCATAGCATAAATGATGGACCTTGTTTGTTCTTTAATGAAGGTGCTTTGGACTTGTGCATTTGGAATATTGCATTCATGGATAAAGGAGTTCCTATAACTCCAAATGTGCCAACTTGCAACTAAGTGTAGAATTGCGGTCTTATGATCCACATGTTGAGGAGAAATAATCCAGTGTATTCATTCCACTTCAAAGAGTAGGAATTAATCAGATGGTGCATGTAGAGCTTGCCAGGTATCTTTACTATGAGTATAGTCCCTCAAGCAGTGTAAGAGGGTGTCTTCGTTGTTGTTGCATATAGAGCAGACGGTATCCACATCCAAATGCCTTCTTTTTTTCTCCACATTAGTAAGTAGTGCCTGATGTTGAAGCATCCAGGCAAAGGTTTTGAGTCTTTCAGGCACTTTCAGTTTCCATATGGCCCTCCAGTTCCCATCGGGGTTGATGGTATCTTCATATTTGATCCAGTTGTAGGCAGCCTTTGTAGTGAGATTGCCATGAGGGTCGTGTGGCCAGACCCAACAATCAGGTTTAGAATTCCTTGTGGGGGGTGGTATATAGCAGATGGTGTTTTGGGCTTCAGGAGGCATAAACACACTGATGAAGGAGGAGTCCCATTCACCATTATCCATACACATAGATTTGACCTCCATATCTTTGAGTTCCTGGGGAATAGGCCAGTTGGGATCGAGGTCCATAACCGAGCTGCCATTGAACCATTTATCCGTCCAAGCATTAGTGCCATCTCCATTATTGATTATTTTGTAGCATTCAGATGATACCTCTATCAAATTTCGTTTGATGAATCCCCAGGTAGACAAACATGGCTTTTGATCGCCTGTGTCCCATGCATGTATTTTTCCTTCATTATTCTGACCCAAGGAGCTGGGTGGTTGTTCAAGAATAGCCACACATTCTTGAGCATTAAGGCCTTGTTCTGCTTGCGTGCATTTTTTATGCCTAGACCTCCATTGCATTTAGCAGCAGTGACCTTCTTCCAGGAGACCAGGGACAGTTTCTTTTGTTCCCTCCTGCCTGACCAGATGAAATTCTTAATGTGCTTGTTGATATCATCACACAATGATGGGGACAACTTTACCATTTGTATTTTGTAAGAGGGGATGGCTTGCAATGCTGCCTTTGCCAGAGTAATTCGACCAGCTAGGGAAGATGTCGAGCTGCCCAACTTGACATACGATCTCTGATAGTGGTGGATATGTGCTGGTGCGTATTCTTGTTGACGCGGTGGTGAAGAATGGGTACCCCAAGATATCTTCCAAGGTCATCAGTTCTCTAGATGCCGATAGCCTGACAGAAAGTACGCATTTCGCTTCGTGAGGTGTTAGTAGAGAAGAAACATTTTGATTTCTCTTTTGAGATGACTTGTCCGAAGACAACGTGGAAGTTATTGAGGACCTCAAGGATGGTCGTCGCTTGTTCTGGGCTTGCTTCAGCCATTAGAACGATATCGCCAGCAAAGAGGATGTGTGATAGTGGAGTACCATGCCTTGTGACCCTGATCAGTTTCCATGAAGTATTAGAGACTGCTGTGTTGATTTCTTGAGAGAACCTCTCCATACAGAGGATGAAGACATATGGGCTGAGGGGGTCCCCCTGGAGAATGACCCTTATTATTTTGAAAGTAGGCAATGGGACTCCTTCCCAAAGAATAGAGGTGCTTCCATTGGTGATGATATCCATAATAAGGGACACGGTAATTTGTGGAAGGCCTGTATTGATGAGAGTATCCTTAATAAAACTCCAGCTCATTCGATCGAAGGCTTTGGAGAGGTCTAGCTTAATGTTCACCCACTTCTTCCCCGAGGTTTTCTATTTTATGGAGTGAATAACCTCCTGTACTAGCAAAATATTATCGCTGATGTGCCTGCCTGGGATGAAGATGGACTGGTTTTCAACAATCCAATTTGGCAAATGAGGCTTTATCCGCTCCATAAGGATCTTTGATAGTAGTTTGAAGCAAGAATTATTTAGGGAAATAGGCCTTAGATCAGAGCAGCTCTGTGGGTGCTTAGTTTTAGGAATTAAAATCATATGAGCTTCTACAAGGTTAACATCAACATGACTGCTTTTAAAAGCTTGTTGCATCATAATCACAATGGATCCACCTACCATCTTCCATTGACTATGGATGAATTCAGTATAAACTCCATCAGGACCTGGTGCCTTAAACGACGCCATGAGGAAGGCAGTCTTCCAGATTTCATCATGAGCAGGCATGCGTGCGATGAAATTGGAGGTTGGGAATGAGAGTTGTTTAAAATTGCCTGGATAGTTTGAGATAGATGATGAGTTTGTGATGCCTATGTCTTGTTGAGCCATCAGGCTTTGAAATTGGTTTAGGACCAGATCTTGTAGAGCATTGGGAGTTTCCACCCATTCACCATGTACATTGCGTAGCCTGCTTAGCTTGATGAAATGCCTTCGAGCCTTGACATAAGAATGGTAGAAATTGGTGTTGCCATCACCGCACTTGAGCCATTGGATATGCGCTCTTTGTTGCCAGTCCAACTCTTCTTGAAGGAGGATTTTGGAATGCTATTCTTGCATGTTAATAGACAACAGAGCAGTACTAGGATTATAGCTATGAGTCACCTGGCACTTGTTTAGCTTGGAGATGATGGAGTTCTTTAGTCTTTGTTTCTTCTCACGTTTCTTCTTTTCCCATTCAAGGAATGCAGACTTGAACGCTACAAAAATATGGGTTTTTAGTGTAGGATATTTGTGAAGGATTAATAGCCCTAAAAAATTAGTTGTTTGTTAAGGCCCAGCCTACACTAATAAGTAACTTGCCTTCAGTCGAGTAACTTAAAAACAAATTTATTAGTGAAGTCTTTAGATCCTACTCAACTTTGAATTTTCCTTCACCCAGGGTTTCCCACTATAATTTCCCACCCTGCTAATGAGTAATCAGAGATGATAATTAGCATACACAGAACTCGTAACCATTCCCTCTCCTCTCCTTGCCTCCCTATTTAGTTGATCATTGCGGAAGAGCCTTCCCAGCATGCAACGGAGCACCGTCGGTGACCTGAGTAATTGTAAGATCTCTTAGAAACCTCATTTGTTATCCATCTTCCTCCACTCATTCTCCTTTCATTGTCCTGCATTGCCTAGAGTTCTCATCCCCTTATCCTAAATTGTGAAATGATAAACCACCTTGCAGCTTTTGCCCGATGTAGAAAGGAGAGCCGTCGCTGGCGTGAGGAGCAACATGATTTCTTGCCAACGCGGTTCATGATTTGTCATCCTATAGTTTTAGTTGTTCAACCTGCATTGGCTACCGGTTCATTTGATCGCCCAATCCGTTCTTCCAGTCGGTTCTAAACTGAGTGACATGAGAAAGTATCACAAGGTGATTTTAAAGTTTACCGAGTTTGTTTGATTACAAAGACATTGATCTCCTTGTTCTAGCTATCGATCAGTTTGATCGCTCACAAGGTGATTTTAAAGTTTTACCCAATTTGTCTCCAGTGTGTCATTCCATAACTAATATCTCCTAGACTTAGGAAGTCTAATTGGGAATATTTGGCATGACTCACTCATTGAGGTAACTCACTCCCATGAGTTAACACTTTTTGATATCTCTACCTTAGACAACATTGCACTGCCTGCATTCCAGTTGATTCGGATGTGTTCTGACTTTCTATACAAGCTAGAAAAATTACAATAAGAATTAGAATAAGAATAAGGATACAGATAACAATAACAATAACATCATGTACTCATACATAATCCATAGTTGAAAACACCCTACAGAAACCATCGACTACTTCTGCCTACATCCTCCAGTTTTATTGGGTTTTGTCCTTTTATACTCATATGGAAAAAACTTATGCTCCATTCTAGACACATGTAGGCACACCACTAAGAGATTTGAAGCGAGAGCTGCTATTTCCTATGGCTTTGATAAATGATTTTTTGCTGTAGTAATCTGAACACATTTAATCTGTAGTTTCTAAGTTGCCATTACCAAAATCACCTTTCAGGGACCAGGGATGGTCTGATCAAGAATTGACAACATAAAAAGTAATCCACTCATTCTGTCAAATGAGCCAATGCTTATCTATATCTTCAATGAGAAGTTTAATGTTGTCGTGTAACAAATATATAGTCTCTTATACAATCTCTTAATTCTAGAAAGCATCAATGTTAAGAAATTCTATGTTCATCTTAGTCCCCTAAATTATCACTTTAAACGTTAGCCTAAACATTTTTCAATTGGTCTCAACGAATAATGATCTACATCGAACACCTCATGCAAATGGTATCTAATGTTTTTGTAAGTTACATTCTTTATTCCATTAAATTACTAGAAGAAATAATCCAATAGTTGTTCTGAACTGTCAATATCTGATCTGAGATTGCCAATGAGTGAGTTGTGCAGCTTGGCAATTTCTTATGAAGGGTCTCAGGTTCAACCCTTGGAAAAGGCCTCTCAAAAATTAGTTTCCCATCATGTAGGCCGACCAACTATGCAACTTTAAATAGTTCACGATGTGTAGACCACTAGAGATCTGATAGTTTCACAAATGATGAATCATCTAAAAAGAAGTTTCCTTGTCAAATGGTAACCGGAACCAGATGTATCGGAGCTTCACTCGTTCATGAAAAGCCTATATATATTCTTATTTTTTATGAAACATACTCTACTAATAAGAGTAGTCATCAATGTTAACATATTACAAACCAGCCAGTCATAATAAATAACCAATATGAACTTATTACATTTGCTAAAAAAATGAACACCATACATCTAAACACTGATAGTATTTTAAAAAATGACTTGAAAAAGAACTGGTCATCATCAGTTATCATAGTATAGCAGTACATTTTTCTCATCGAAATAGTTTCTAATGATTTATGGTCATTTGTGATGTACATTTACCTATCTTAATAAACTTGCTTCTCAATGCTGACTAATACTTTATCGACCAAAAATTTGTAATATATGACTCACCTTGACTTTCATATATGTATGCAATTTCCTTTTTACTATGGTTGTATCATTTGACACATAACACATCTATATGCATTTTTATTTGAGTGAGTGGTTACAACTTAGGTCTATGTTTATGTTTGACTCCTTTTATGCATCAAGTTATTTTATATCATGGAAATATTTAGTCTTGTGATGTTGTGATATTAAAGATTGAGGTCACCAAAAAAGTTAATTCTCAAGAATCCTGGGACCAAAAAAGCCAGAAAGGGTCTATTGCCTGACACAACAACAACCTAATAAGAAACAAACTTAAGAGGCAACTCATTAGATTCCTCTTGTTTCTTTCCATGAATTACAAGTGTTTGACACCACTACCTAAGGGTTCTGTCGTTCAAAACCATCATATCGAGAATGCCACCTATAAATAACCACCCACTAGCCTCTTTTGTTTTCAAGATGGAAACGTGATATTCCATGTCTCAAAGTTTTCAAGATGGAAAGATGATATTGCATGTTAGGCTGGGAAGCTCTCTTGCTCGCCTGATTTTGCATAAGGTTGCTTTTAGATATAGCATATAATTGATTCTCAAATGGTCTGATGGTATTTTCAAATACATGAAGGTTGCGACATTTCCATATATAATGGGTGAAGTCTACATCAGTAAAGAAAATTGGTATTTTGTCCATTTGTTGGATGCCGTTACCTAATAGGTTTTCTAAAATAGGGCAATGAGATGACAGGAGTTTTGTCATTCTGCATCTTTTAACTGATCTTTCTGTCCTAAACTCCAAATGAATAGGGATTTTTGTCTAATTTAATGGATTAGTCTCTTTAGTGGTTATATCTCTAAGATACACCCAAATAAATGAATTCACACGCTCCCCTCCCAAGTAGACAAAGAAGATTTCCTAGGGGTATGTAGAAAATTTTATTGGGTTGCCAATTAGTATTGAACCAAACCAAACTAGTACTTAAAATCCATATGCTTTGGTAACTAGCTTCTCTGGAATAATGAAGAATGATCCACATGTATGAAATTATTCTGGGGCAGTTGAAACACATTTGACTCAGACTGGTTTCTATTGGCTTTTGAAACTTTTTTCCATGAGTCATTCAATTGTTTGACCACCCTAAACAAAACTTGCTGGTTCAGTTAGCTATATGAATGACTTCACTTGAAGTCCTCTGAGAATTCCCAATTCCAGTTCTAACAATGTATACTTGTATTCAAACAGTCATGAGTTTCTTGGTTTTCATCCTCCGATCATCATCATCATCTAAAAGCTTTAACTCCAACCATGATGGGGTCAGCTACATGGATCCTTTTATTACGATCAACTAAGTGATTGGTTATATTCCAATCAAGATGTAAAGATTCAAACTCTATCCTTGTAAACTCTTAATTAGTTCCTTTCTTCCAGCCTCATCTTCATTTAACCGTGCTTGACCGAATAGCATTGCTTTTCATTGTTGCATGTTCCAGTCTTTGCTTTGATTCTCATGTTTTTACAAAATTCACGAGTTAGTGAAATACTAGTCAAATTTATCTATCTATCAAAATAGGTGTCAGACAATTTTCTTTTATACACAATCTATGAATCAATGATACTACAATCTAAACTTTTATCTTTTATTGAAGGAACAAATGTTAAGATGTTTGATGATATGCTGCTGGCAATCAGCAATGTTTGTGAGCTGCGATTCTGGTTTGGCCTGAAGTAGAGTGTACTGCTATGTGGCTGGCTTTGAAGAATTGCCTCCTCAGAGAAGCAATCAGCTGCTCCGAGTCTCCTTGGTCTCCTGATCCCTGAACTGGTGGTAATAGTCTAGGATCCTTGCAGGACAACATAGGATGTTGCTTTCGAGGAAGGAAGCTTGAAGGATTCCCTAAACTTGGTGTGTCCCCACACTTTGTGGGTGGTTTGATTGGTAGTGATGATGTTCTACGAAAAAAAGGCTGATCTTAATCTTCCTTTCTTGATTGCTCTTCTATGCAAGAATGCTCAGTAACTGCTATTTCTACGATTCAGGCTGCTTCTTAAAGATGCACGATGCATAGAGTTCCTTTATTAGGTGTTATCCTAACTCAGAACATGGAATCTAGTGACAAGAGTAGATCTGTATCTTCAGGAGTTGCTTCTAGATTGGATAACAGTTGTATGTGCTATGTTGAACTGTCTTACTATTTGTGGGTGTGCTTATTGTATGTATGGCAGTTTGAGATAGTCTTTCAATTGGTAGGATAGTCTGGAACTAGGTGCTTAGAGTATGTAGGTCTCCTTTTTTTCCTATTTTATCTCGAGGATCTAGTGTTCCCCCTGCGTGGGGCACTGGATCCTTTGTTGCATTTTTTTATTTTGTTGTCTTTTGTGATGTAAAGGGGTACCCTGTGCCCAAATGTTTTGGTAATATACAGCAACACACCTTTTTGACCGACCAAAAAAAACTTTTATCTTTTATTTTTCTCTTACTCGGTTTTGTTTTTTAGTTGTAATGTGACTGTTAACTTCTTGTGTATTGTTTTTTAGTTGTAATGTGACTGTTAACTTCTTGTGTATTGTTTTTTAGTTGTAATGTGACTGTTAACTTCTTGTGTATTTATATGCAGATGGATTTCTTACGGGATAGAAATTGGATGTATATTTCTAATAGGATGCAAAGTGAAGTATTCGAGTCTGGTTTACAAAATTCATTGAATTTGCACGTACCCATCAAATACCACCCAGACCGGGAAATTTAATTTTCCCTTGTAAAACATGCTCGAATAGATACATTAAATCATAGGATGATGTATTCTTACATGTTTTACAAAAAGGATTTGTCTGCAGCTATGATGTCTGGACATATCATGGGGAGATGATAAGGAGGAATACTATAAGTGCAACGTCTGCTAGACCTACATCTGAAAGTATGCATCAAATGTTGGGAGATATATTCGGAATGGGTAATACAAGTCAAGTCAGTGAGTTTGAACACGAGGAGGAACCTACAAATCTTACTGCCCAACACTTTTTCAAGCTTCTCAAAGAAGTCGATCATCCATTGTATGAAGGTTGTAAAACTCACTCCAAGTTGTCCTTTATGGTGCCTCTGTTATATCTGAAGGAGGAGTCTGGATGGTCAAATAATTCTTTTACAAAGTTGTTGAAGTTGATAATCTCAGCCTTCCCAAAAGAAGGCAGTTTGTTATCTGAAACTTATTATGAAGCAAATAAAGTTGTAAAAGACATTGGCCTCAAAAAAGTTATAATTGATGTATGTCAAAATGACTGCATGCTCTTTCGTAAAGGTTCATCAAAGAAAGACATGTGCAATACTTGTGGTGAGTCTAGATGGAATGAAAAGATATATAAAAAAAGGCAAGAAGGTAGCTAAAAAGGTGATGTATCACTTTCCTATTATCCCTTGTATGGAGAGACTTTACATGTTCCCTTCACTTGCAAAAGATATGATGTGGCCATTTAAAGAAAAAGGAAATGATGGTCGTATTCATCATCCCTCTGACACGGAAGAATGGATCCCAATAGATAGAGAATTTCCAAACTTTGTTGCTGAACCACGAAATGTCAGACTTGCTCTAGATACAAACCGATTCAATCTATTTGGACTTATGAGTGCTTCAAACAGCACATGGCATGTACTATTAACCCCTCTCAATCTCCCACCTTGGCTTCTTCTAAAGGAGCCATACATAATGATGTCTTTGCTGATCCCAGGTCCTCATATGGTTGGGAATGATATTGATATCTACTTAGAGCCATTAATTGATGAGCTTCAAAAACTTTGGGCCAGGGAGTGAATGTATATGACGTTTATAGCAAGAAGAACTTCACTATTGACCGACTAAATCGCGCGTCCTAAAATTGGAGGCGTATTTGAGGTAGTCGAGCCTTCGCATTTATAACCCGAATCCTTCTAGGCCCCCGCAACTTTGTTTACGGGGTCGAAGTAGTCATACGGGGTCGAACACAGGGACAAGGTGGATTGTGTTGACGACTCTGAATCGACACTCTACACTCCGGTGGGTATAAAGAGATATTAAAGTTCCCCGAAGGGGAACAACAAGATGTCACGATTAAATCAAAGAAAACTATCTCCAACTGGAGTTACAAGAAAGATTAAGATTTTGTCATTTAGCAGTTTTTTAGGAATTTTCATGCAACAGAAAATAGAAAGATAAACTGCAGTTTAAGGCGTAATGCAAGGGATAAGACTTCAGTAAGACAAGCGGTAGCAGTAACACCCTGCACCCCTCCTCTCAGAGCGGGTGCCTCTAACCAAGCTTCAACACCCCTCTCGAGGTTACTGGGCTCAAGTTAGAGTGGAATGATACTAAAACAACTCCGTTCTGGGCACTCTCGTACTCCAGAACCGGACCGAACACTAGAGCCACAACCCAACTCTCTAAGTAGTTACGACAGGAAAGACGATTCGGTAGCTAAGCGAAACGCGATCCAAAATATACAAGCTAGAGTTCAGATATCCAACACAGCAGTTACCCAATCATAAGGCACTAAGCATTAAACAAATAGCAATTAAGCATTTCTATTTCCATAAGCAATACGGGTCTTAATACAATGCATAAGCTAAGAATTTAAATAACAGAATTAAAGATAGATGTCGCCTTCTTGATGTAGAAGAACGACAGACTACTGTAGCTCTCCTGCCCGATACCGGTCAGGAGCCGAGCCCGATACGGCAGTGTCGGGCGGCACCCCCTCTTGGGTAGCGCCGACTGACGACTAACTGTATCGCTCAAGGGCCCTGGCTGATACGCTCATGTCGGACGGCGCACCCTCTCGGGCGGCACGCATGACGGGTGGAGCGTATCGGGTTTGATATCGTGTCGGGCAAAGAGCTACGAGTCTACTGTCGGGCACTCGTGTCGCTCATCTTCGCTGGCTGATACCGGCCCGCAGTGTCGCCCTGGACAATACTAAGTGAACCATCCCTTCCCTCTCGGGATGAGGGAAAGCTCACCTAGTGTCGCCCGGCGCAAGCACTGGGGCGCGATACTCTTGCTCTCACAGCTTCCTTCGAAGGTGGCTCTCGAACTGTCTTGTCCGAATTCTCTTCCGACTCTCTGACTTGTCTGACCCGTGACCAACCTTTCCGACCTGTCTTTTCGGCTTCCTGTAGCTGCTATTTATAGGTGGCGGTTGAAGGAGTTATGGTGCTGGAAACGCCACGTAGCTCCCTTATACGTTGGTCGATGGATGTGGACGGCCGATACGGGTATGTCTCGGCACGAGGCACTGGCTATCGGTCACGTGGCTGGCGGCACGCCTGCCGGTGGGTGGCTGTGTCGCCCGACGAGTTTGGTCGTTGATGCGGCTTTGGCTCCCTGTCGGGTAGACGGTATGTCGGCCGACACGTCCTTCTTGCGCAGCGCCCTTCTCCGCCGATCATTCTCGTGTCGCCCAGCCCCTGTCGGGCTGGGTTGTATCGGGCGTCAGGAAGGTCGAGACGGGCTTAGACTTATTGTGGGCCGGAATCGGCCTTATTGCACAAAAACGAGGAAAACTCTGTAGAAGATAGAAAAAATTGGAATAAGGGCATTGCTTGGCCAATTATTGCAAAAATGCTAATAAAATAGAGGAAAATAGCAGAAAAGGGTAGTTTTGATAACAGAATAAAGGGCAAAAACGTCACAAAATTTGGTGTTATCAACTATGCAGACAATGATCTTATGGACCATAAATGATTTTCCAGCTTATGGTGACCTTTCTGGTTGGAGCACCAAAGGAAAAAAGGATTTAGATTGCCCATCTTGTAATGTAGACACCTTATCCAAGTGGTTTAAATTTGGCAAGAAACAATGTTATGGTTTCCATCGACGTTTCTTGAAAAACAATTATATTTATAGGCGTGATAAAAAAAGTTTCAATGGAGAACAAGATTTCTGTCAACTGCCTAGGTGTTGGTCAGGTGATGATATACTACAACAATTTCAGGGTTGCACAAACATCTCATTCGGAAAAACTAATAAACGTAAAATCTCTACAAATGGACATCAACCATTGCCGCCTAGATGGAATAAAATAAGCATTTTTTCCGACTCCCGTATTGGAAACATCTGTTGTTGAGACATGATCTAGATGTAATGCACATAGAAAAAAATGTCTATCAGAACATCTTGAACACTTTGTTGGGCGACTCGAAGAAAAGTTAGGAAAACTTGCAAGCTCATCAAGATCTAAAAGAATGGGGTATCCGAAGGGATTTGTGGCCAGTCGATTCAGGGAGCCATTATTACTTACCTCCAACATCTTTCACAATGAGTAGTACAGAGAAAGAGAAGTTTCTATCTATTTTACAAACATTAAAGGTTCCCGATGGATATTCTTCTAACATATCTAGGTGTGTCAACATGAGAGAGAAAAAACTATTGGCATTGAAGAGCCATGATTGTCATGTTTTAATGCAACAACTTCTTCATGTTGCCTTGCAAAACTGCATAGGCGTAGATGTTTATAAACCTATTGCAATCCTATGTTTATTTTTAAATAAACTCTGCTTAGATGCTATTGATGTAGAAGAATTTAAGAAGCTTGAACAAGACATTGCTGTCACACTATGCCAGTTAGAGAGAGTTTTTCCTCCATCATTCTTTACCATTATGATGCATTTGCCTATCCATTTAGCTTATGAAGCAAGGGTTTCCGGTTCTGTACGGTATAGGTGGATGTACCCCATTGAGAGGTACTTGAAGAAACTCAAGAATTATGTCAGAAAAAAAGCTCATCCTACCAGTTCTATTGTTAGAGGCTATTTGACAGAAGAATGTTTGACATTTTGTGCTACATATCTACCTGATTTTGACACAAAATTCACTCATACTCCTCGTAATGTTTATGACTCTCCTATTGGAGTGGGAGTACCAAAACACTTTGATGTGCAAACTTTAGAACAAGCCTATCAAAATGTACTATTTAATACTGACATGTTTGATGATTACAGAAGGTAATCAAACTTTTTTTCAATGTTAAATAGTTTCTAATATAGACTAACCACAACTTTTGAATTTTTCCAATAACCAGTGAACACATGATAAAGCTTCAAGAGGCCGAACCAAATATCACACTAAAACACGCAACACAGTTTTCTAGGTGGTTGAGAGAGCATGTAAGTAATTTATAAAATTACTAAAATTTTATTTTGAAAGAGTATTTAATCCCTTCTTATTTTTATGCTGATAAATTAGGTAATACATATGTGAATGGATCATCCAAAGGATGTTAGTGAGGATTTGAGATGGATATCCCAGGGTCCTTCTGTAGATGGAATGTCATATGAAGGCTATTCAGTAAATGGATACCGATTCCGCTCAAAACATGTTGAAAGTACTTCTACTACACAAAATAGTGGGGTGTACTTGGTGGCAGATACATCTAGTTATGCAAGTGGGAGGGATAAAAATCCTATTACGGCTACAATTACATATTATGGACAATTGGAGGAGTTCATTGAGCTATGTTATGGTCCATACATAAAAATACCATTGTTTCGGTGTGCTTGGTTTGATGAAAGTTCTTATAACGGTTTGCGCATTGAAAAATATGGTTTCACATAACTCAATTTCTCAAGGAGACACAATCAAGATGAGCCATTCACTCTTGCATCACAAGCAATGCAATGCTTTTATGTAAAAGATCCTGATGATGATAATTGGTTCACTATTTTGAAACTTCCACCTCAAAATTATTCTGAAGTACCTATCGTTGAGGATTATATGAGTGGGACACAAGTTCATAGCGGTAACAACCACACAAGTGATGATATCTCCTGGTCAAGGAATGATATGCATGGATCATTTGTTGTTAGGGAGCCCAAGGAATAAATTTGTTTTTATTAGTTGTTGGAAACCTTAGTGAATGATCATGCTTGAAATATTTTTCTTTGTGGATTATTATGTTTTGGTGTAAGGATATTGCCTTGTCATTTGTCCCTTTTTTGATCTTATGTAAGATGAGGAATATTTTTTGTTGATGAAATATTTTTCTTTGTGGATTATTATGTATTGGTGCAAAGATATTGCATTGTCATTTGTCCTTTTTTCTTTGTGGATTATTATGTGCTTACAATGTTGTACATTTATTCCATAAACTATTGGACTAACCTCTTATGCATTGCTACAATTGTTATGTTTTCATCTTATGCAGGATGAGGAACACAAGGTCAACTATGAGATCTTATACAACCCCGCCACAACCCACTACTACTTCATCTACAGTCTCTTCTCCTTCAACTAAAGTAGGAGATGAGCATGAGGAACTTGAGGATGAACATGACCACCATAGATATGGAAGGGGCCCTACAAGTGAGGTTAATCTAATTCCAAAACCAGGTGAGCAGCGACACAAGGTGGAATGGAATGCAACAGGTAATGCAGTTGGAAAAAACAGTATAAAGTTGAACAGTTACTGTGGCATATTAGCTTGAAAACCACAAATATGGAGTTTCGATCTACAATGGCAAGAGCAACCACAACTAGCATTTGAAGATAGAAAATCATGCATTGAGGTACTTAAGTAATTACAAATTTTCTTTTAGTCTAGACTTAGTGTATATTTTAAGAGTTTTTTATTGTTTCTTAACATCTCCAAATATTTTCCAAAAATTCTTTGATTTGGGAGATCATCCAAATGCAAGGAACTACGTAGATGCTCACATTCACAAAGCTTTACAAAGTTGGAAGTCACGATTTAAGAAATATTACTATCTAAAGTATAAGGATAATCCAGATCTGATGAGGAAAAAGGTTGAGCAGAATGCATCATTAGATATTCGTCAGTTTGACAATCTTGTTAAACAATGGTCTTCTGAGAAGTCTGAGGTAATATCAAATTAATATATAATCATTTATCTTTCATTTATAGTGTTTAGTAAGTAATTTTTTGTATAGAAAATTTCTGCCACAAATAAGGTTAACAGGTCAAAAAAACAAATGCATCATACTACATCACCAAACCATGGAGTTGTTATAAGGAAATTGTATCGCCTTTCACTTTGTATTTATTTCCAATGAGTTCTAAATAAGAAATTGTCTAGTTAGTAGTAATAATTCTATTATTTGATTTATGAAAGAAAAGTGTGGAAGGGGAGCCTACTCAAAAAGATTTTTTGAAGAAAGTATATGAGAACAACCTGTTGGTGGTAATTTATTCAATATTTTAGATCAATAGTATATTAAATTTTCAAATAAAACTTGTCTAGTTTGTACATTGCATGTGTTCAAAATATGACAGGATGAGATAACTGATATTGTTGAGAATGAAGTTACAAATGGTGAAGTAACTGATCCAACACAAATCGATGAGGTGACATGTCATGCTTTTTTGCGTGTAGTCAACCCTGTAAAAAAGAATAGGGTTTGTGGTATTGGACTCGGACATGCCGTGGAAGGGAATACTGGGAAAGCCGCCAAAATTTGGTATGAAATGTTATTGCAAGAAAGTATTGCAAAAGATGTAAGTAATTTAACAAATTTGTAAGTATCATATGATACAGTAATTATTGTCTTCTAAAAATATATTTCATTGTAGAATAAATTAAAAGAGGCTACTCAAGAAATGAAAAATATGCAAAAATCTTGGTCCCAATTTATAACATGGGTGCAACAAAATCAGGTTATTTTATGGCAATAATCGAGTATTAGATCAAACATATTGATATAATATTGCAACATAAATAGAATTTATTTTATTCTCTTCTATGTTTTGAATAGGCCGAATCAGCTAGAAGTACATAGTTTGGCACGGCGAGTGTGTTTTCAAATCTACCCTCTTCTGGAGTATTTCAAACTAGTGTTGGTACAACATCGTCAAATTTTGGAACACAAGTACATATTTACAAAATTTTAGAATTTTTAAGTGTTTATAAATAACATAAGTTGAAAATGAGAATCTTGTTTTAAAGGCTCAAATGTTTCCAAACGAGACTTATCCTGGTGTATTTTCTACTCAAGCTACCACAAATAGTATGAATGGCCCATTGTTTACATTTCAATCACATGTATAATATTACACGCATTGTTTATAAGACTTATCTGAAAGAAACTCCTTCTCATGCTATCAATTTTTTTTGAAGCCACATTTTTTTTCTTCCAAATGGACCTCCTACTGTTGTGTTTCCGGCTCAAGGTGGTGTGAGTGGATCCCAAGTATAACTATAAAATATATTACTAATATTTCCCTATTCATGTTCAACTTTATTGAAAAAATAAATTCTTTTCCAGAATCAATATTTCCCAAATGGTCATCCTATCGGTGTGTTTTCCGCTCATGGTGGTACAAGTGGATCACAGGTATTTATATAAATGTATTATCAAATGTGTGGTTATTCATGATCATCTTAAATTGAAAATTAAATTCTTTGTCAACCTCAATATTTTACAACTTCAACTCCTACTGGTGTGTTTCCTGCTCATGGTGGTACAAGTGGAGAAAATCATGCAAGGGATACTGCAACGAAAGAAATTCAGAACACTTGAATAATTTTCAACAATTTACAATAGAGTTTTTAATTGTTATGAAACCTCACAATTCCTTGGATATAGATAGTATTTAGAAAATGTGTATGAGTTTTATTAAATTGTTATGAAACCTCACAATTCCTTGGATATAGATAGTATTTAGAAAATGTGTTTGAATTTTATTTACATTGTCATTTTTATTATCCAACATGTAAAATAGTATTGTGGATTGAAATCCATCAATGATCGTAGGTTTTCTCTTGAATATGACCTTTTTATGTTTGGAAAATTATTTTCATGAGATGGTTTTGGTATCTAATTTGATGACTTTTAGTGTTTGAGAGCCATAGGGAATTAGATCATATGTTCCACCTTCTAGTTAACTATTGTCAATCTACCATAATACTCATTCACCTCATTCTTTGTATTCTTCTTCTTTATCATATACTAAACTTTTCTTCTTACCATTCTTTTTTGTTTACTTACTCACATAGTTCGTTCTTAGTTTTTCATATTATTTGGTATTTTCTTGACATTTTAATTGATGTTTATCAACATGTGAAGCTTCCATGGATTCCATGAGATCCACATTTTAAATTTGTTTTCTAACTGTTCTTTCCATGTAATTGCTACTGCTATCATGACATGATATAGAAGAGAAGAGTTGTGTGTGTAGTAGCTGCCATATGGAATTGGTGGGTTCTCAATGGCTATGCTTGGGAGAGTTGCGGTGGTATCTATACCAACTCTGTTGATGTTGGTGTTGATCTAGTAGGCAAGGTTAAGAAGAATATTCATGAGAATGAACCCAGATCCCAGTTATGAATTTTGTGTGCATCCACTTTGTAGAACTGTTATCTATCTCTGAGCTTAAGAGGTGTACTCTATTACCATCTGGCACATAGGAGGAGATTAGGATTTTCTATCCACAACCTGACTACAGTTTTACGGTTATTCCTCCCCCATAGTCCCTTTTCCCATTCGTGGGTTTACCCACCCCAGGTTGGAACACCATACCTAAGAGTGAGTTGAGGGTATGAAATTGCTCCCTTCCTTCTATAGATCAAGGAAATGGGGTGTATTTTGGAAATTGATGAGTCAAATTGGAAGTTCAAGAGTTTGGGAATAATAGGGAAAGAGTGATATCCATGTCCATCATGTTTATTCAAAATTGAGCATACAAATAGGCATAGAAGTCAATAGGGAATTGCCTCTTGTATCCCAGTCTTCACATTGTGATGTAAGGGTCTAAAGACATGGTCATATCAATTACGAGTATAATGTATATAGATAGGGAGAATTTTCTTAGTTATGTTTGAGGTTGATCAAAATAAGGACAACATAGGTTTAATCAATATTACAAGTGATATTTAAAGTAACAATACTAGATGGGGGAAAGATACATCTTTTATTGTTCATGAATTACATAAAACAACTTGCTTTTTAGGATATCATAAGAATTGAAAGTGGATTTATATCCTGGAACTAGTTCCAATAGGTAGATTACGTCTGGGGTAAAAATCATGCATCATGTCATATTTGGCCAAAGAATGCATGTGCTATATTTTTGAGAAAATATATAAAACCTATATGGTAAGAGGGGGGTGTAATACATAATATTATTTGTTGATGTATCGGGTGATCTGGACCATTGGATGAAGATCCAACAGCTACACAACACGTCTAACCCATGCTACCCATGAGCAGGTCACCAGGCCATGTGTCATGCGTCTGTAGACCAATGCACATCACCCTAGACATAAAGCAACCACTACTGAATGGTCCATCCACTGTAACGAGTGCATGTGAGTTGTTCGCCACTACGTCGAGTCATTGTCCATCACCACTGGCCTCCCGTGATAGGTCACCTCCATTGCAACATAGCTCTGCTCTATGCCAGTTGCTCATAAGGGCAGTGGAAAGAGTGTGAAGGAACCTTTAATCCAAGATATAAAAGGGCCACCCAACATCTACAGACCATCTTGAGTACTGTGGTGGCCTCAGATGGGGTAGGGGAGGCTCAGAGCAGTGATGCGCAATCCCAACTAGGGCGGCGCCTTGGGTTTACAGAGGAAAAAGAAAGGGGAAGGGAGAGGGCTCTAGGGATCTAAGAAACTCAGAATCAAGGGGAAAATAAGAGAGTGATGAAATGTGGTGATTGGAGGTTTTGATTCGGCAATAGGATCAAGAAACGAGTGTCATTGTAGGGGAACAAAGTAAGGTTAGGTTGCTATGACACCATGTGCACTGGCCCAGGTACAGAGATCGGAGATGGCCATTGGATCCTTGGGATCAATAGTGGGCACAGATCCAATGGCCGGAGTTGCTCAAAAGAATAGAAGGCAGAGATAGAGGGGAGTCCACCCTAACTAGGCCGCATGCTTGCATTTGGCCCAATTAGGGTCATGAAAGTACACAAATTCGATTAATTAACATATAATCAAACCCAATATTTGAAGGGCCATAACTTGGTCTAGGATGGTCTAATTGAGGTGATTTTTTTGCCCTTGGAAAGATAATTGGAAGTTCTACACCTTGAAATACATTAGTGAACAAGTTGATGACATTTATTAGGTTTATGTAAACTTACAAGATGATGACATCTTAAGTACTTGAAACTTAGGTCGAAAGGCAAATTGAGTGTCACCACAAGATACTTGTACATACAACAAACAAATAAAATATTAAGACATTAAATATTAAAATTGATTTTAATATTTGAGAAAAATAATGAAGGTGAGGTGCATAGCACATACATGAGGAGAGAGAAAAGTTTGAGTTATCACATCACCTCTCAACAATGATCTTAGTAGGAGGCTATGGTTTTCACAACATCTGCTGGAGAAGAGGGTAATGTTATGCTCCCTAAACCAAGGCTCTTTGAAAAGAATACCAAAATATTTAAGGACAATAAATAGTGACAACATTCATACAACATGATCCAAACACCCAAAACCACAAAGGATATACAATAGTTTCATGTTCAACTCTCTCTTGCTCATGTTATTTTCGTCCTTTGCTTAAGTACAAGAACGTCCATAAGTGTGGAGTGGGAAAGAATTAGTTGAGTCTTATATAAACCTTTATAACCCTTATGTCTTTTATTTTTCACAATTAAAATTTTCCACATTTTTATTTGTTTTCATTTTTCATAAATTTCTTGAAACTACTGAAGGATAACCTTATCCACCAAAAAATGTAAATATTTTTCGTTTGTTCAAGAGTAAGAAGTTTTATCAAAATTGGATTTTTTGACAAGTAAAATTTCATTTAGTAAAATATACATGGTTTTCTTACAAAATATAAAATGTTATCCTATCATTCTAACTTCATTTTATGTATAACTAAAACTCGATTCTCTTACACAATGCAATGTGATAGGGTGTTGCTAATATACTCTTGCTATTTTTTGTAACTATTGCTTATGATGAGTAATGAGATCTAGGTATTTGGAAAGCTTACATTGAATAATATCATACCAAGTGAGGATCTTTTAAGAAATCAATAATGGATCATTAGAAGAATAGAGAAATAAATAAAAGGTGAATATTGACTGGAGGTGGGAGTCAAGAATAAGCATCAAACTCAATGATTGACTTCACTAAGCCAAGTTCCAACATCTCATGAAACACTACAATACATGATTTTTTACATAAAATGAATAGTCATGTATATTTTTGTGGTATTACATTGGTTATCTTTCAGTCTAGGATATAATCAATCCCTTCCCATGGGGAAATATTTATTGTGTTCCATATAGAGGGTGTACCTGAGGATATACAAGACTTTATGATAACTTTTTATTTGCATGTAGAGAAAGCTATTATCATACACTAGAAAGATGTAACTCTTGTTTCATCGAATTTGAGACTTGTTGGCCTATGATATGATACATTGAATGTAGGTATTATGAGATTACAGTGAATAAAACACAAACATTCTTGAGGACTTTATTATGCACAAATAGCTCAAAAGACTTTGAAAGGAAGAATAGAATTGTTATTTTTTTTATAAATTCACTAAGCATATCCTTGATACTTCGATTTCTCAGAAAAATAGTTCTACTGATATGTAAATAGCTTAAATTAATCTTATTTGGTTGATGTGCTCAAGGACAAGCATGTGTGAAGCGTGGAGTGGTTGATAACGTCCATTTTTGTTAGTCATTATAGCTATAAATAACTTTATTTTTCCTAAATATGGAGTTATATCAGCGATTATCATATATATATATTTGGATTTTATTTCTATCTCTACACAAGAAATATGAGAATCATCATTTATGATAAATTGATGTGAAATTTGAGATATTATTGAATATCTACTTCCATTTGTTTTAGACCTTTCACTGGACATGTGAAAGCCATGTAAATTCAGCAAATGAGGTCCCAAAATCAAAGACACCGTGAAAATATATGACTCTCTAGGTTTTCCATAGTCAAATATCCTCCAAAGAGAAATCGACCACTCCAAATAAGAAAAGATCTACAGATAAAGTTATCAACTCCTCATCCAATTAAGAAAATATAGGCCATTGAGATCAATTTTGCTAGATTCAAAGAAAAACCTCCTACATCCTTCCACAACTAAATAAGATGACTTTTATATGATCAAATTTGGAATTTAGATGGTTTGATATTGCAACCAAAAGAGATGTAGTCACAAGATACTAGAAGTTATTTATATATCAGTCGCAACCTCACCTAAACATATTCAAATTGGATGTGAATGAAAAGATACTTACAACCATAATCAAGGCCCCATCCTATAAGTCAAACCCCTCACTAACATTCTTGAGGTCTGAACCACTATCCATTCCTCATCTAATTCCATTTCCTTTCTTTTCTGGTCATTCATCCTATATCTAGAATCATTCTGTTTCCAAAAACAATTCCCAAACATTTAGTCACAGACTACCTTACCTCATTAACACTCAACCTTATAGAGATGTATGACTAAAAAAGTAAAAGAATGACACACCACACTAACGTAGTGAGCCGGACTTTTAGTGATAAGACAGAAGAGATCCAAATTCCTTTACAACAATAGTTTCTCCAATTCTACTTTCCTTCACTCTATTTATCAAGGATGGAACAATACTTTTCCTTTAAACATTATAAATCTAACTCACACATGAGTGATATTTCTATATCTAGGTTATGGGCAACGTCTCTTGATATTAATTTTTTATTGTAATTATCATATCATATAGATATAAAATGCTTTCTCTTACCAATTGTTTCTAGATCAAATGTCTAAGTGGCTACAAAAGCGATAGTCTACTGGTGAACCCTATTAGAGAGAAAGAAGGACATGTTGAGTCATTTGATTATTGTGATACAAAAAACATGTGTCACCAATAATCCTTGAGAGAGGTGTTTTGCATGAAATCTACATGCTCACTATTAGTTCAAAAGAAGAGTGGGTATTTTGATCTTCACAATTGCTTAGATTGATGGTGTGATAGCTACTCTTAGATGACTGTGGTTAAGATGATAGAAGAACCAATAACCTTGCCTTAATTATTTTACTTCTTGAACTTTTATTTTCTATTTTTATATCTTAATTAAACTCTTACATATATGACTGGGTAAAATAAAATAATGATCTTAGGGACCTATGGTTCTTTATCACGATTCTTGAGAATGACCCCAAATCCACTACGATCAATATCATACTCTTACAAGAGAGAGTTGTCTATTGAATTTTGTCAAGCTCAAACTTTATATTCATGTCAAGATAGGGTGTTGATATCCAACCAGATACATCCACCGAAATTCACACACCATTCACATACACAATTCAATATGGTACATATAACTTACATTGTATATCTATTATAATATATTTATGCGTTTTTATTTATTGTTTTGTATATCTATATAACATCAAAATTATATATTGAAAGTGTCAATTGTTAGTTGTACATATGCATGATTAGAAATTACTATCACTGTATCTCACTTCTTTGAATAATATTTTGTTGAATCTATAATAGGATCTAGAGGGGGTGAATAGAGATAAATCCACTTAAACAAAATTAATTATACATTTTAGATATTTTTTAACTTAATATGGAAAATACGAACTTTGAGTGAAACTAAACATACATAGCAAGGGAGAGAGAGATTGAAGAAGCACAAAACAACACAAGTTATTTATAGTGGTTTGAACCGTACATCCACTACCTATAGAGGTCAACCTCTAGGATGTCAACCATGTCTCGCTCCTTATATTCCATTATTAAAGTTAGAACATAAGTCATCCATGTTCAGGGTCAAGGGTACCTAGCATTCACTTTGAGGGCAAGGGGGTCAATAACCTCACAAAGGACTTACCTATCCATGACCAAGAGTCTTCTACCTTGCCAAGGAATTACTTACTCTTGCAACGAGAATTTCTCCTTCTCCAAGGACTTACCTACTCTTGCAACGAGTATTCTTCCTTCAAGGAATTATCCACTCTTGACTTGGATATTCTTCCTTTCACTTCACCTTCACTAAGGAGAAGCATTCACCGAGGGACTTCTTCTTCTTCACCTCTCTTTTCCAAGAGAGAGAATCTTCATCTTCATGGTAGAATGAGAGATGGGGGAGGTGGAGGAAGTGAGATACTCACAAGATACATATATAGGACTATCTCTCTTACAAATATCCTACTCACTCTAATGGATGTAGTAGGTGATTAAGCTTATGATAGTGGATGGAGGATCTTGGAGGCAAATCTCTCTCAATTATAGTATAGGGACCTTCATAGTGCATGGGTAACCATGGGATGAAACCTAAGCAGTTATATTTATATTTTATCTTGCCCACTATCCATTAGAGACACTTAGTAACAATATTCTTTCCATTTTGAGTGTTACAATAGATATATTTTCAAAAACACTCCAACAACTAGAAACATTTTTCTACACTTTTTTGTATAGTGTTATCGGCTGAGTTGTCTTCTGGAAAACTCGACCGATGGCACTCTATGACAAGTCAAAGTGTATATGTCGATCGAATTGTCACCAAGACTAACTTGGCCAACCCCAAGCATTTTCCAAAAGCCAGACATGTTGTGGGCTGAGTTGTCACTACGAAAAACTTGGCCACTAGGCCAATCTATAATCACTATTGACAAATGTCTAGAAAGTGCTTAAACATTTGAAGTAAGTGCTCTTGATTTTTGAAGCTTAACTACAAGTCATACAATAATCACAAGTGATTTACATCAAAGATCTATGGAGGAAACTATCTATTCTTCAATTTTAATCTTTATGCATGTATGACTTAATTCTCCAAGTTAGGATGCACAAGTTTAGGCATTTGAAGTGTGTCTATCCAATCTGAAACCATTCAAACAGACACATTAGATACAAATGAGTGTAATGGTTAGTCACCATTAAAACAATGATTTATTCAGTTTCGACCTTGAGTCAACATTCTCCCCCTTTTTGAAGATAACAAACATTTCCATAAATGTATGGAAAGTATTTAATTAAAACCATACCTTTGGAGAAACCTAGGGGTTTTAATGGAATTGTGTTCATATGGTCCCCCTCAATTAATTCGAATGAAGTTCACATACTCCCCCTCAATTGATGCTATTTCTCCTACACTGTTAGCTTTTATAACATTTTTAGAATATACGTTTTCTACTCATATATGTTCTACATATATGTGTTATCCCCTTTACATAAGACATGTCTTCTCCCCCTTTGTCATTTCAAAAAGTGATGGGATTGAAGAGTTAAAACATAACTTTGGAGAACAGGGAGTGTAGAAGAGCAAAAACTAAGGGCTTCTCCAAGCAATGTATGTACAGAAATCAAGACATGCATTAGAACAATCCTAGATGTAATTCTAGAAAATTTAAAGCAATGTTAAGTAGCAAGTAACTCAAGATAGTAGATATGCAATTCAAAGAACAAGCTTGAGTATGTATGAAATGAGATACAAGTATAGCATATAATTGAATACCAATTAATGTGTAAAGATACCAATTGATGAACAAGACTATAACTACACGTAGATGGACTACTAGTAGAATCTAGGTCATAGAAAAATATTTACAAGTTAAAGAACAAGATATAAGTAGATGAAGAGAAATATCCAAACAAAGAGATATGTGATTTCAGAAGCATGAAAGGATATTACTTACTAGCAAATAAGCATCATTAACAAAAGATGATTACCACTAAGAAACTCAAGGTTGCATCTAAACAAGATATACAACTAGATAGATGTAACAAGTTAGAGTACAACGAAAGAAATTTAAATCACAACTAAGAGGTCCAAAGAGATTATCATTAAAACATGCATAAAAACTCAAGATAGGTAATTGCAAGGTATACAAATACCAATTTAGAGATATTAGAAGGATAGAGTCGTTTGCAACATGGACAATTTAAAAAATGGAAATATTACATACAAAGGTACCAAAGGGAGTGCCATAGAATAAGGCTATTGTTGAAAAGTTTAGATAATAGGGAATTCTCATCCAAAAAGCTACCTACCTATTTAGTATACAATGTTGTCGGTCGAGTTTCTGGGTTGAAATTCTCATTCGACAACAATTGTTGGTAAAACCCATTGGTACTTGTCGATCGAGTTTCCTCAAGACAAACTCGACTAAAAATAGTTGTTGTCTAAAACAAAATATATTTTAGAAAAATATATCTAGAGACATGATAAAAATATAGACAATATCTAAGCATATATAAGTTAGCAATGCACTATGAAATCATCAGGGGCAGTTTTTGAGAAAGAAATGATGAGAATCACAATATACCAAATATTAATAAAAAAACATATATAAAGTGCATACAAACTTTGAAAAATCAAGCAATGATTGGATATGAGCAATGATAACATAACTTCTATTCTTACCGTTTCTTTTCCACTTGTTTCCACCCCATACACATCTCACCTTTCTTCTTTTATGGGGATTTAGAAGTCAATTTACAAATCAATAGATCATGTCAATCTAATTGCAAGTGACCTTCAAGAAAGATGAAATGTCCCCAATCATATTTTTGGGTCCGTAGGGGTTAGCTTAGCAACCCAGTCTTATTGCTTTTGGATGCTTTCCTGAAAGGACAATATGTATAATAGTGACTATTTTCATTATAATAGTTGCAAGTGTGCTTATCCTTGGAAATAGAGGATTCTCTATGAAAGATTGTAGGTCCTTTATCTTTGTTGTTCCTTTGGTAACTATCATACCCTATACCACGTCTACCAATTTGTTTAGTACCATAGTGTAGTATATCATTAAGATTCATTTTACCATCTAAAAATCTTTACAAAGAGGATCTCAAACTATGATTATCATGTGTAATAGAAGTAAAACTGAAAGACAATTGAATTATATCATTTATAGCATGCATAATATTGGTTTCTAATCCAAGAGATTTGATCATATAAGAATCCTTTTAAATATGAAGAGAAACAACATTATTCTCTCTATGAGCAGAAATATAACTAGATTTAAGAACATTGATTTTAGCAGGCAAGGAAACATTTTCCTTTTGAAGCATAGTAATATTAGAAATATAAACATTATTTTTAGATTATATTCCTTGCAAAGCAAAATATTTGTCTTCATTTTTAGTTCTAAGAACATCAAGATCAACCATGAGAGAATTTGCAATTTTAATACGGTCTTCGCTAGAACTAGTCATAAGAGGTTGAGCTTCTAGAAATCTAATCTTATTAATCAAGCTAGCACTTTCTAGTTTAAGAGCATCTACTTGTTCAAGATAAACATTATTTTCTATCACAATTCTATTGAATTTTAATTCTAGTTCTAGATAATACTTTTAAATATTGTTAAATCATCTTGTGAGCTAATATTAACATGTTCAAGTTTATCTTTTTCTTAATGCAAGTTATCAACAATTTTAGCAAGCTTTTTCTTTTTCCTTTCAACAGACTTAAGTGAGGCACGAGTAGCATAAATAATGGCGATTAAAGATTCTTTATCTAAAGAGTTTATATTTACTTCATTTTAATATTCATTTGCAATTGCCACGAGAGAAAAGTGGCATTCTCCACTATCACTAGATCTTGAGCTAGATCCTCCACTAAATTCTTCACTTGAGCTTGAGTTGGAAGAGTCACTAGATCTTTTGTGCCATTTCTCCTTATTATTGTGCTTCTCCTTCCTCCTCTTATGATGATGGATGTTTTTTCCTTGTGAGAAATCTTCCTTGAAGTGACCCTTCTTGCCACATTTGAAGCACTAGGTAGAGGAACAAGATTTTTTTGTACTGTCTACCTTTATAATACATAGCATATTCTTGAGCTTGAGATGATGGAGAAGTTTGACAAACAATAGATTCAACCTGGGTTTTGATCGCAACCTTCTTTTTTCTCATGAACTCTTTCTTCTTCCTCTTGCTTGTCAAGTTTCACTTCGAATGCTTAAAGATTTCCTATGAGCTATTCAATAGGAATATCACCAAGAGACTTTGTTTCTTCAATGGTGGTCACGTTGGATTCTCAGCTCTTGGGGAGAAATCTAAGGACCTTTGAATTTATCTTTTCTCAATCCATAGGATGACCTAAATTGACAAGACCATTTATATTGGTGTTAAACCTTGAGTACCTTTTGGCTACCCTCTCCTCCTTACCCATATTGAAGTTTTCAAGGATACCATTGAGCATATATATCCTACTTTTCTTCAATTGCTTTGTCCCCTCGTAAGTGACATATAGCTTTCTTCATATCTCATCGGCCATGTCACATGAAGAAATCTAATTGAACTCTATGGGGATAAGAGAGGCATAAAGGATATGATGTCTCTAGTACTTAAGGTTGTTTTCTTTAAAGTTGTCTCATCCCATTCTTCTATCTTTGTCTCTGGTCGCTTGTATGAAAGATCTCCCATTCTTTATAGCTTAAGACTTGATCCTTGGACCAAAGATTAGAATGTTGATGAAGTATCTCCCACCTAGATTAATTATTTTCCATCTTCTCCTACTTGTAAAAGTATTTATCAGAGAAAACCCACTCTGATACGAATTGTTGGATCTATAATAGGCTCTAGAGAGAGGGATAATATTGGTAAAACCACTTAAATAAATCACTAGACCTTCAAGATATTTCTAAGATATTATGGAAAATATGAACTTTGAGTGCAATTAAACATACATAGCAAGGAAGAGAGATATTGAACAAGCATAAGATAACACAAGCTATTTATAGTGGTTTCAACCTCCAAACTAGGAGATGTACGTCCACTACCTAGAGAAGTCAACTTCTAGGATTTTTAACCATGTCTCACTCATTATATTCCATTATAAGAATTACAACATAAGACCTCCTTGTTCAAGGTCAAGGGTACCTCACATTACCTTTCAGGATAAGGGAGCCGATAATCTTACAAAGGACTTACCTATCCATGACCAAGAGTTTTATACCTTGCCAATGACTTACCCACTCTTGCAACAAGTCTTATGTCTTCTTTAAGCCCTTACTCACTCTTGCAACAAGTTTACCACCTTCAAGGAATTACCCACTATTGACTTGGATCTTCTACCTTTGACTTCACCTTCACCAAGGAGAAACTTTCACCAAGGAACTCCTTCCCTTCTTCTTCACCTCTCTGAGATAAGAGAGAGAATCTTCATATTCATGGTAGAATGAGAGATTGAGAGGTGAAGAAAGTGGGAGACTCACAATATATACATGTAGGACTATCTCTCTTACAAATCTCCAACTCACTCTAATGGATGTAGCAAGTAATTAAGCTATGAGAGTGGATGGAGTCTCTTGGAGGTAAATCTCTCTCAACTATAGTATAGGGACCTTTATAGTGCTTGACTAACTACGGGATGAAGCACAAGGGATCCTATTTATAGTTGAAGTTGCATACTAGCTAGTAGAGATACTTAGGAATGAATTTTAACTATTTTGAGTGCGCTAACAAATATATTTTCTACTTTTGCAAAACTTCAACGACTAGAAAGATTGTTCTACACTTTTTCATACAATGTTGTCGACTAAGTTGTCTTTTGTAAATTCAACCAACGTCACTGTAGGACAAGTCAAATTACAGGTGTCGGTTGAGTTATCACCAAGACAAACTCAGCCGACCATGTGCATTTTCCAAAAGCCAGACAGGTTGTCGATTGAGTTGTCAGTAGGACATGCCAATTTGTAATAGCTTTTGATAAATGTCCAAAAAGTGTTTAAACATTCGAATTAAGAGATCTTAGTTTTTGAAGCTTAATTATAAGTCAAACAATCATTACAAGTGATTACATCAAAGATGTATGGAGGAAATCATATGTTCTTCAATCTTGATCTTTACGCATGTATGACTTGATTTCTCCAAGTTAGGATACACAAGTTTAGACATTTGAAGTGTGTCTATCCAATCTAAAATCACTAAAGTAGAAGCATTAGACACAAATGAGTGGTGGAATGATTAGTCAGCATCAGAACAAGGGTTTAGTCAATTTAGAGCTTGAGTCAACATATGTGTCTACTTTTAAAAGTAGGCTATTAAACTAAAAGCAATTGTTCCATCGTATATGTCTGGGATCCTATATTGGTAAGATTATGTATGTTAACTTGAACAAATTTTTTTTAAGGATACTACAATGATAATATGTGTTCAATTTATAATTTAAGGATATTTCTTCATGTCCTAATCAAACTTCAACTAACATGTGTCTTAGGCCTTTTTAATTTGATCATGGAACAAATGCGTGATATTAAAATAATGTGTGCCTAAAAGAATCAAATAGATATCAAAGCAGACATACCTAACATATTTCATGAGAGCAAAATGACAAAATTGGCATGCTTAATTTTACCCCATACCACTCTCGTTGGGGTGGGGGGTTCTCACCATCATCCCTGTCTATTGGCCCTACTTTCTAGTTCACCGTACTATCCATATAGTTGTTTTAATGATAACTTTTCCAATCAGTTTCATCAAACTTACATTATTTTAATACATCTTTATATGTGGAAACTATTCGTCCAATACATTTTAGTTTTCTCTATTTGCTAGAGTCTTCACTTTCTTTGTTAGATTTATTTGGTTGGCATGTTGTTCGTTTTTCATATGACAACCACTTTGAAGGCCATCCTACGACTACAACCTAATACAAAGATCTCTTCCTCCTTGAACTTGTGCCAGATCAATAATTATGTGACGAGTAACATGATAGAAGGTTTGTAAAACATTTTTGTATATCATTTATATGTGTATTTAGATACATGATTGTTTTTTCTGTTGCATTTGTAGCTTCCTATCAATAACTCAAATTTTGCATTTAAGGAAAATGTAGCTCCGAATAGACTCCTTATGTTGCAGGGTGAACATGATTACCAAAGCTATGCATACTTGTCAAAATAACAAATTTTTTTTTTACTCAAATTCTGAGCAGAATCCATATTTTGGAGGGTGAACATTCGTACTTTCGAAACCAACAAATGAAAATTTAAATTTCATTCAAAATTTCCACCGACGGCTGCCCTTTTCAACTCTTATCAGCCATCTGAAACTTTTTTATTGGCACACAATTCAAGACAGTTTGCCGACACTCATTATTCAATCACTGGTAGGGCAACTAGAAATTTTGCTCCACTCCAGCTTCATGATTGGAATTGGACTTCGAGTCACTTAGACAATGGGATGTAGAAACCTACAATCTACGCTGTTGTCGTATATTGTAGGTAGCGTGACGAGTTTCTCTCTCGTCAGTATGGAGTAAAATGCAGACAAATTGTATCGATGTGTATAATATAAATATGGTATGACGCCAGAAAAAAAGAAGTGGAAATTCATTTTATGTAGTGAGTAGCATTTGTTTTTTGACAACTCTAGAGGCAGATACATCTTTGAAGGAACTAAATATTACCATCTCTTTATTTAAAAGATCTCAAATTACAGTTAGGCGATGGTGGGGTTAGGGTGTTGTTTGTGCACATTGGGAGTTCGGACACGGGCTTTTGGATGAAAGTGACGACGGTTGGATGAGGACCACAGGAAAATATGAAAGTGTGAAAGTTCTGCAAAGTGCCAAGGTGATGAGATTCTGACGTAGTTTAAATCTAATGGCTACGTCTGTCATTCCAACCGCAGTGGGGTCTAAAAGGAACCTCATGTCAGTGTGTGGTGCTAATGAGCTTGCTTTTGAACGAGAACACTAATTGCATGCGGCGAGGCATCTATTCTTTTGCTAAACTAGCTAGTTTCATCCCCACTGATGCGGATACGAGACTTCAATTAAGATGGATAACAAAGAAAGGACTGGTTATGGGAACGAGTCAACAATATTGAACATACATATTACCTGAGTCTGTATACAACTAGTTTTGATTCAGTTTGTATTTTTAAACCACAACGAGAGAGGCCATAGTGGGATGTAATTTCTCAAAATAAGTTCGGCGTTATTTAGCATAAAACAGAGCCCAACCGAGCTGTTATTGCGTGGTCCAGGTTTTGTTTGGGTTGAAGTTGTGATTGCTAAATGTCTTCGCCATTTAATAATTTTTATTTGAAAATCAAATCATAAGAAAAATAATTCTAATAGCAACTTATTGTACACCGACGATGCGTATCCTTGTCTGTAGTGACATCGTGCTGATAGCATATTTAGTTATTTGTAGACAAGTTGTTTTATAATATATGTATTCACACATAATAATTGGTTTGGTTCGTTTGTAGGTTAAACTGGCCTTACTGGTCTAAGACTGGCCTTTATATATTCTAGTTCTATTCTTTTTTTTTTTCTTTTATTTCTTTCTATTAGTTGAGTCATGTGATATTGTTGGAAAGTGTAACTCAATTAGACATTTCTAAGATGACCGTGAGCCTTTTCCACTTATGCTTGTAGTCATTAAAGATGAAATGTTATTTAATTGGTTACACGTCCGCACAAAGGGAGTCCCCCCTCCTGTACATTTTCTGGCCATTTTCTGGCCATAGATTTGACTGATTCAAAACCATAACCCCACATGTTTACCAGTGTCGTAGTGAAATATTCAACTAGTAATTCATTTATTCATGAATACTTTTTGACCTCACGAACTCTGACTAGCCATCAAACTGATTTAGTATGTCTTTGATAATGTCCTTTTGATTCGAAACCTCGCATTAGGAGATGTGTTAGTAGTAGAGCCGGCATGTCTTGACTAGGAATTATTGCACTTAGGATTCATATCTATCTCCTTTGGAGTCAGGGATGAATGAATATAATACTCTACTATACTCAAACCCACACTTGAGTTGGTTATGTTAAGGACCAAAAAAAAGTTGGTTATGTTGAGTCAAGCATGATCATGTTAGTAATGGGAATAATCTCCTGTAAAGATTAAGCATGCTAACTAATGATACTTTAAGTGACAATTTGTGTAAGGAACACCCTCTTCCAGTCTTAGAAAGACAACCACTGACTACATATGGTAATCTAATTCATTGTATAATTAAAGCATGTAGTGTGCATGAGTGGTTGGGGGTGTGTCAGGGTACTTATAGGTGGTTTGGAAACCCTAATGACCTAAGTCTTGACTAAGAAAGTTCTATTGTTGTTGCAGGTCAGTTAGACCTATCAAATGGGTGGGTGGGTTGGGTTTGGGTTGAGCTTTTACAGGTTTGGGTCTGATGGGTGCGGGTAAAAAAGTTGTAATTCCAAATGGGTCGAAGAAAGACAAATCCAAACCCAAACGGGTTGTGGATCACTCACTGGTGCCCTATGATAAGTGTTTAATAAATATTTTTTTTGTAAGTTGCTATTGTAATAGTAAAAGAAGATAATTCGCTAGAAATTTGACATGAAATATTGCACATGAACAACCAACTACTATACATTGTTACTATCAAATAAAAATTATGTTATATTTTGACAAGCATTTAAAACATACATATTTATAGGTGAAAATTTATAATATACAATTAAAATCCTCTAATATATGATATAATAGAGTTAGTAACTTGTACTATGACTCTAGATTAAGTTCGACGGAATAATTAGGTAATGTTTTAGAGTTGGGATTATTTTATTCAATTTCTTTTCCCTCATATCAAATATTTTTTGGGAAGTTTGAGCTTGGAATGGAACTCCTTAACAATTATTATTTACTAGTAGATCATCTTATTTATTCTAAGTATTAGTGTATCATTATAATTGTTATTATATAAGTAATTTACTTAAGCGAGTCACCCACGGACCATCCGCTAAACCCACTAAAGACGGTGGGTATGGGTTTGGATAATCTCCAACAACTAGCAAATTTTATCACCCAAATCCAACTTAAATGGGTTGAACCATGAGTACTCGTGGATTATGACCTGGTTTGACAATTCTAAGTCCAGTTGCTCAAGATGAATTGACACCTTCTTTGAGATATATAGTTAAGCTCATTTATGGAATAAGGTCTCCCGGTTCTTGTTATTCATGAGATGGGTGAAAAAATAGTACTTAGTGTATGGTCTTCAATATTCATCTAGACTTTTGATAATTTATTTATCTGAGTATTTATATGAAGAATATAGTTATGTTCATATAGTCTTGCTATTGTTCTATATTATTACCATGCTTAGACACTTGTGTAACTTGTGCTCTCCCACTTAGGCTGTGGCATACTATTCCATGTCACAAACACATGTGGATTTGTAGGATCTTCCTTGTGTAAGGCCCATCCTGAAAAGATCCTAAAGTACATCAAGAATCAAAGATGGATAAGGCTTATTTTGAATTTATGTATAATTGTAATTCATGTACAAGACAATGTCATACTATCTTTGTAAGGGTGTAATATTTTGAATGTAATATTGCTTATCTCATTTTTGTGCTTTGATTCTTGATTCCTTATTAACGACTCAAATCCGGCTGCTTGATTTTCAATGAGGAAAACTGAAGTGGTTGAATCTGGGACGTTACATACTATGCATTTTAAGTCTTTTTCCATGATGAAGTCCATCAAGACAACAAAAATAAGCTCAAGCATAGTAGTCATGGAGCCTAATGTTGACAATAACCATTGTGAACATTTAAGCCAAAGAAAAACACTCATAAAAGGATATTACTAAGAAGTTCAAGGAATTAGAAGGAAGCAAATCATGCACTACAAGTTTTTGGGAATTTTATCACCTTGTAAACCTATGTTGCCCACAAATTTCATCTTGCCAATCTTCATCAAGTATGCCACAAAATTCCATCAACCATGATAAGAACCCAATGCTTCACCATGGTGGATCTTTAAGATGATGACAAGCTTCTCACCAAACTGCTCCAAAGGACTCTTTTGAGTATAACACTCACCTAGTATAATATCAAAGACTCGGTCAAACTATGAAACAAATTGATTAACCAACATGCCTTACTGGATCTATTTTTGTCTCAAGAGGACCCCAAGACCTTTAACAAAAATGTGGAAAAATATTTATCTAGTCAGTGTCATGTGAGATGACTACCTAGGTTAATAGTAAACATACATACACAAAGCTATGGATATTGTCACGAATATAGCTACACACACCTTATTAACCCTTTTGACCTCTTAAACATATGAACTCATATAAGATGAGACCAAGATTAAAATAATGATAAAAAATATATGTACTGGTATCTTGGCCATGTTATGTAGGACAATCATCTAACACAAAGGTTGAGAAATGAAAAGGTTCCAAGGTGTAACTAAGATTTTGTTTATGGGTTTCTCTTATGAGTAAATTGTTTTCGAAAGACAAAAGTTATTTTGAGAACCTTGTTTTGGCTAGAAAGCACCATCTCTTGACATGTAATGTGGGGTGTTAACATTGTTTCATACCCTTTTAAAAAAAACACCATTTCATAGTATAATTTGACATATTATATAGGACATGGTGTCACTTAACGTTATTTTAATGGGTTTAGACAATCATAAAAAAGTAATGGCCACTTTGTGTATGTTTTCATTCTCATTGGTTATCAGTTTGGGTGACCCAAAAATTATGTTGATGAAAACTGAATTTCACCCTTTAAAAATATTTGTCAAAAATATGTTAATATCTGCTAATACTAGCAAAATGCTCCATATTGTTAGATATATAAAGGAATGCAAAATTCGAATAAAGGAAAAAACTTGGAGAGGATTATACAATAATAGTTTATCCGGTGGAGATACATAATCCTACCAAAAGAAGGGTTTGTAATAATAATTCTCCAGCAAAGCACGGGTCTGCCCCTATCAAGACAAGACAAGGTGTCTCTCCAATTTCCTCTCTCTCTCTCTCTCTCTCTCAATCAAGTGAAGCATCAACATAGTACCGAATCAGCACTACCGATCCATCACCAGTCTATTTGAAAATTTAAAAACTAAGGTAAATGAAAATTACCAAAAATAATTAATCCATTATTGTTACAACCCCAATTTTGGGTTCATATGGTTGGAAATGTAATTTCCCCAATAAATGTGTGATTTTGTTATTTGTATGATTTAAGTAAATTGAGTGGTTTCCTTTGATAAATAGCCTTGTGTGGTTGTTTTTGTGGGCCTTGTTGGCTATTGGACCCAATAATAAGAAAAAGGAAATAGAAAGGAAAAAGAATCAATTAGTAAAAGAATAACCAAGATAATGAGAAAAGAAAGATGTGGAAGCATCTAAAAGGCTAAGAATTATCCTTCAAGGAGGGATTTCATATCTTTAGGTTTTATTGGGTTCCAAGGAGTCCAAGTTGCAAATATAATAGGAGAAGAAAGAAATAAAATCAAATAAAGTATTATTAAGAAGGAAAGTTGAGATAATGATGAAAATATAAGAAATATGTAGAAATATGTGTGATTGACTTATCATGAATGAGATTTCGAATCCACAAGGTTTCTATGAGGAAAAGGAATACAAATAAAGAGAATAAAAGAATAAGAGAGAGAAAATATGCATAAAATATGCTTTAATAATTAATAACTTTCTTATGAAGAAAAGTCCCTCATACTTTTGATTTTGAGTACCAAATTTGGTACACAATTGGATTAATTCATTGTGGACTTTTATTTAAATTTTGGGAACGTTTGGATAAAAGAAGAGAGAGTTATGAATTTATTAATTTTCCTTAAAGTGAGGGATTAGCTAATACAAAAATGTGATTTATCACATTTATAAATCAACTAGGGATCTAGGGCCCGACCCTTTATAGATGTCATGTGTCCCTGGAGCCCTTGGATTGTAGATCGATGGTCTACAGATCGTCTCCCAGATCTAGCCATATCAGGAAGATAAGGTACAATTATTCTGAAGATTGTTGGACTCTACCTCCTCCCTCGATGCCTGTCGGTTCTAGGAAAGTCTCCCATTGAGACTGGGAGATTGATTCAGACCTTTCCACCCCCTGGTTTCTTCTTTTCCATGCAGGTTTGGGATTTCCCTGAATCCCAGCCCATCCAGGAACTGAAAGTTCCGTAGGAGGGCAATGTCCCGACATCCCTGTCTATATAAAGGGGGACCTTGACGCTCCTCAGGCCTCTCGTGTACTTAGACCAGGAGAGAGGGTGTTGTAAGAGGTGTGGCAGAGGCTGGTGGGCCAGTCTGCCTCGACTACCGATGGGGGGCTATGATAGCTGACGACTCCGGAGGAGTGGGACGGAACCAAGGTGATGTTGGCGTGAAGGTCTGAAGTGATGAGGATGTGGGTCAACGTCTGTGCTGACTGCCCTTGGCGTCGGTCTGCGAGAACTGGGTTGATTGGGGGTTGAAGACGAGCACGTGCCAAAAGACAAATCTGCCCCTCAAGCACCTGTAGATCAAGAACAGTAAAGAAGGACAAAGATGTCCTTTCAGCAATAAACCCAACCGACCACCTAAATAAATATAGTTGGGTAAGTTGGTGACATGTCCCCTAGCGATTGGTCAGAATATAATTTTCTTGCAAAAACTTAACTCAAAATTGGTGAATCAGATGGCAATATATTATATATGATTTTTTATCAGAAGAACTCAAGGAATCCATAAAAATACATTTGAAGTCTAAATCTGCTTGCAATATAAAAGTATGTAAAGATGTTATTTTTAATGGTTTGATTAATGAAAAACCCTAATCTTTGTTGATTAATGAATTGGGAAGAGTTATATGGATGTTTAAAGTTGAAATTAACTTGTTGTTAATAAAAGGAATATTTATATCTAAAAAGATGATCGTTATGCATAATTGGATTAATTTAGGGTTCCATGTACATGAATATGTAATAATGGGCTTAGAAACCCTAATTTTGGTAAATATGTCTTTTAATGGTTTTAATTGTGCAAATCCATGAATAATACAGAGATATGATGTTCTAAATCCAATTTGAGTATAAATGATCCTTAATGTGGATAATCTGAGTAATTAGGGTTTTTATGAGTAGAAAAGTTGTTTTCGGGTTTGTTGACCTTAAAAGGATAAAGTGTGAGAAATTGATTTAAGAAACCCTACTGGATACTAATGAGACTTAGAAACCTTAGAAAGGTGTCCCAAGTCAATAAAGAGTTGTTTGGATGTGATGGTAACAATTAGGTGTTATACATGTTTTCAGGATCAATGTTTGCTTGCTTGATTGATTGGCTTGCTTAATTGGACATCTAGTTGGATTTGGATATATTGCTTCTTTGAGACTCCAAATCAGGTATGTGGTTACGCGTATGGTTAAATTGCTTTAGTTTCCCGACAATTTCTGTGGTTTTATCGGTTGCTTGAAATTAACAGCTTGGTTGACATTTATTTCATGAAACTATAAAGTGACTATGGCTATCACCATAATTATACATGCATGACTAGCTCAGATCTCGATCCTCCTCTGTAGCTTTGTTAATGATGAGAAAGATGACCTAGTACATGGTCTACCTGTGAGGTAGGATCATCAGGTTATTGGATGACCTAGTACATGGTCTACCCGTGAGGTAGGATCATCAAGTTATCACGAGTCGATATGTTTGTCTATCCTTGGGTAGGACCATACGACTCCACGACCCTATGTATTGACCTACCCGTAAGGTAGGATCATGGGGGTTAGTTGAGATCTACCATATGAGAGGTAGTATCCATGTCCACTGTAGGGACATCACAAGGGCTAGGGTATGTAAGGATTGAGTAGTCATGTTTAAAACATAAAGTTTGTTTTGTTAAATCATAATTTCTTGCAATATGTTGTTATAATAAAATGCATGATTATTGCTTCCCCCACTGTTATAACCCCAAATTTTGGGTTCAAGTGGTGAGAAATATAATTTCTCATATTAAAGATGTTTGAACAAATAATCATATATTTGGTTGAGAATAATTGGATTTCGTTAAAATAGCCTTGTTGTATGATTTGTGGGCTTTATTGGCTATTGGGCCCAATAAAAGGAAAAATAACAAAGGAAATTCAATTAGTAAATGGATAATTGAATCTTAAGAAAAGAAATACGTGGAAACCTCTAGAAGGCAAATCCAAAGAGGATTTCGTGCCTCTTGGGTTCCTTGGGTACCAAGGAGTCCAAGGTTGCAAAAAGAAAGCAATAGGAAAAGAAAAGATTAATCAAGTATTTCTTTATGAAGAAAGAAATTAGAAAATAATGAGAAAATGTGGAAATTGAGTGGAAAGAGGCATAAATGAGATTTCTTTGGGAAATTTCGTATCCATGAGATTTCTAATGATAAAAGGAATGCCAATGAGGAAAATAAAAGAGGAATAAAGAGAAATCCTAAAAAAAAATATCTTATTTAGAAATAAACATGATAATGCAAAATAATGCATATATGTGCATTAAGAAGGATAATGAGTATTCCAATAAAATAAATTTCGAAATAAAGAGTGTCTTGGGATTCAAGGAGTCCCAATAAAAAGGAAAGAAAGAGAAAATACTAAAAAGGCAAAATAAGAGGATAATGTGTTGCTTTATTAATGGATTATATAATTTTGATAAAAGGGGAGTATTTTCCTAAAGAGGTATATACATATATGTATATTTTCATGGTTAATGGATTAATAGGGCAAGAATAATGATAATAAAAGAAGTGATTTTCGTTTTTATGATTATCCAAGAGATAAGGAATATCTAAGAGATAATTAGGAGAGAGAGAAACATGCTTCTTAGGGAAGAAACCAATTTCCTATTGGAAAAAGATGGGTTTTCTTCATGGGTAAGCATTCAGAGGGTTCCTATCTACCCCTATAAAAGGAACAAGCCCTTTAGCCTCGAGTTGCCTTGTATTCCTCTCAACTCCAACCGTGCACCCGCCCAAAAACCCTAACTAAGAGAGATGATGAGAATATGTTTTCATGAGGCGGCTAAAAGAAGTTGCGACGTTAGCTCGACGGTCCGTGATACCAGGGAGGGTCTTCGTGCTCGTAGCCGTGCGCTATCTTGGGCGCAGCAGTGGCCGTACGCTGCAACTCCGGCCAGGGGTCGCAGGTCTGCGCGGGCCCAAAACGGTCATTCTGGGCATAGTTTGAGCGGCGCCCCACGTGTGTGATGGCACGGCGGAGGTAGAGCAGGAGTTTCGGTGGAGTTCGCAACCTGAGGAGGGAGATCGAGCCCCTGCAAGGCTGTAGCTAGCGGCCGCTAGGGTTGGCTAGAGGTGGAAGACGACCCCTGGGTCATTGGATGATAATACCCCTCTGGGGTGTGAAGGAACGTCAACTTACGCGAGGGCACCGGAGTAATTTCGTTATGTTTTCAAGCTAGCCGCGTGCATGGGGACTTGGCGACGTGGCAATCCCGGATTGGCCAAGAGGTACTTTTCCTTGCAAAAATCGTAGTTAAATATTCGTAGCTCGGATGACAAAAGTTTATATATGAAAATTGATCCTCAGAACGAGAGGAATCCATTAAAAATATAATTGGAGCCTAATTATGTTTGCAATTCGAAAAGTAATAGAGGTTATTAACTTTAGTGTAATGATAATTAAGAAACCCTATTTTGAAATGAATACAATGTTTAATGGGGTTTAATGGATCAAAAGAGTTGATTTTAACATGTTTAATGTAAAAATGTACATTAAGATCAAAAAGGATGATCTTTGTATGTAATTAGTTTAATTTGATGATTATGTACATAAATTAGATTAAAAGTACATAAAGCTATCATCTTTAATGATTTAAATAATGAAAAACCCTTAGATTTGATGATAGATGGTTTTAATGTTGTTTAATGGATAATTTAAGCCAATATTAACCTGTTGTTGATAAACGAGGAAATAGGATCTAAAAAGATGATCTTTTTATATAAATGGCTTAAGTTAGGGTTTTGTGCATGATTATGCATTAATGAGCTTGAAAACCCTAATTTAGGGGAATATGACTTTTAAATGTTTTAATTGTTCAAATACATAAACAAGTAGGGATATGATGATCCTAAGTCAATCTAAGTATAAAAGACTATTAAATGAATAGTTTGAGCAATTAGGGTTTATATAAAAGGAAAAGAGTATTTTAGGGTTTGTTAATCTAAAGGAGATAAAGTTCGAGAAATTGATCTAAGAAACCCTAATGAGTATTAATGGAACCTTAATGCGGATTAGAAACCCTAGAAAGAGAATCCAAGTCAATAAAGTAGATTCTTGATGAAATGTGTAATAAATAGAGTACATATTCTTTTCAGGAATTATGTGATGATTTAATTACTTGCTTGGATATGTTGATTGGCTTGATTGCATATACATGAAGTAAATGATGAATAATCTGCATGACTCGTCAAATCAGGTATGTGGTTACGCTTATGACTATACCGAATAGTTTTCCGGGGATTTTATCGATGTTTCCCTCAATGATTGAAATAACTGTTGGATGTTTCAATTCAAGCAACTATAAAGTGACTATGACTATCACTATAGGAATACATGTATAACTAGCTAGATCCAGATCCACCCTTATGGGTATGCAAGGGCTAAGGATAACCTAGATAAAGGTATAGGGTATCATGAGTTAGAAACTGGGCTACCCATGTGTAGTGCCATGAGACTCTTAGCATACCATGAGTTAAGGAGTGGGCTACCTACGGGTAGTGCCATGTGACTCTGCCCTAGAAATTGACTCACTTGATAGGTGAGGTTATGAGGGGTAAAAGGGAAATGGGACACATGGATCGCGTAGTTATACTTAAAGTGAAAAATTGATTGTTAAATGATAATTGAATGCAATACAATATTTGCATGTTTATTGTTTGCCCCGCATACCAGCTTCGGCTGACCGACGTTTTGTTTGTCGGCGTTTTAGGTACAAGCCAAAAGGACAAACAGTAAATCGTCACATTGTGAAATACATGAAGAAAATTTCAAGGAGGATTAGTTAGCGTAGAATCATTAAGTGGATAGAAGTTAGAAATCCAAAATTTCAAAAGGTATGCAAAGTTTATTTTCTTACAGCTTTTCAGTTTAGTATGTTAAAATTTGATAATTATTCTTGGTTAATTGTCGAACCTTTGATCCGGAAGTCATGGGTACGGCTTTGACCTCTCGGTCTCCTTTAATTGCGGGTTATCGGGAGGTGGGGTAGTAACACCCACATACTAGTATAATTTGTTATACTGACCGCCGTTTTGTTTGTTGGCATTTTAGGTTTATCAAGAAAATGGATATTCCTTTAAAGTGACAATGATGGAATAAAGCTTAATAAAGATTGGAGGATTTTAGATAGATAGATGCTATATGGGGTAAAGTCCCTTAGCTCCTATATTTTGCAAGGTATGAGAAAAGAAAAATTTTATTCCATTTAAAGCTTAGTTGTTGCAGAATTTATTAATAATTTTTTATTATTTACAAAACCACTGATCCTGTTTTGGGATAATGCCTCTGACCTCTTAGTCTCCCTTAATTGGGGGTTACCGAGAAGCGAAGTCGTTACAATTGGTATAAGAGTCGTGGTTTTCCATTTAATCTCTAATAATTATTAAATTTTACTAACTCTTTAGAATCCAAGGGAGTTATTAGAGGATTTTTCGATGACGGAGGTGTCCAGAAAAGGATCATGGTCCAGGGGATGGCAATATTTTCCTCCGCCCCACTAGTCGGTCACAAGGACCCCGGATGCAGTGTGACTGCCTGGCCAACGTCTGATGTTCTGACTCAAAATAAGATACCTTTAGGACTCTCTCATCTATTTCTTCCCTTCTCAACCCTAATTCAATTAAGGTTCTAGGGTTTAGAATTTTTCTCTCTCTTCCGCACCTACTTGAGGTCAGGGTAAGTATGATAAGGATTAAGGAATCCTCCATCAAATCAATAAAAAGCATGTAAACAAGATTTCATGGACATAAGTTTAATAGTTTAAGCGTAAACTAAAGATTAGTTACATGCTTAGGTTGCACGACATGTATTGTCGTGCCCTCAGGAAAGCACTAAGGTCAGACCTTCCTGTCGGGAGGATGAGTAGAGCCTTGGAGGCAGAGGTAGAGACCTAACACATCCTCTGAGGATGATGCTAACCCTAACCCTAAGTGGTTGTTAGAAAAAGGGATGACAAGATGAGTTGGATATCACAGTTGGCCATGCATGTATGTACATGGGTTGACATGCATATTGGTTTTGAGTACCCGTGAGAAGTATGAGCTATGTGAGGTTGGTTGACCTAAAGCCTTTTTGTGACCCGACCTTGGAAGGGTCGTACCCGTTAGGGTGAAGGATAGCTCCTTCATTAAATAAGTTAATGGTGACCATATAGGAACCCTAACAGGCATATAGGAGCGTAGACGAGGCATGCACCTACGTAGAAGAGAATGACATCTTAACTGGCAGCGGATTTGGGACCTAGGTTAGTAGAGTTATTCCTCATAGTTAAAAGATGAGAATGCAGAACTTTGGATGATCTTGACCGAATATAAGTTTTTATAGTACGCTTCACCCAAGTAGGGATAGACGTATACCCTTATGAGCTTGACCCATCTTTAGTCAAAGCACCTCCAGTGGTAGGACCTTTTTGTAGGGTTATCTCTAGAGAGAGAGAGTGAGACCCGATGAAGGAGGTTGGAGACCTTAACTCTAAGACACGAGGAATAATGTGAAGTTGGATATGATATGACCTAGTTTGGATGACCCTGAGTAGTTAGTTGTGGTTTCCTCATGCATGATCCTTGGAGGCTTGTCGTACCTTGGTTGCCTTAGAGGAACCAAACCCTATATTGAGAAAGAGGCTTTTGGAACCGATGTACAAACGTTATAGGTGCCTACCTTACCTTATAGGGGTAGTAAGAAGAGTTCCTTAGACCGAGGAGGTATGATAACAAGTTGTGAGACCTCACACCTAGTTGGTTATCCTTGTGTAGGATTCTGAGGTATGGATCACAGGGAAGAATAGTAGGAAGTGCATGCTATACCTTGTACATGTTTGGTTCGTGATTGAAAAGTTGGGTATGTAGTTAGACAATTGAGGCCTAGGTAGTGAACCTGGGGTTCCTAGACCAAAGAGGGGAAGTAGTAGTACCCGGTGCACCTGATGCTCATGAAGATGTTTGAGTTACTATAGATTCGAGCATGGCACCCCTCAAGTTAGAGGAAAAGGAAACCCCTTGACTAAGGTATATGATTGATGAACCCCTCACACAAGTTGGTGGCGTATGCATATATGATCTTGATACAACCTTGAGGAATGATGAATATGTATGACATACCAAGGAACTCAACATGGTTTAGTAGGTTGTTTTCTTGCCAGATACGTAGGAGCTAAGTATGCACATGATGATGTAAACCCTAGATGTAGGGACGTTTGTGACCTTTATTTCTATCAAGAGATAGTTTTCTCTCATTCTGGGGGGGCCCTTCTATAGGGTGAGTATCATCTTTTGTTTAGGTTCAAAGTAACCTAAAGAGGTCTCTCACAGGAGCTTGATGAGCTAAGTGTAGAAGTATGAGCATGGATCTATAGACCCTAGTTTGACCATCTCTAAAGGGCATGGGGATATGTTTCCATGGAGGTAACCTATATGGGGCAAGACCGAGGAAGGTAGGTCACCATGATCCCTATGAAAGGATGTAAGTTTGACCATGAGGGCTCAGAGAGATGATGGAGTTTTGGGTAAGGATTCAAGTTTGAGATGTACCATGATAGAATCCTAATTCAATACTAAGGTCATGAAGGGATAAGACTGATGGAAGTAGGAGTTGCCTAATTCCCTAGTTGCATAAGACCATAGGGTTGAGAGGTAACAAATATCATTGTTTGAGGACCATGGGTTAGGAGATTGATCACCTTCACGAACTCATGGGACCCAAGGGGAAAATGAGGTGGGCACTCCCTAGATGCATAAGGGAAGGGGGATGACCCCAAAAGTACCAGCACCCTACAGACCTAGAGGAGATGACTAAGAATTGTACATAAAAGAGATATGTTAAGATCCAGAGGTGATGGGAAAAGTCCTTCCATGGGTGCAGACTCATAGTCGAGATGTTCATGATGTGGAAGTCATGTGATGCATGTTTCAACTTAGATTGGAAAGTGTACTGGCGAGATGGGATGTACCATCTCTACTCTTGGAACGAGATGAACTCCGTATTTGGACTACAGCGAAATTCTTATTTCCTCTCATTATGGGAGTAAGAGATAGGGCAATATGCATGTTGTACACTAAGGATAAAGATATTGAGAGTTGAAACCGTGCCATGATGTTTGAGGATAGATGAGGTATCATACCTTTTGGAGAGTACATTGAATGGATGCTTTACATACACAAAGAGATCTAAGGTAGTCATAAGATGAGGACGTTTTATCAAGAGAAACATGGAATTTATGAGTTATATAAGCTTGAGTTGGATAACCAAGATGATGAGCTCAAAGTTTTGTTGACTCAGTTAGACCTAAATTTGAGACGAGGATGATAAGTGGAGTATATGAAGGTTTATGTTGTCACCGTTACCTATCACATAAAGTTTATGTTATCATCGTTACCTAAATTTGAGATGAGGATGATAAGTGGAGTATATGAAGGTTTATGTTGTCACTGTTACCTAGCACATAAGGAAATTAATGTGGTAACCGATACTCTTTGATGATATACAGATGAGGTGTACAGTTTCCTTGTCTAACCAATAAGTAGAGAGGCTAGAAGAGGTCGTTATGTGACTTGTTTGGCTAACAACCAGACACAATTTGACCTATTGGTCAAGGTGGTGGATACTTAGTTAGCCAACCTAGAGCTTGATATGATAGAAGGATGGTTGAAGGAACCTCAGATACCCCTCTCCAGAAAGGAAGATGATGGAGCCCACGGCTCGAGTTTTTTAGGGTTTATGAGGAGTCAACCTTGAGAAAATCATGACATGTAGGAGATCATGTTCACCATATACCGTGGTACCACTAAGATAGTCAGAGGTTGCAGTATTACTTTGAGCACCTGAGATGAAGAGTATATAGAGTTGCATGTGGCTTCTCGCCAAGCATGTAATGAGATAAAGGACGAACATCTATAACCCAGTGAGTTGCTACATCTAATGAAGAGTTCTCGAGCGGGAATGGAAGTGGATTACCATGGATGTTGTGGTCAGTCTCCCCTAGACCAAGAGAGGTCAGGATATAATATGGGTTATGGTAAACCGCCTTACCAAGTTGACCTAACCCCTTACCTAAGAGAGAGTGTTGTCAATTTGACAGATCCAATTGAATTGTATGCATGAGAGAGAGATAGTTCAACTACACCGTGATCCGAGTTTAACTTTTGGAGTTTGACCTCAAGTTCACTTCCATGTGGTGGAAGTAGGTGCGTAACAAACTCAATGCTAGATTGAAGTTTAGGACCTCGTATCACCCCTTGCTGATAGACAGGCAAGAGAATATGATCCAAACTAAAGGGTCTGATGAGAGTGTGGGTGCTCGTTTAGGGTGATACATGGGAACAGTTCCTGACCCTAGAAGAGGTTACTTGTTATGATAGCCACCATAGCCAATATCGGGATGTATGAAGCTCTGTGAGGGAGGATGTGTTAGTCACCACTTCATTTGGATGATGTCGGTGAGAGGACCTTGTGAAGGTCAAAGAGACCACATTGTATGCAGATGAAGATGCTTCAATCGAGAAATGGATGAGAAAGCCCAGGATTGACATGAGTCATGAGCTGATGTGAAGCACACTGACATGCAGTTCACTATGGGTGGACATGTATTATGAAAACCTAACCATTCTGAGCTACAGCTGAGAAAGTTGAGTCCCCAATACATGGGTCCATTTGAGATGGATTGGTGGAGTTGCTTATGTTTAACCTTACCCCATAGGATAATATGATGCATGATGAGTTCCATGTGTCCAATCTAGAGCACTATGTGAGGTACCCGAGCCATGTGTGAGCATTGAACCTATTGAACTCCAAGGGAGGCTAACTTACCCTGAGTCACCTATGAGGGTACAAGAAATCGAGGTGAGAGAGAGCTCAGGAGTAAAGAATAGAAGATGATAAATGTTCTTTGGAAGCACCACAGAGAGGATGAAGCCACATGGGAGTCAATGATGGACATGGAAAGGTCTTATCCTGAATTGTTTGTATGCTTGATGGAATTTTGAGGGTAAAATTTTTATAAGAGGGGAACGATGTTACAACCCCAATTTTGGGTTCATATGAATGGAAATGTAATTTCCCATTAAATGTGTGATTTTGTAATTTGAATGATTAAAGTAAATTGAGTGGTTTCTTTTGATATATAGCCTTGTGTGATTGTTTTCATGGGCCTAGTTGGCTATTAGACCCAACAATAAGAAAAAGGAAATAAAAAGGAAAAAGAATTTATTAGTAAAAGAATAACTAAGATAATGAGAAAAGAAAGATGTGGAAGCATCTAAAAGGCTAAGAATTATCCTTTAAGGAGGGATTTCGTATCTTTAGATTTTATTGGGTTCCAAGGAGTCCAAGTTGCAAAGATAATAGGAGAAGAAAGAAATAAAATCAAATAAAGTTTTTTTAAGAAGGAAAGTTGAGATAATGATGAAAATATAAGAAATATGTGGAAATATGTGTGATTGACTTATCATGAATGAGATTTCGAATTCACAAGGTTTCTATGAGGAAAAGGAATACAAATAAAGAGAATAAAAGAATAAGAGAGAGAAAATATGCATAAAATATGCTTTAATAAGTGATAACTTGCTTATGAAAAAAGTCCCTCATACTTTCAAGTTTGAGTCCCAAATTTGGTACACAAGTGGATTAAGTCATTGTGGACTTTCCTTTATAACTTGGGAACATTTAGATAAAAGAGGAGACAGTTATGCATTTATTAAGTTTCCTTAAAGTGAGGGATTAGTTAATATGATAATGTGATTTATCACATTTATAAATCAACCGGGGATCTAGGGCCCGACCCTTTTTAGATGTCACGTGTCCTCGGAGCCCTTGGATTTTAGATCGATGGTCTACAAATCATCTCCCATATCTAGCCATATCGGGAAGGTAAGGTACAGTTACTCCGAAGATTGCTAGACTCTACCTCCTCCCTCGATGCCTGTCGGTTCTAGGAAAGTCTCCCATTGAGACCGGGAGATTGATTCGGACATTTCCCCCTGGTTTCTTCTTTTTTGTGTGAGATTAGGATTTCCCAAAATCCCAGCCCATCCAGGAACTGAAAGTTCCGTAGGAGGGCAATGTCCCGACATCCCTGCTTATATAAAAGGGGACCTTGACGCTCCTCAGGCCTCTTGTGCACTTGAACTAGGAGAGAGGGTGTTGCAAGAGGTGTGACGAATGGGGAAGCAACCTTGCGCCTGGACGACATCTCCCCTGCTTCCAGGGTGGCAGCGGCTGGTGGGTAAGTCCACCTTGACCACCGGAGGGGGGCCTATGATAGTCGATGACTCCAGAGGTGTGGGATGGAACCAAGGTGATGTTGGCATGAAGGTCTGAAGCGGTGAGGACATGGGTCAACATCTGTGTTGACTGCCCTTGGCGCCGGTCGTTGAGAAATGGGTTGATCGGGGGTTGAAGATGAGCACGTGCCAAAAGATGAATCTGCCCCTCAAGCACCTGTAGATCGAGATCAGCAAAGAAGGACAAAGATGCCCTTTCAGCAATAAACCCAGCTGGCCACCTAAATGAATATAGTTGGGTAAGTTGTTGACGTGTCACCTAGTGATTGGTTAGAATATAATTTTATTGCAAAAATCTTAACTCAAAATTGGTGACTCGGATGGCAATACATTATATATGAATTTTGATTAGAAGAAATCAAGGAATCCATTAAAAATACATTTGAATCCTAATTCTTCTTACAATTCAAAAAGTATGTAAAGATGCTATCTTTAATGGTTTAATTAATGAAAAACCCTAATCTTTGATGATTAATGAATTGGGAAGGGTTATATGGATGTTTAAAGTGAAAATTAACTTGTATTTAATAAAAGGAAGATTTATATCTAAAAAAATGATCTTTATGCATAATTGGATTAATTTAGGGTTCCATGTACATGAATATGTAATAATGGGTTTAGAAACCCTAATTTTGGTAAATATGTCTTTAATGGTTTTAATTGTGAAAATCCATGAATAATATAGAGATATGATGTTCTAAATCCAATTTGTGTATAAAAGATCCTTAATGATGATAATTTGAGTAATTAGGGTTTTTATGACTAGAAAAGTTGTTTTAGGGTTTATTGACCTAAAAAGGATAAAGTGTGAGAAATTGATCTAAGAAACCCTAATGAATACTAATGAGACTTAGAAACCTTAGAAAGGTGTCCCAAGTCAATAAAGAGTTGTTTGGATGTGATGGTAACAACTAGGTGTTATACATGTTTTCAGGATCAATGTTTGCTTGCTTGATTGATTGGCTTGCTTGATCGGATATCTAGTTGGATTTGGATATGTTGCTTCTTTGAGACTCCAAATCAGGTATGTGGTTACGCGTATGGTTAAATCTCTTTAGTTTCCCGACGATTTCTGTGGTTTTGTCGGTTGCTTGAAATTAACTGCTTGGTTGACATTTATTTCATGCAACTATAAAGTGACTATGGCTATCACCATAATTATACATGCATGACTAGCTCAAATGTCACTCCTCCTTTGTAGATTTGTTAATGATGAGAAAGATGACCTATTACATTGTCTACCTGCAAGGTAGGATCATCAGGTTATCGGATGACCTAGTACATGGTCTACCCGTGAGGTAGGATCATCAGGTTATCACAAGTTGATGTGCTAGTCAACAAGGCACCCTAGGTTAGGACCTCCCCTAGAAGGGTGAGTTAACTAATTGGTTTAATAATTGAGGTATTAAATATATGAAATGGGAAAGAAAATATAGAGAGTATAATTCTTTGAACTCAATTATGCCATCTCTGAGGGACATAAGGAAAAGTTACTAAGGAAATGGCTGACAACATGTGCCAAGTCCAAGAGGGAAAGTAACCATGAAGAACAATCCCAGGAGGGAAGCTCACCAAGATGCCAATCCCGGGAGGGAAGGCCGCCATGTAGATAAAGTCCAAGAGGGAAGGTCACCAAGAGGCCAAGCCTGGGAGGGAAGGCCACCATGAAGACCAATCCTAAGAGGGAAGGTCACCCAGGAGGGAAGGTCACCAAGAAGACCAAGCCTAAGAGGGAAGATCAAGCCCAAGAGGGAAGGTCATCGAGAAGACCAAGCCCATAAGAGAAGGTCTCCATGAGCCCAATGCATGGACATTAAGTAAATAATGTGCACCCTAATAGATGGGGGAAAATCCAGGTTAAAAAATTATATAGAAAATAACATGCTTGAATATTATTAGAGAAACCTCAAGAAAAATGTGTATGACATCTCAATAAAACCATTGGAAGGGTAGATCCCTAAGTTTCCCCTAATGTCAAAATTAGAAATCTAAACCCTAACTTGTAAATTTTGGGCCTATGGATTTGATATCCCAAACTTTGACTCTCAATATTGAATTATGAAATCCTAACTCATGATTATTCAACTCCTATGATGAACCTATTTTGGATCTTGAGATCACTCGATATACGGCTAGTGACTTTCATATCCCCAAATTTTGAAATTTTGAAATAATGACTATGATCGACCCTCTCAATTTGTAACTTAGGTTTTAACTCTCTTATGGATTAGTTTAGGACCTTCCATTTAATTTGAACATGGAATCATGACTAAAATATGATGTTGGTATGGAATTGTTGAAATATAAAACGTTGAACATGGAAGCATAATTTCACCTAGGCCAATGAAGAAGCTAGAACCCCTAAATGTAGGGATTGAAAGTCACCTTGTATGATCTATTTTATTGGCCTAAAATGTGATCTCTCCAAAATTATGATCTATGGATGATCTCCAATTTTTGTGATTATATAATGATATCCCCAATTTGATGATCGATGTGATCTTACCTTGACCATGATGCTCAATGACTTGATCGTGAAATATATTTATAATGAAGGGATAGCATGTTGATAGCAACTTTATTATGATATGGAATATGAAAACCCAATCTCAGTTAATGACTTGATTTATATTTGGGGGACAAAATGCCCTTTTTAGGTGGGGAGGATGTGACAACCTTGACTTTTCCCTCTCCTCATGTATGTTCTATGCACCTCACCTTCATTATTTTTCTCAAATATTGAAATTAATTTTATCATCCAATGTCTTCATATTTGATTTGTTTTTCATATGCACATGTATCTTGTGGTGACACTCAATTTGCCTTCAGACCTAAGTTTCAAATCCTGAACATGTCACCATATTTTGAGTTAATTTAAACCAAATAAATATCATACAGTTGTTCTCTAATATATGTTTAAAGGTGTATATATTCCAATTATCTTTCTAAGGAGGCAGAAACTGCCTCAATCAGACCATCCTAGCCCAAGTTATGGTCCTTCAAATTTTGGGTCTGATTATATGTTAGTTAATCAAATTAATGTATTTTTATGACCCTAGTTGGGCCAAATGTAAGCGTGCAACCTAGTTAGAAGGGCACCCCCTATCCTTGTCTTGTGTTTGTTTGGAGCAACGATGACCGTTGGATCTGTTCCCAAGGATCCAATGGTTAGGATTTCTTCTCCAACTTCCGTATTAGGGCCAACACACTTGGCACTGGAGCCATGTAACCTTTCTTTGTTCCCCTCCAATCATGCTCATTTCTCTATCCTTTTTCCAAATCAAATAATCCAATCATCACATTTTTCTTGTTCTTTTCCCCTTGATTCTGAGTTGCTTCAAGCCATGTATCTCTCTCCCTACCCCTTTCTTCTTCCCCCACCAACCCTAGGCACCACTCAAGCTGGGATTGGACGTTGCCACTCTGAGCCTCCACAACCTCATTTAAGGTCACCTTAGTACTCGAGATGGTCCACTGATGTTGGGAAGCCCTTTTCCATCTTGGACTGGAGGGTCCTTCACCCTCTCATCATTGCTCTGATGAGAAACTGGCACAGAGCAGAATGTCATCACAATGGAGGTGACTAAGTGACCAACAACTGAGTGCATGCAGCCTATAGTGGTGGACCCACTATGTTGGTTGGACCGATCAACATTGGTCAAGAAACTCCCAGGATGAGGTGCATCGACCTATTGTTCCATGACATGTGGCCTGGTGACCCACTCACTAGTAGCATGGGTTAGAGACATTTTACAGCCATTTCATCATCATCCATCGATCCAAATCACCTGCTATATCAACAAACAATATTATGTAACACCCCCTCTTACTCAATAGTTTTGATATAGCATTTCCAAAAATGAAAGAGCATGCATCCTTTGGCCAAATATGCCATATGATATATGACTTTTTATCCTCTTGATGAGATCAATCCATTAGAACTACTTCCAAAGTCTGATTCCACTTTCTAAACTTATGATATCCTAAAAATAAAGTGATTTTATATACTTTTTGAATAATAAATGATGCATCATACCCTCATCTAGTATTGTTACTTCAAATATTACTCTTAAAATTTTCATTAGAAATTGTTATTAACCTATTGGTTTGAATCATGAAATATAACACCTTGATGCATTTATGCTTACTCCTTTGACCTAAAAGTGCCCTTTTATGCATATACATGATGCCACTTGTCTAATCTAGGAACTTCGATTCTTTTAATCATCAAATATTTTTCCTACTTTAACAATAGTAACCTATATATTGTTTTGTGACACAATTTACTAAGATCCTATGTCTTTTTCCTTGATGTAACCCTTATGACCCTAAGGATTCACTTTTGAACCTTGTTATGCTGTAAATTATGATGTTTGAGTGCTTATGTGTTTGAATCTTTAAATCATTATCAAAATGTGATCCTAAATATTGAAACCTACGTGATGACATCCAAATATGTCCTTAAAATGTATTGTCACACTAAATTCCATGTAATACACTCATATGCCTTCTTCCATACATGTATCATACCTATGACACCTAACATGTTTTAAATGTAAATGTTGATTATTGGACTCTAATCTTGTTACATCATGCTTTGATTTTATCTATGCTATTTAGTGACTTCAAAGAAGTAGAATTATCATACCATATATGTATATCCTAACTTGATCTACTTAGTGCTCATATGACTTGAAAATGTGACCTTATTGCATGGAATTGATCAAGTGTGACAAGTTATGAACTTGCATATTAAACCTTGATAAATATCCAAATTTGGTACTTCTATAACTCGAAATCAGAGATGCTCTCACCTTTTTATATAAACTAATGTGAATGGTTCACCTAGATCTAGGTTTAACATTGGTATGCATACTGTGTTGAATCAACGCATCCATGTTGACAAGATGAGACTATACTTGAACTATTTGATACCTAGGTTTAGGGAAACATCCATATGACATGTTTCATTTTTATAGTAACAAATACCTACTGATCTAAGACCCCATGTTGTCTTTTTACATATTAGGTCCCCTTGGGTTAGACCATCTCTAGGCATCTCATCATATCTTGCTCACTACTCACATGGTAAATTTTATCTCTTGACCCTACTATGATATTGGCTCATTTTTATCTATGCTCATATGAATGCTTGGCTACTTACTTACCTGGTTGAGATATTGTTACCATGAATACTACTTTCATGTTTGTTATAATATGATGACAAACCTTGAACGTAATGTAGGGAAATCCATTACATAGCCCTTGTGTACCTGCCTAGATTCTTGGGGTAAGGGCACAAGACACAGCCTAATATTGATAAATGGATAAACAAACCCAATAAAGACTTTGTATAAAAGAATATCGTTAAGTGTTCTCACCTTTTTTCTTGTTCTTGTTTATTATCATATTTCTAGGAAATCAAGTTTTATATTACTCTTAAGCTATGTTTACATGCCCTTTCATAGCGTACTTAATGCATTGGCATTAAAATGTTTTGTTTGTCAAACTTTTAATTTCCAATTGAAGATTTGCTGCACTCAAGAATCTAAGCTCTAAAATGAAACACCGATTGATTAAATTGGTTATAAAAATGGGTACAATTAAATCTCCTTTCTCCATGCTTATTATTTTGTCATCTCTTTATATTTTTTATGTTGTTTTCATAAATATTGCTTGTGTCAAACTATGTGCCATTTTAGGGACGGACGCCCAAGTACACTCACCTTTGGTTATGTATCTCTTAGGAGTGTGGACATAGGGTAATACAAGAATACATAACAGGCGATGTAGTTGACTTCGATAGGTTTATCTGAATAAGTATATTATATAACAAATCTATAATGTATTGAACCAATTTGACCTTGAAGAAGGTTCATTTGTCCTTATGATGTGAATGTACTTGTAAAGAATGCTGGTCTATGGACTCAAGAGGGGGTGAATAGAGCTAAAACCACTTCAACAAAATTCATTAGACCTTCAAGATATTTTTTAAATAGATATTACAAGTATAAAAAGAAATTAAGGAAGAGAAAGATTGATCAAACACCAAAGAAGACTAAAATTTATAGTGGTTCCAAACTCCAAACTAGGAGATGTACATCCACTACCTAGAGGGGTCTATCTCAAGTATTTTGAACATTAACTAAGTCTTTATATTACACAAGAAAAGTTACTACAAATGACCATCATTTTTAGGAACAAGGGCTAAATTAGCATTTGGATCAAGGAGACAATAACAATTACAAATTTCCTACATGTCTACCTATCAAGAATCTTTCTCCTTCTTCAATAACTTACACCATTCTTATAGAATATATAGCCTTGCATTTAGCACTTCCTTCTTAATCAATCCATAAGAACATAATTTTTTCTAGAGAGAGATTGGGAGGGAGAGTTGGGAGCTTTAATAGGTGTACAATGGAGAATCTCTCTTATAGAATTCCTAACTCACTTAAATTGGATGTAGAGAAGTAATCAAGCTTGAGGAAGACTAGGGGCTCTTGAAGGCTCAAACACTCAACTTTAGCAAGGGAGCTCAGAAGGAAAACTTGGAATGAAGTCCAAGGGTTCCTATTTATAGTTGAGGTTGCCTACAATTTGGTAAAGACACTTTTATTGAATTATAGACATTATAGAGGGGTGCAACAGATCTAATTTTGAATTGTGTAACCTTCTAAATGGATAGAAACACTTTTTAGCACTTTGTAGTACAATGTTGTTAGTCAAGTTACCTTTTGGATAACTTAGTCGATAGTGCTCACTGGCTCGACACTAGAAGTTGTTAGTCAAGTGTCTAACTGATAAGAAACTTGACTAACGGTTACATCATCTTTTCTATCGCTAAGTTGTTGGTTGAATTACCCCAGGGAAAACTCGACATATAGTTGATTCTATCAAAAGCCTAGTGTGACGCCCAAAGCCACACAAATGAGATAACTCAAAGAAAAACACGTGATCGACTACTAATTAACCATACACCAGAAAATGAGTTAAATTAAAACTGATTTCAACATTACTTATCATGTGAGGAAACATTACATAAAGGTCCAACATTTTTCATATCAACACATACCATATCAAGTATTTACACATGTGACCAGTGGCATCAGCCACAACCTATAAACAAAAGAGAGATGTTCCACATATACATGCCATATACAAACTAAGGAATATTGCCAAAACCACATCTCGACATACATATAATCTACTAAACATCCCATGCACGAACCTGAAGTACAAGGATGACACTAGGACTCTACTACAACAATTGCACCTATCCAACCTTTTGCATCTATTGATCTCCAAGCTCCTCTTTCTCAAAAACATAATCTTGGCCACACTATTTATGACCACCTAAAAAGATGTGGTGACCCACGAGGTGAGACCCATGTCCCAAAGAGAGATATAACTCTCAACAGATAGCTATTGATTATAGCAGATTTACTATAAGACCCCCGACCTGAGCTTTGGGTAACCCTATTTTTTTTCCTAATTAAGTTTCTTAGAACCTTGATTTAAACTTTTGAGATGTAATTAGGGCTTGTGTAAAGTTTAAGTTTCAAGTTTGAGCTTGTATGGATGTTGTTTGTGCTTTATGTTCTTGTTTTGGTGCAAATTGCAATTTACCCAAAGTAGGTGGTTGATGTGCAATTTCCCACCTCTAGAGTGTTCCTTCTCTCTCTTTACCTCATGCGGTAGGTTGTGGAACTTTGGGGTGGCTTAGTGGTATTTAACGTTTCCTATGGGTGATGTGTGTGCCTTAACCTAAGAGTGTGTGGTGAGTTTCCTTGGGCTCGTAAGGTCACACCCTTTGTGGGTGGCCAAGAGACCGAGACCCCACCTGGAGTACATCACCATGCCTTTCATGTTGGGTATTAGTGGTTGCATGTGGATCTTTTTGCATGGACAAGTGTCCCCCTAGACGCCTTAAGGTGATGGAACCTCTCCTTTGATCCTTCTTTCATCCCACAAGTATATAGCCTCCTTCCTCTTCACACAAGTGAACCTTTTGGCCATTTTTGTTTCCTTTCCTTGTGGACGACCATGGAGACTTGAGGAGCAATAATAAGTCTCCTTGAAAGCCTGGTGATCAAATCCTTAGCTTGTGGTGGTTCTTATTCATCTTCATACCTTAGTGAGATGTGCTTTCTTTGTGGCATTTTCCTTAGTTTCTCTTCTCCATCTTTTTCCCTTCTCTCGACCATGGATCATTCCTTAGTATGAAGGTTGTTCTTAAGGAAAGAACTCTCATCTCCATGGTCATGAGGCATTTCGTGATGAAATTTCCTCTTTTCTTTCTTTCTTCTTCCTTGGATTGGCTAGGGTTTATCTTTCTTTTCCTTTTTCCTTGGACTATCTTGACCTTGATATCTTCTTCTCTTGGAGGTGATGTTGTGACTGAGATTGGGATCTTTGGTAGATCTTATTCAACCTTTTATTGTGTGCTTTCTTTGGTGGTGATCTTCTTAAGGAGGATTATATAACTCTTAGCCTCTCTATTATTGCACTTTTTACTTATGCATGCATTTGTTTCTTTTCTCTAAGTTGTTCCCCCAACAAGCTACTACTTGATGATGAACTTATGAACTATTTTGGTGTTGAAAGTCTTTATGGGTTGAAAGAAATGCAAAACTCTAACTTAGCTTTCTGTTTTGGGGTGTGTAGAGCATGATCTTTTACCCTTGAATGTGGCACTTTCTTGAAGCAAGTTGTGTGCCTATCTTATGGAGTTTTCACCTTAGTGATGGCAGAGTTTCTTACTATTTTAGATCTTTTTTTTCCTATCTCGACCTTGGTAATGTTTTGGTGATGGTCTTGTCCATGTAGTTTTGTGCCTGAAACCCTAGCTATGTTATAGTTATAACCCATGACGTTTTGTGTCTGATATCCTAGACATAGTTATAACCCATGACAGGTTGTAGCCGATATCCTTTCCAAAGTTGTAAACCATGGTGGGTTGTGGCTGATACCCTATCTACGCTTTAGTTGCAACCCATGATGGTTAGTGGTCAATACACCCTATGTGGATGTTAGTCCGGTACATCATGTTGATGACATGCCAACACACCATGATGTTGACAGATCGAGGCATGTTGAGGTTAAGTCGACAACCTAGACATAGTGGTAACCCAGGATGGCTTATGGCTAATACTCTAGCCATGCTTTAGTTGCTACTAATGATGGTTAATGGTCAACACACCTTGTCGATGGTGAACTAACACACCATGACGATGATAGGTCGACATACTATGTTGACATTAGAACTGACACCCTATGTTGGTAATAGGCCGACATACCATGTCGAGGTTAGGCTGATATCCTATGTTGATGTTAAGCCTATATCCTATGTTGATGTTAGGATGATATCCTATGTTGATGTTAGGATGATACTCTGTGATGTTGACAGTCAAATACACCATATTGATGGTAGGTCAACATATGATGATAATGGTGGTCGGAGGGTATGCTTGGACACCCAATGATGTAATTGTATGAGTTATAATTAAGTCATGAAAGTGCTGCTTGGAATAATATTTAATCAATCTCAATTTTATTCCTTGAACCTAATGTACTCCAAGATGGTGGGAAGTAATGAACTTGGAGTTGGTTTTTGAACCTATCTTTGTGAACCCTAATTGGCTAAGAAGGAGCCTTAACCCTAATAATGTACAATGTAACTTGCTTATTTCCCTTTTATAGGATGAATATGATGTTAGGATGTTATCTCCTTTGTTTATGAAATTCCTAACCATGCAGGTGTTGTAATTTGATATCCATATCTAAGTGAAAACTATGGTGATTATGATATGATACAGGAGGAATGAGCCTTCATGTGGCATGTTGAGGTACTTGTACTTTAGGAATCATGTGAATTGGTCCTAACCTGGCAATGGCTTATTGCCCAGTATGAGGTTACATTCCCTATGATGAGATGAGGGACTAATATCCCATAGAATATGGCTTTGATGATGATGTTGTTGTAAATGGAAGTGATACAGGAATCATGTGATGATAATGTGATAAGTTCATACCTTATACGCTTATATCTTTTGGAGTTGTACTATGCCCTTATCTTTGTAGAGTTTGCTATGATTTTCACATTATAACTTGTTTAATACTAAATGACACTTAATTGAACTAACTAATCCAATGGAACATAATTCAAGTAGTTTTTCCCTATGCCATAGATCCATCTCAGTGTCAACATTTACTGAATGGTGAAATGAGCTTTCCCCAATGGAAGGTTGGAGTCATATACTATTGAGTATATGCATTCACAGGATTGGCTGTGGGCCATACCCTAGTAGGAGTGTGGTTGCGGTCCATAGCTCAGTGACTTGATGTTTATGAGGTTTTATAGGATTAGCTATGGGCCATACCCTGGTAGGAGTGTAGTTGCGGGTCGTAACTCAGTTGTACTAGCACCATGACCTGTACCAAGGTGGGCTAGGTTTTCTACAACTTTAATATATGCTTTTAGTTGTAGTTGAATGATATGACTCTATGGTGTACTCAGGGGCAGAGCCAGGGGCAATCAGAGGGCGCTGCCCCCAAAATTTTTTTTTGAAGTACCAAATATATATATATATATATATATATATATATATATAAATATATATATATATATATATAAATATATATATATATATATATGTGTGTGTGTGTGTGTGTGTGTGTATTAATAATTGTTATAATATATATCATCTTTCAATGATACCTTACATGAAATCTTGTATAGAGCAGCGGTGTGCACCTTCTCTCCCTTTGTTTGAGATGCGGGTCTGAATCCCCGTCGGCATGTTATTTGATTTTTGTGTGTGTACATATACGCAAGTATAAAATATATAGAGAACAAACACAAATTATAGAGAACGTATGATTGGCATAGTGGTGTATAGTTCCTTACTCTTCACAGAAGGCCTGGGTTCGAGTCCTTGCTTGGTCACTTCAATTTTTTTATAAGTAAACTTATGTGTGTAAATTTTGGAACCCCCCAACCAACAAGTCTTGGCTCCACCACTGGGTGTACTTGTGTACTGACCACGATTTTTGGTGAGGTCATGGATTCTGGCTCTTCCATAGACCTTGTATGGCACCGATTTTGACTTAGAAGTGGTTGGTTGGATTTGGGTGTTATGAATCAAATCCTCAAGTTATAATAAAATACATAATTATATGTGTAGTACATTTGAATAGGATCAAATACAAGAACATTGGTTGAAGCCTTACCTTGCTTTTGTTACTTGTTAGTTGGTAGAAAATACATATATGTTCTTTGTATTCCTTCTTATATTATTAATTTTTCTACTGCCAGTATTAAGTGCCAAGTACTACTTAAATTGCATGAGCTATTTGGTACATATCATTTCACTGAATTTGATCATCCTATGTAATATTATATCTACTACTTTAGTTTACTTGTGTTATAATAGCATTGGTGAGGAGTTATATCTCACTCTGAGATTTGGAGCTTACCTCGTGGGTTCCCCACATATTTTAGGTGGACATGCATGAGGAGGTAGAGATTGTGCAGCCGAAACATAGCAGCAACAAGAAGGACAATAGCCGATAAGGATGGGTATGTTGTTCCATATCTTTTGGTGTAGAGTTCTAGAGTCATCCCTATACACTCAAGTCTTGGGGTTGTTTTTGTTATGTTTGTAATCATGATGTTGTCACAAGGTTTCTGGCATGAGTGCCCTTTGTTATAAATAGCTGGCAGATGTTCATGTATATGTAAGCGGAATAGTTAGCATATGGGAGAAAGATAATTTTGGATTTTGTTGTATGAACAATGTTTCATGTTATATTTTGCAGATTTTATGGACCTCTGCACAATAAGTTTTTCTGACAAGGATGCCTTATTAAAATCGGTTTTAATTTTTAGTGTTTTTTTAGTAATCTGCTTGTTGCTAGTGATAATTGTGCTTTTGATTTTGGGTAATCTCTTTTTGGGTGGCAGAGAGTGTCACAGTTTGGTTGGTATTAGAGCTTTAGGTTCACTGATTCTATAGGGACCTAGGACTAGGATTTGTGTCTGTTCTTGTGCCCTCCACTCTATCTTATAGTGACTTCTTCTTATGCAGAAGAAGAAGGAAAGCTTAAAGATGTCTGGAGAACATGAAGAAAACGATGCTGAGAGCAGTGTTGTTGCCCCAGGTGGTGGTGCACAGTACTAGGCACAAGAATATTGGGTCCCTGAAGTCCCCCATCTTGACCCACCCATGCTTGAAAATCATGCCTTTCAATCGCTTTATGGGTAGTTCGTGGCTACCATGATTCATATAGTAGACAGGATGACCACGCTCCAGCCTAGGGCACCAGTTCCCAATGCAGAATCTCTGGGTACTGAGAAGACTTTTGAGTGGCTTCTCCATCTTGGGGCAATAGAGTATGTGGGTAAGGCTGATCTAGTAGACATGGATCTGTGGCTTACCAAGCATGAAAAATCCTTCAAGATCATTAGTATCCCAGAGGCTGATAAGGTGAAGCATGCGGTGTATCTTCTGAAAGGAAGTGTTGGCATTGGTGGGCCATAGGAGAAGAGAGGAGGTCGGGAGTGGTTGTTGGTTGGGAGGAGTTCTGACGTGAGTTTGTTAGTTGGTACTTTTCACAGACATACCTTGATGAGAAGATATCCCAGTTTGAGCGGATAAGGCAAGGATCCATGTAAGAGAGTGAAATCACCCCTTTACTAAAAATTTGAAGAATTAACATCCATTCCAAACACACTCCAAGGTATGTTGGAATAGGTATAAATTTTCCAAATTTATTAAAAATTGGTATACAAAAGACCATTAGAAAGCAGCGGAAATAAAAAAAAATAACTGACTATATTCAATTTTTGATAAAAGATTTACAAAAATACATCAAAATCTCCCATTAGGTTTTACAATAAGATACAGAAAAAGGATCTAGATAGAGGGAAGTATAGACTACTACAATCCTATCTCCAAGAAACATCTCCATCAACTGAGTCCAAGCCAAAAGGTAAGATCTTCCTTGTCTTGTCCATCACCTTGCTCAGCGCCTGGGTGGTTGGGAAGGCACCCAGCAAAAAGGGATAGGGAAGAAAAGTATGTGTCACAAAACTAGTCTAGGATATCAAGATAAGTAAACCAAATAAAAATAGGATAGGTTTCATCATATGATGAAGATAACAAGAGTATGAGGCTATATTCAAAAGAAACTTGCCATTAACAAATATAATAAAAAGGATTTTCATGTAAGATAATTATATCTACCTAACTAAGTAGGGTTGAGGCACCTACCAGACCTCTAACCTATAGGTGAGGGGAGAATAAGACATTCCCAAACACCTACACAATTATATAGGGGAGAATAAAAACATTCCCCATGGTGATTAAATACATGTGCTTTGTGGGTGGTTGTACATAAGTACCGCTACTTTAAATTAAATAGAACATAAATCCATATGCTAGAAAAAGTAGTCATGGAAAGAATAATAATATGAATCAATAAGCATGGCAATGGGGTACCAAGACCCAAGAATAATGTTCCAAAATTGATTTATGAGGCAAGTATAGCAAAAGATTCAAGAGTATATGAAATAGGGTTTAATAGAGCCTCATTATAGAAAAATAGGTTAAGGCACAATTATTCCCAACTTAAGGTGTAAATGCACATACATAAATAGGGATTGCACATACATAGCATATACATAGCACATACCACTCTTACTGATATTAATTACTAACTTTCACCACTTTAATTGAGTCCAAGTTCTACTTTGCCTATTTTCAATGTATTAACATGTATTAGAGTACATAGTGCACATTAATGTATAGAAACCCTAATTTTTGACCTTTTTTATAAAAACTCAGATTTAGACTCTTAAAACATCACCAATAAACTTAATAATTTCTCCTGATCGAGAAAACATATTTTTATGTTAATTTTGGAGTTATGATGATTAAGATGTAATTTTTATAGATTTTATGCATTATATTCGTTTTACAAAAATCACCCTTCGTAAAAACACGAAATCAGACCTTTAAAATATTTTTATTAGATATAGATTAATTTTCCAATTCCAAAACATATTTATTTGTCAAATTTGGATAAGTAGTTTAGAAGATATGAATTATTCAATACTGACCAATAGGAAATTGCCACATCATCAAACCGATAGAGATAATTGAAGAGAGAGGGAGAGGGAGAAAACACCATTTGACCCAAGATCAGGTTTTAATTTTCTTAGATAACCAAACTAGAGATTCTAGAGAAGATAAAATAGCAAGAAACCAAAACCTTAGAAGAACATGGTAAAAAGAGATGGAAATTATCGATTATCAACATAGAAGCACTACTACAGAAATAGCTTATAACATCACATTTAGAGGTATCGGTTATTACCAAAAATGGATGCCTGAACCCTACAAAGTCGGCTAATTACAAATACCGACATCTATATTTGAAGACCGGCCAGACACGGGTATCACTTTTTATTTAACGTTGGCTCCCTATAATAAACTGACGCCTAAAATAGCCCGCCAAATCCAATTTTTCGAGCGAAAACAAATTACCCCCAAAGTTTCACATACGGAGTCGGGTTTTTGACCTAATAACCAACACCTAACAACGAAAAAAATTACCTCCAAAGGTCATCAGTTTTTTTGGAAAAGCCGATGCTGATAAGGTTTCGATCGTCGTCCCCGCGAAAATTTTTAGGGTTAAGATTGTCCAATGGACATCGGTTTTTTCGGGAAACCGACGTTGATGGATAATAAGTGTTGGTTTTTTAAATAACTGACTCCTTTGATAACTTAATAATCCCCCTGATCGATCGAGAAACAGACCTTCTGCCCCATTCTGAGCTCTGTTTCATCGCCACGAATTAGCCCCCGCTCGAAGTTGCTGCCCTGCTCGTCATCGCCGCCTGATCAAGCCACCATCCGTTGCTCCTCACACCGTCGCCGCCCACAGTTGTCTTCTTCCTCCCGCCCGCTAGCTCCTCACACCGCCTCCGCCGATGACAGGGATGCGTAGATGCTCTCTTCTTCCTCCACACCGCTGACAGGTAGGCCGCTGCCTCTTCTTCTTCCTCCACCCCTTCTTCTTCCTCCACCTCTTCTTCTTCCTGCTCCCTCCTTTCCAAATGGATAAAAGCAAGGAATGGTCGACCTGTGGGCTGGACACGAGTGGTTGTGTTGGATGACCATGACCGTGCTGCCCAGCACATTCGTACTGGACAACATGACCATGGTCGTGTCCAGCCAACAGGTCGTGCCTTGCTTTTATCCATTTGGAAAGGAGGGAGCAGGAAGAAGAAGATACATTTGCAATTGAATACTAATGCTTGACCTAATTCTATAAATTTTAATGCATGTTGAATTAAGATATTAAAACCCTAATACACATTTCACCATAATCTTGAATTAACTATATTGCTGAAATATTGCGATCAATCTATCTAAGATATTAAAACCCTAATGATAAATCTCTGATTTTGTAGTGATGTGTCGCCCTAACATCTACATGAATCCCTATTGTATGATGTAGATTGATGATAATGCATGATCTAGTTTAAAATTTTGAAATCAATTATGAATCTCTCCATCCCTAGGTCATACTAATTTATTTGTAATCTTTATCTTGATGATGAACATGCATGGACACTCGAAATGTTGAAATCAATGTTATAGAATGACAACACATGTATTTGTTGGCCTAGAAACCTATCCAAGATTTACTCATTAGGAGTAAATCTTGGATATTCCCCAGTTTGGGACTATTCTTGAACACCTAATCTCACTTAGGATGTAAGTGTATAATGTGTATTGGGTTTTCAAGAAAATTTCATTAGCATTTCCCTATTTATTCTCTAAGTACATATGTACTTAGAGAACAACGGGAAAATGCTGTCGAAATTTTCTTGAAAACCCAATACACATTATACACTTACTAGTGAGATTAGGTGTTCAAGAATGGGATAGGTCGTACACATTTATTATATATAAGAATGACAACACATGTATTTGTTGGCCTAGAAACCCGTCCAAGATTTACTCATTAGGAGTAAATCTTGGATAGTCCAATGTGAACTTTACAATGTGAATGTGGACTTTACAATGTGAATTACTTTATAATGTGAATGTGAACTTTACAATGTGAATGTGAACTTTACAATGTGAATTACTTTACAATGTGAATGTCAACTTTACAATGTGAATGTGAACTTTACAATGTGAATTACTTTACAATGTGAATGTGTACTTTACATTGTGAACTTTACAATTAGTGTTACTTTACAATGTATAATTTATAATTTGAATGTGAACTTTCAGATGGCTAAGCATTCCCATGATGACCGTGTTGATGATCACCGTGAGGGTGAGGACGTGCTTGCGCTGCCTGACAATGTAAGTTTTAAGAATATATCCCTGAGGTTTCTATCTATATGTTCATTTATAATTATATCATGTAAGTGTGTTTTTTTATCAAATTTTAGGTTGTTTATGTACCCCCTGAAGAAATTACAGCACTTGATGAGCAGCAAAAGAAAATTGAGAAAGTGAGGGGCATCACAATGATGAACAAGTTAATACAGCAAAGGGGCAATGGACCCAAATTGGTTGTGGATTTCGATCATGCAGGAAATCCATATGGAGTGAAATGCAACTCTTTTGTTTCATATCTTGGGGTTCTTACTCGCAGCCATTGCAGTCCTATCCTAGAATCCTGGCATAAAGTTCCTAAGGGGAAGAAAGACCACATATGGAAGGAACTATGTGTGAGTTATTATTATTTGTAATTCTATTTGTGTATATCACTAATTTTTAGGATACTAGTTAATAGCAATTCTATTTAATTTGCAGAGAATATTTGATCTGGATGAAAAGTTGCATCATAAATGTGTGATGTAATGCTGTGGGAGGGTCCTAAGGAATTATAGGACCAATCTCACATGAGATTACATACACGATGCTGATAAGAGGTTCTTGATTGATTTCTAATTATAGACATTGATTACTATTTCACTAACTCTACACTAATAATTTTTGTTTGTATTCTCTTTAAAAAATAAATTTAGGTAGAAGGAAGCCACAAAGAAATGGAACTACCTGGACCCCAAAGACTGGGAGGCGTTTGTTACCCAAAGAAAAACATATAAATTCAAGGTATTAAGTGCCACTCCCAATTTAATTAATATACGTTTTTATGTATTCACCTATTCAAGATTAACCTTTAGTGTTAGTAACCAAATCAATGTGCTAACTAACTAGGCCCTCAGTGAGGTGCAAAGAGCAAGGGTTGCACTGAATGTGCACGACCACACAATGGGTCCAAGAGGATATGCAGGTGTTCGCCAAAGACTACAGACTGAGTATGTTCAACCTCCTACTACTCAGGAGACTTCAGAGTACTCTACTACTACTCCCGCACCTATGCCTCACCATTCTATGTGGATAGCTAGCAGGAAAAATAAGAAGGGATACATACCAAAGCCCGCAGTTGCTGAGGCGGATACAAAAATGGTAAAAATAAACTCTTAGAGCAATCGATCGATATTGATTATTATTATCTTTACTTACTAATTTTTGTTGATGGTGATTAGCGGGAGTTGTACGAGCAGAGCACAGAAGGCAAGTTCATCCCTCAGGGCACAAGGGATGAACTGAAAGTTGCTTTGGGTAACCCAGAACATCCTGGACGTGTTCGGGGTGCAGGCGCTGGTGTGGGCATCAAAGCATTCTTTGGGCCATCCCAGCGCAAACCTGTCCCAAAAGCAGACTTTCACAAGATGAGGTAACCTATTCTTATTTTAGAATGTTATTGCAAAAGGGAATTCAATAATCAGAAGCTAGCATTTCTTTTATCAATGTATAGGTAGATTCATTAATTGAGAAGAGAATCCAAGAAGCAATGGCAAAGTGGTAGGCGTCTCAGCCTGCCACTCAGATAGTACCTATGGCGGGCCACTCTTCTCCTACTGTAGAAGTGTTTGGGAGTAATCCTGTAGACCCACCACCTAGAACGTCCTTTGTAAGTATTTTTATGACATAATAGCTAGTCTATTCAAGATGATATGTTTGTGCATATATAAATAGAACATTCTTTACGTAAATTTGTAGGGGTTGAAGCCATGCCGACTAAAAAGTCAAGAATATATCATTGCAGAGGCGTCGGCTTACCCACCCCTTAAAGGGTACATGTTTCATGGGTATCCAGTACCAAATGGTGTGGTACGTGTGAGCCTGATACATGTATTCCCTGACTGGACGGATCTTGCACTGCCTCATGCACACCCAGATGCTGAAACACTTGGTGAGGCAGTAGGCAGAGTGATATTTTGGCCCGAATCGGATGTCCTCTATACTGATATTGTATGATAAATTTCCATTACATTAATTTGTTAGTGTTTATATATGAGTCAATTGATCTGAAATTATATATACAGGTTAAAAAGGCGAGACCCACTACATCTTGGCCTCCAACTCCTCGACTACAAAGTTGGCTTCCAAGGGACCTACACGCCTCGATAGGTCCTAATTATAGGGGTGTGGCAGTATGGATCGGCGAACATGATATAAATTTCCCTATAATTGTTACTGTTCCGGAGGATGCTATAGGTAAATCATACGATAACAATCTATTTATACAAGTTTAACATACATATTAATGCATACGTAATACAAGTTTTGCATACGTACGTATTAATGCATAGGTATTAATGCAGGTCAATCATATGAAAACAAGATATTTATATAAGATATTTTGAAGTTGTTTAGTTATCAATGGCTGAACACATCTATAATAAAGTTGTGGATATGGTGAGATCTGGTTTCTTATATATTAATGCATATGTAATACATGTTTTGCAGCCACTTACACAAGATATGTAGAGATTTTGGTTTCCCATGTGGGATTTTTGGTTCCATCTTTGATTAGTCTTGTAGATACCGACCCTTCTTCATTTACTTCATACTGTTGTGATGCTTTTGAATATTTTGGTAAAAATAAGAAGATGGTGATAATAGCTCCATTCAATGTCGAGTAAGTTTACTTTGCTTATAATTTGGACTTAAGAAAATTGCATTTTTATTGTGGATTTTGAGTTATTAATTTTTAACTTTCTTACCTGTAGTGGTAGGCATTGGGAGTTACTAGTTATTGTCCCCAAGACGTTCACTGTCTATTATCTAGATCTTACGGGGAATGAGTTGGAATTATATGGACATGCAATTAAAATGCCATTATTCTCGTGAAAAATATTTCATGTTTTTATATCTGTTAACATCTGTTACTACATTACTATTTAATTATGCAATTTAATGGGTTACATTAACATATGTAGGGCTTTACAAAAGTACAAAAAAGCTGGAGGAAAGGTCCCCAGGAAAAAGGATCTTTCACTAATTTGGGAGAATGTGAAAGTAATTTCCTGACTCCAATGTATATATTATTTATGTGAACTGTGCTTATTTGTATATTTGAATATTTTGTATATTTCAATTTATAGTGTGCTACACAAGACAACGGTTGGGAATGTGCCTACTATGTGATGATATTTATGGACCTAACCATCAAGCATGCTGTAATGGAAATCGATAAGATACAGCAGGTATTATACATAGTCTCATTAGATAATATAAAATATATCAATCTTATTATATATTATTAATGATATATATACGTCATTCTCTTTGCAAGTCTTTAAAACTGCTGACTTCAGCATAGTTGGAAAGTGTTTTGATGTACATGATCCCTATACGAGAGATGAATTAGATGTTGTAAGAGAAGAATGGGCAAAATCCCTACAAAGACTGGAAATTTTTAGATATAATTTTTTTGACAATGATGAAAATGATGAATAAAGAATAACTTTGGTCTCATAATTATTTTTGTGTGAACGTGAATGATTTTTTATGAATTGTGATATGTGTGTGAAGGTGATCAATACATAAATGTTTCTACATGTGTCTGAATGTGAAAAGAGATGAAATGAATGGAACTGTAGGTTGCTACTGGTTTCTACATGTGTGTGATGAAAAAATAATATGAATTAAATGTGCTTATACATGTGTGTGAATGACATATATATATATATATATATATATATATAATATTGTCCATCATGTTAATTTTGCAGGTTTGTGGCCTGTTGTTGGCTGATATCAATGGATGTCGTAAACTTGTAGTTCAGAACTGAACAGTAGGTTCTCATCCTGCTGACCAGCAATACAGCAGGCTTGCAAACTGATATGAAAAAAAACTCATAACATAGGTGTCGGTTATTTAAACAAAACTGACACCAAAGACATACGGTGGTAGTTTTGACAAAAAACTGACATTTATGAGGCCAGGAACCACAGTTGTGCTGGGAAGCACGGCCGTGGTGGCAGGCAGGGGATATGGTGTCGGTTATTAGCACAAAACTGACGTCGGTTCAACTGATATGGCCAGGAAACATAGCCATGCTGGGAAGCATGGCCGTGGTGGCAGGGGATATTGCGTCGGTTATCTTACAAAACCAACGCCTATAGGCCCTTTGCTGGTACGTTTTAGGTGGTGGGAAGCATTGTGACATTCGTTCTTTTAACAACCGACGTCTGTAACAATTCTATAGTGTCGGTGTTCTTAAAAACGGACGCCTATAGTCCCTTTATTGGCGCATTTTTAGTGGTGGGAAGCTTTTTGGCATCGGTTGAGAACCAATGTTGAAGGGGTCCACCTTTAGTGGTGCCCACTTGGGTGTCTCTTGGAAACTAACACTAAAGCCCTTAATTAACAGACGCTAAAGGCTTATTCTATAGTAGTGAAGCATGGGTTTTAAGCATGTACTTAAGAAATATATGAGAAGTGTGTTAATAAAACTTGCCTCTAGAATGTAAGAAGGTCCAAACAAAAATGATCTTGAGATTATAAGGTATGGTTGCTCCAAGCTAAGCTCCTTTCTTGAGCAAAGATCACTTTCTCCACTTTAGAGGTGCAAACCCTTGCAAAAGAGCATGGAGATGAGATGTTTTAGGGTTTTAGGTGGAGTTTTACCATGTATGATCATGGTTCCAACCAAAAAGAAGGTGTAAGGAAGACTGACAGTATGAAAATAGGGAAGGAATGGAGGAAACTTACTTGTTTTGGTTGAAATTACCAAGGAGGAGCTTTAGAAACCCTAATAGAGCAATTTGGAAGCCCTATGAGCCTTCTTCACCAAGCTAGAATCCCTCTATTACCTTGGGATAGCAACTTCGTGGCCAAATACAAAAGGAAATTTTCTCTAATCTAGAGGAAAGAAAAGGAGAGAAAGAGTTTTCGAATTGTGAGTTGCGAAGGGGTATACACGGCTATATAAAGAAAGAGGGGAAGCATGAGGTGTATTAAGGAACTTTCCATGTGTCTTTAGCCTAGGGCTTGATGGCCATGCAAGAGGACAGCTCATGGACTCTTCTTGGATATCAAAGTTTGGTCCTAAGATCTCACCGATCCTTCTAGGCCATCCCCACCATTTTTCAAGAAAGAAATAACCTCATTGGTTGATAGCTTTTAAAGATAAGCACCTTTATAAAGAGGGTAATCCCAATAATGCCCTTGGAACGAAATACCATCAAACCAAGGTGAAATTAGGTTCTCCAATGGTTTAAAATCTCGTTAATGGTAAGGGAATATCTAAGGATTAAAATCCATGTGATAATTTGCAAAGAAAACCTCCCAATTGGGTAAATTGCATAAAAGTCCAGAATGTACCTAAAATTGCATAACTTGCACAAACAACATCCAAATCGAACCAAATTTGAAACATAGGATCATTTTATGTTTTCAAATCATATCAAAAAGTTATATTAAGGTTTAGAGCACTTAATTATGGTAATTAAGATTTCACTGATGTATTTGTGCATAAACCCTTCCATTGGTATAATTGATGAATAAATATGCACTAAACCGCTATAAATTCCACTAATTAAATAGAAAGGCCAATAAGGATAGAAATGAAAGTAAAAGATGGGAAAGAGGGTCAAAAGACAAAATTTCAGAATTCGGTATGTTACAACACTCCACCCCTTAAAGAGGATTTCATCCCCGAAATCACAAGCAAGAAGGGAAGGGTGAGTGTGCAACATCTCATCACAAAACTTTAGGTTATTTCTTCAACCTTAAATTCCACAAAACAATTCATCAACATATACTCCACAAGCATCTCAACATAGGTCAGGTTCTCAAGGATCACCTAGGTTCCATTCTTTAGATTTTCTTTTTAGGAGATTTAATGTTTTTGGCACATTGACATTATATTCATTATGATATCACATTATCACAATTATTTTAATTATGTCATGTCATAATCACTTTATTTCCAAGGAAGTTATATTTCATTATCATCCATAAAACATTGTATATATATATATATATATATATATCTTTTATCTTACTAAGAATGATAGCAAAATTATGGGTTACTCAATTCCCTCAATATACTTGATCATTATCCTTAATATTTTGAACTTTGACTTCATTATTCTTATACTATCACCACATTAAGTTATAACAAATTATTTTGCATGAAATATTCAATTTGTCTTTAAGTCTTCATTGAATCCAAATTATGTCACATCAATTACATATATTTATATTAAACGTTATCTCAATGCCACATTATCTTTATTACTCACATTAATGTCATCATTAATCATTTTCTCATATATATTTATATTATTGATTTGCACATTTATGTGAATCAAATCACTTCATATTCATATTGAAGCCACTCCATGTATTTTAATGATCAAGGTGAGGCATATTACGAATTGATTCACATTAAGTGAATAATCGTGTGTGTATTAGATAACAAGGTAACATACCATGCATTTCATATTTATGACTTGATTAATATGTGGTTAGATGATTATACATATCATTAATGTGTATCAAAGTATGTTAACTGATTATGACACCTAATGTCATTAATGTATCATGAAAGGCATTAAGGATGTATATGTTAAGGTTAGATGATTACAACTTAGGGTTTAGGTTAACATGATCATTATTCTTCATCTATACATTCTTGGTATGCATTAAATACAATATTAGGTTACAATTATCTTGCTCGTCATTTTATTAGGGTTTATTGGTTAATGACATGGTCAACATCTTGTCTATCCATTATTAGTATTAAAATGTGAGTTAGTCTTATTATGTGCATTATATATTCATTAGGGTTCAAATATATGAACTATTCATTAGATGATCGTTATATGTTCTTTTGGATATAAAGAAACATGTGGTTACAACTATAACTTGTTTGATCAAAGGATTCAAGCACACAAACTTTTGAATCAGGGAGTTAGGGTTTCTAAAATCAGAGTAGCTATATTTCAGTATGTTACATGACTCCATTCCCTAGGAAAGGATTTCATCCTCAAAATCTAAGTACCCAAACATCATCAAACCAACTAATCTCCACCCCTTAAAAGGTTTGACCTACCAAGCCAGACTAATCTAGAGGTAAAAGGGTGAGTCTAACTAGACCATATACAAGATACATCATGCTTCACTGCTCACTCTGATTGCTTACTAAACACCAAACTTCAAAGTCTAGGTTCTAGGGATAACTATCCAAACATGTGGTTATATGGGTCATAAGGGAACTATATTGGGTATCCATCCTCAAAAAAGTCATCATACACCCAAAACTTAGGGTTCCCAAATATATACAACATAGATGTCTAAGGTCACTATTGCCTAAAAGCAAACTATTTTGGACAATCTATTTTAGCTTAGGCCAGGCCGGTATCATATGGATCTGGGAGTCCTCGTAAACCAAGCAAGTAGCGCAGAGGAAAATATTGCTAGCCCCCAGAACCTGGTCCTTTCTTGACACCTTTGCTTCAACTTCATGCCCTAATAGTTTCCTAAAGGAAGACCTGAACAACATTAAGTGTTGCATATTTTAGTTATGAGTATTTTAGGGTTTTAGTCATAATGATACTAATGTCGAACGATAGTGTCTTAAATCAACCTTTCATCATTTATAGATCAACTCTAGGGCAACCATGTCACCTAAAGGAACTATGTAAGGCAGGGATTCTAATTAGGAAGAAAAAATTGAAATAGTCAGATTTTGACTACCATGGCCTCTGATACCATGCTATAAGAGAGTGAAATCACCCCTTTACTAAAAATTTGAAGAATTAACATCCATTCCAAACACACTCCAAGGTATGTTGGAATAGGTATAAATTTTCCAAATTTATTAAACATTGTTATACAAAAGACCATTAGAAAGAAACAGAAATAAAAAATAACTGACTATATTCAATTTTTGATAAAAGTTTTACAAAATTGCATCAAAATATCCCATTAGGGTTTACAATACTATACTAAAAAAGGATCTAGATAGAGGGAATTCTAGACTACTACAATCTTGTCTCCAAGCAACATTGAGTCCAAGCCAAAACCTAAGATCTTCCTTGTCTTGTCCATCACCTTGCTCAGCACCTGGGTGGTTGGGAAGGCACCTAGAAAAAAGGGACAGGGAAGAAAAGTATGTGTCACAAAACTAGTCTAGGATATCACGATAAGTAAAGAAAATAAAATATGTTAGGGTTCATCATATGATGAAGATAACAAGAGTATGAGGTTATATTCAAAACAAACTTACCATTAACAAATATAATAAAAAGGATTTGCATGTAAGATAATTATATCTACCCAACTAAGTAGGGTTTAGGCACCTACCAGACCTCTAACCTATAGGTGAGCGGAGAATAAGACATTCCCAATCACCTATACAATTATATAGGGGAGAATAAAATCATTCCCCAGGGTGATTAAATACATGCCCTCTGTGGGTGGTTGTACATAAGTACTTCTACTTTAAATTAAATAGAACATAAATCCACATGCTAGAAAAAGTTGTCATGGCAAGAATAATCATATGAATCAATAAGACTGTTAATGGAGTACCAAAACCCAAGAATAATGTTCCAAAACTGATTTATGAGGCAAGTATAACAAAAGATTCAAGAGTATATGAAATAGGGTTTGATAGAGCCTCATTATAGAAAAATATGTTAAGGAACAACTATTCCCAACTTAAGTTGTAAATGAACATACATAAATAGGGATTGCACATACATATCACATACATAGCACATACCTCTCTGACTGATATCAATTACTAACTTTCACCACTTTAATTGAGTCTAGGTTCCACATTGCCTATTTTCAATGTATTAACATGTATTAGAGTAGCCGGGGTGGAATAGCTCAGGTGGTGCGGCTCGCAAGCCCCCTGAGAGGGGGCACGGGTTCGACTCCCAGCGTTCCACCGAAGTGAATTAGCCCACGCGTCGGCCGGCCAACGATGCGACTATTTGCTGGTCCCTGTATGGGCGGGGGGGGCATCCGGGGGTTTACGCTACCTGTGGGGGTCACAAAAGTGGCGCTCATGCGGGAGTGGTTCCCTCGTCATAAAAAAAACATGTATTAGAGTACATAGTGCACATTAATGTATACAAACCCTAATTTTTGACATTTTTAGAGAAACTCGGATTTATACTCTTAAAACATCACCAATAAACTTAATAACTTCTCCTGATCGAGAAAACATATTTTTATGTTAATTTTGGAGTTATGATGATTAAGATGTAATTTTTATGGATTTTATGCATTAAATTCGTTTTACAAAAATCACCCTTCGTAAAAACACGAATTAAGACCTTTAAAATATTTTTATTAGATAGAGATTAATTTTCCAATTCCAAAACATATTTATTTGTCAAATTTGGATAAGCAGTTTAGAAGATATGAGTTTTTCAATACTGATCAATAGGAAATTGCCACATCATCAAACCAATCGATATAATTGAAGAGAGAGGGAGAGGGAGAAAATACCATTTGACCCAAGATCAGGTTTTCAATTTCTTAGATAACCAAACTAAAGATTCTAGAGAATATAAAATAGCAAGAAACCAAAACCTTAGAAGAACATGGTAAAAAGAGATGGAAATCATCGATTATCAACATAGAAGCATGGGTTTTAAGCATGTACTTAAGCAATATATGAGAAGGGGGTTAACAAAACTTGCCTCTATGAATGTAATAAGGTACAAACAAAAATTATCCCGAGATTTTAAGGTATGGTTGCTCCAAGCTAAGCTCCTTTTTTGAGCAAAGATCACCTTCTCCACTTTAGAGGTGCAAACCCTAGCAAAAGAGCATGGAGATGAGATGTTTTAGGGTTTTAGGTGGAGTTTTACCATGTATGGTCATGATTATGACCTAAAACAAGGTGTAAGGAAGACTAAAATTATGAAAATAGGGAAGGAAGGGAGGAAACTTTCTAGTTTTGGTCGAAATTACCAAGGAGGAGCTTTAGAAACCCTAATAGAGCAATTTGGAAGCCCTATGAGCCTTCTTCACCAAGCTAGGCTCCCTCTATTACCTTGGGACAGAAACTTCATGGCCAAATACAAAAGGAAATTTTCTCTAAGCTAGAGGAAAGAAAATGATTGCAAGAGTTTTCAAATTGTGAGTTGGGAAGGGGTAAACATGGCTATATAAAGAAAGAGGTGAAGCATGAGGTGTATTAAGGGACTGTCCATGTGTCTTTAGCCTAGGGCTTGATGGCCATGCAAGAGGACAGCTCATGGACTCTTCTTGGATATCAAAATTCGTTCCTAAGATCCCATAGATCCTTCTAGGCCATCACCACCATTTTTCAAGAAAAAAATAACCTCATTGGTTGATAGCTTTTAAAGATATGCACATTTATAAAGAGGGTAATCCCTATAATGCCCTTGGAAAGAAATACCATCAAACCAAGGTGAAAATAGGTTCTATAATGGTTTAAAATCTCGTTAATGGTAAGGTAATATCTAAGGATTAAAATCCAGGTGATAATTTGCAAAGAAAACCTCCCAATTGGGTAAATTGCATAAAAGTCCAGAATGTACCTAAAATTGCATAACTTGCACAAACAACATCCAAATCGAACCAAATTTGAAAATTAGGATCATTTTATGTTTTCAAATCATATAAAAAAGTTAGATTAAGGTTTATATCACTTAAATATGGTAATTAAGCTTTCACTGATGTATTTGTGCATAAACCCTTCCATTGGTATAATTAATGAATAAATCTTCACTAAACTGCTAAAAATTCCACTAAGTAAATAGAAAGGACAATAAGGATATGATTGAAAGGAAAAGATGGGAAAGAGGGTCAAAAGATAAAATTTCAGAATTCGGTATGTTACAACACTCCACCCCTCAAAGAGGATTTCGTCCCCGAAATCACAAGCAAGAAGGGAAGGGTGAGTGTGCAACATCTCATCACAAAACTTCAGGTTATTTCTCCAACCTTAACTTCCACCAAAAAAATTCATCAACATATACTCCACAAGAATCTCAACATAGGTCAGGTTCTCAAGGACCACCTAGGTTCCATTTGTTAGATTTTCTTTTTAGGAGATTTAATGTTTTTGGCTCATTGACATTATATTCATTATGATATCACATTATCACCATTATTTTAATTATGTCATGTCATAATCACTTTATTTACATGGAAGTTATATTTCATTATTATCCATAAAACATTGTGTATATATATATATATTTCTCTTGTATCTTACTAAGAATTTTAGCAAAATTATGGGTTACTCAATTCCCTCAATATACTTGATCTTTATCCTTAATATTTTGAACTTCGACTTCATTATCCTTATACTATCACCACATTAAGTTATAACAAATTATTTTGCATGAAATATTCAATTTGTCTTGAAGTCTTCGTTGAATCCAAATTATGTCACATCAATTACATATATTTATATTAAACGTTATCTCATTGCCACATTATCTTTATTGCTCACATTAATGTCATCATTAATCATTTTCTCATATTTATTTATATTATTGATTTGCACATTTATGTGAATCAAATCCCTTCATATTCATATTGAAGCCACTCCATGTATTTTAATAATCAAGGTGAGGCATATTACAAATTGATTCACATTAAGTGAATAATCATGTGTATTAGATAACAAGGTAACATACCATGCATTTCATATTGATGACTTGATTAATATGTGGTTAGATGATTATATATAGCATTTATGTGTATCAAAGTATGTTCACTGATTATGACACCTAATGTCATTAATGTATCATGAAAGGCATTAAGGATGTATATGTTAAGGTTAGATGATTACAACTTAGGGTTTAGGTTAACATGATCATTATTCTTCATCTATACATTCTTAGTATGCATTAAATACAAGAATAGGTTACAATTATCTTGCTCGTCATTTTATTAGGGTTTATTGGTTTATGACATGGTCAACATCATGCCTATTCATTATTAGTATTAAAATGTGAGTTACTCTTATTATGTGCATTAGATATTCATTAGCGTTCAAATATATGAACTATTCATTAGATGATTGTTATATGTTCTTTTGGATATAAAGAAGCGTGTGGTTACAGCTATAACTTGTTTGGTCAAAACTAAGGATTCAAGCACACTAAGTTCTGAATTAGGGAGTTAGGGTTTCTAAATTCAGAGTAGCTATATTTCAGTATGTTACATGACTCCATTCCCTTGGAAAGGATTTCATCCTCAAAATCTAAGTACCCAAACATCATCAAACCAACTACTCTCCACCCCTTAAAAGGTTTGACCTACCAAGCCAAACTAATCTAGAGGTAAAAGGGTGAGTCTAACTAGACCATATACAAAATACATCATGCTTCACTGTGCACTCTGATTGCTTACTAAACACCAAACTTCAAAGTCTAGGTTCTAGGGATAACTATCTAAACATGTGGTTATATGGGTCATAAGGGAACTATATTGGGTATCCATCCTCAAACAAGTCATCATACACCCAAAACTTAGGGTTCCCAAAGATATACAACATAGATGTCTAAGGTCACTATTTCTTAAAATCAAACTATTTCGGACAAGCTATTTCAGCTTAGGCCAGGCCGGTATCATATGGATCTGGGAGTCCTCATAAACCAAGCAACTGGCATGGAGGAAAATATTTCTAGCCCCCAGAACTTGATCCTTTCTAGACACCTTTGCTTCAACTTCATGCCCTAATAGTTTCCTAAAGGAAGACCTAAACAATATTAAGTTATGCATATTTTAGTTATGAGTATTTTAGGGTTTTATTCGTCATGAAACTAATGTGGAACTATAGGGTCCCAAATCAACCTTTCATCATTTATAGATCAACTATAGGGCAACCATGTCACCTAAAGGAACTATGTAAGGTAGGGATTCTAATTAGGGAGACAAAACTGAAATAGTCAGATTCCGACTACCATGGGCTCTAATACCATGTTGTAAGAGAGTGAAATCACCCCTTTACTAAAAATTTGAAGAATTAACATCCATTCCAAACACACTCCAAGGTATGTTGGAGTAGGTATAAATTTTCCAAATTTATTAAACATTGGTATACAAAAGACCATTAGAAAGTGGAGGAAATAAAAAAGATACTAGTCTCATGTATGAAGCGCTATGAAGAGGCATGCTTAGTCTCAAGGATAGTCATCATGAGGCTTTAAGAAGCCAAAGTTTTCTGCACCACCATCACCATAGAGGTTTAGTGTGTAGACACAGTGGTCACCAAGTACAGGCAGAGGTTGTAGCCTTCCACCTATTGGGTGTCACAGCATAATGTCAATATCAGTGATGGGGCCATCTAGGTTACAGTATGAGATCTGCGCTTGCTATAAGTGTAGACAGGTAGGACATCTAAGCTGGGAGTGCCCATTGAGAGATAATGAGGTGACCCAGCAACCAAGGCAGAGCTATCAAGGTTGACAGAGGCAAGCATCACAAGCCATATCTTCTACTCAAGGAAGCAGAGGATGAGGGAGACATCAGGCAACGACTAGATTCTACACCATGAGTCAGTCAGAGGCGGTGGTCAACCCACGAGTAGTGACAGGCCAGATGGAGTTATTTCATTCTAATTTGTCTTCTTTTTGCTTAATATCTATCTTGGTTGACCCGGGTACAACACACTTTTTTATCACTCAGGATGTGATTAATAGTTGTTTTTTGCCTATTGTCCTAGGAAAGATAGTTTGTTGTTAGAAACCCCGTTAGTTGGTTTTGTGGTGTTATAGGAGGTGTGTCCCTCCTATGTCCTTACTTTTTAGGACACATCATACAAGTGGATCATACCATTGATATGCATGGATTCGATGTAATCCCTGGAATGGACACCTTGGAGAAGTATAGGTGGTTTTGAACTATGGTTCCAAGAAGGTGACTTTTTTAGATGGTAGTGAGACATAGGTCTTCCAATGAGATAGAAATATAATTCTGACGTGTCTGGTGTCAGAAATGGTGGCGGGGAAGTTGTTGAGGTGGGGTTGTGAGGCATTCCTAGAACTGTGCTGAGTACTAAGATGGAGAGGTGTAGTATTCAGGAGGTTTCAGTTGTCAAAGAGTTTGAGGATGTGTTTCCTGAGGAGTTTCTAGGTGTTCCCACACCACAAGAGATTGATTTTGAAATCAATCTAGTTCCAGGAACGTAGTCGATAGCTCAGACACCATACAGGATGGCTCTAGTTGAGATGGTTGAGTTGAAGAGATATTTGTAAGATTTACTTAACAAAGGTTTTATCAGGCTGAGTATGTATCTATGGGGTACTCCAGTGCTATTCATGAAGAATAAGGATGGGTCCATGAGGTTGTGTATAGACTGTAGATAGCTTAACAAGGTGACGATAAAGAACAAGTATCCCTTATCAAGGATATGACTTGTTTGATCCATTGTGTGGTGCGATAGTGTTCTCAAAGATAGACCTGAGGTTAGGATATCGCCAGTTGATAATCAAGGAGGATGACATATCTAAGTCAGCTTTCAGGACAAGGTATGGTCACTATGAGTTTGTGGTTATGCCATTTGGTCTAACCAATGCATCAACATCATTCATGGACTTTATGAAAGAGTGTTCCAACCATTTCTTGATCAGTTTGTGGTGGTCTTCATAAATGGCATCCTCATATATAGTCGTGATAGCCAGTAGCATCTTCTACAGGAATTGACTCTACTAAGAGAGCATCAACTTTATGCTAAGTGCAATAAGTATGAGTTATAGCTGAAGGAGGTGGCTTTTTTGGGACATGTTATTTCTACCGAGGGTGTTTGTGTAGATCCCAAGAAGGTAGAGTCCATGATAGAGTGGGAGCATCCAAAGACATCGACAGAAGTTTGTAGTTTCTTAGGTTTGGCAGGCTATTCTAGGATGTTCATCAAGGACTTTAGTGCTATAGATCTACTCCTGACTAAGTTGAGAAGGAAGGATGTGCCATTTGTCTGGAATGACAGATGTCAGTGTGCTTTCCAGATGTTGAAGGAGAAGGTGACAAGTGCCCCAGTGTTAGTCCTACATGAGCAAGGGAAAGGATACATAGTCTTCTGTGATGCGTCTAGGAACGGTTTGGATTGTGTGTTGATGCAGGATAAGTAAGATATTTCTTTTACTTCTCGAAAACTTAAGAAACATGAGGAGAACTACCTGACCCATGATCTGGAGTTAGTTTTCATGGTTCATGCTTTGAAGATCTGGAGGCACTATCTTTATGGAGAGAAGTCTCAGATCTTAATTGACCACAAGAATCTGAAGTATGTATTTTCACAGTAGGAGTTGAACATTAGGTAGTGGTGTTGGATGGAGTTAATCAAAGACTACCATTGCATGATTGATTACCATCCAGGGAAGGTGAATATTGTGGTAGATGTGCTGAGTCAGAAATCTTCATCTTTGCCTATGGATAAAGCCCAGTTGAGTTCCTTAGTGTGCTACAAGCAAGCCATGTCGGTCTCCTTGCATCAGATGAATGTATAGTTGGATGTTTCAATGCTAGCAGGTTTGTTGGAACAATTATAGGTGAACCACACTAAGACAGCAGATCAGAGAAGCACAACATGTAGATATTGTGATATAGCAGATTAGATCATAATTTGGTAGCAAGAAGTGTGATGGCTTCCGTGAGGCACAAGATGGGACAGTCTGTTACCATGATAGAGTTTTGGTTCCTAATGCTGATAATCTGAGAAAGATGGTTCTGGAGGAGTCTCACTCATCTATGTACGCTATACATCCAGGTAGCACCAAGATGTATCACAATCTAAAATACATGTATTGGTGACCTAGCTTGAAGTAGGATGCAGTAGAGTTCGTTATAAAATACATAGTGTGTCAACAGGTTAAAGTCGAGCATCAGAAGCTTGTAGGGATGTTAAAACCATTTCCTATTCCACAGTGGAAATGGGATCATGATTTTATGGACTTTGTGGTTGGTATGCCTAGGATAGCCAAAGGTCATGATTCCATCTGTGATTGTTGACAGGTTGACTAAGTCAGTGCATTTCCTTCCTATAAAGACAACGTATATAGCTGAGAAGCTTGCTCAGATCTATGTTGATGAGATAGTGTGGTTGCATGGTGTTCCATCTACCATTGTGTCTGATAGAGGTCCCCAGTTCATGAGTCACTTTTGGGAGTGACTACACATAGATTTGGGTACACAGTTAAGGTTCAACACTGCTTTCCACCCAAAAATAGATGGCCAATCTAAGAGGACCATTCAGAACTTGGAGGATCTGCTTAGAGCTTGTGTTCTTCAATTTTTGGTAGTTGGGACTTGCATCTCAGTCTGATAGAGTTTTCCTATCATAACTGTGGGCTCTGATCTCCAAACCACGATATAAACACGATTCAATCTTAGCGGAAGCGATTCGATTAACAGCGGAAGACAAAAATCATGGGAAATTAAAACTTTTCGAAACAAGAGCTTGAATCCATTAAAAGATTCTTTCATAACAAGAGATAAATTGTTTACATCTCATGATAATTACTTCCTGAGTAATTATATACATCAAGATACAAAATCTCAAGAACTCATAACACAAGACTCCAAGACCTGAGAGTACAGAGGACACATAGGACTAACTCTAACTACACCACATGGCAGGCTAAATCTCCACCTGAGATTTACAGCTGCTCCTGGTCCTGCTGCTGCTGGGACTGGTCACCTGTAGACCTGTTCCTCCGTCCTCGACGTCCGCCTAAAAAGTTGAAGTCTACGGGGTGAGACTATTTTACATAATTGTCCTAGCGAGAGTTATAACTCTCCGCCAGAAGCTTTATTATAACATCAAAGAATATCTTAAGCAATAAAGCTTTCAAAGTATTCAATAGCAGTTGCAGCTATAAACAAGAGCTCAACATTTATGAGACATGAAGAATATAAGCACCATTACAGTGTACCATCAATCAACTAACTCGTAGTTATCTCTAACAGGTATACTACGCGGTTGATTATGTTTTACAAACAATATTATGCCCTGTGGAGATGAGGCATACCACTCATACTCGAACTGATTGCTAAGAAGTCACATCAGTATCATACATAGGTCATTACGAGAGCCGGATTCTCATGAACTTCACCTTCCTAAGTCAGTAAGAGGGTCACTTGTAGGACATATTGTGTCTCTACTATTATAGCTCACCAGGGTAAAATGGTCCTTCGCTATTTTAGAGTTACAGTGGCATTCTGTACTCTCTTCGTCATCAGGAGATTTCATATTTATCTCCACTGATACGGATATCTATGTTTTCTTTGTCATCATGAGGTTTCATGTTTACCTACTACTGATACGGTATGGAAAAGTAGTGAAGGGTTGACGGATTATACATCTACATCCAATTCCTACACTAGGATGTAAGGTTCTACACATCCATATACCCCACATACTCAATAGTATGTGATCCAGGAGTCCCCGTAGGAAAACCTTTTTCACCATCATTTGATCTCTGACAATGATGGATCTATGATCAGGGCTCTACATTTCACTTGATTAGTTAGGTACATTCAGTATTCTTTTACATCATACATTGTTCTTCAAACACTAACAGTAGCATAACAGCTATAAAAGTAGAATACTAAATGCAACAAACCTAACTCCCATCAATCATCATTTCTCAGTATACTCATCACAAGTCATCTCTAAAGCATGACCTTGATGGTATTCATGGCTCTCACAGCCCATTAAATAATAGGATGCCACTGACAAGACATCAAGATATTTTACTATTCATAAAGCTAACAATCATGCTTTCAATGAATATAGTATCATCATCCATACCTGGATATGATCACCTTCATATCAGAACCTGCATGGTTAATTCAACTAATAAAGGTAATTCAAAACAATGATTATACTTTCAACTCTTGTCATAAGAGCTAAGTCCTTTGATTCTTATCAAATAGAATTTAATACTCATATAACATGTCATCACCTTTGAATTAGGGTTTACTATTCACATTACATGTCATTACCCTTGAATTAGGGTTTACTATTCTCATTACATGTCATTACCCTTGAATTAGGGTTTACTATTCACATTACATGTCATTACCCTTGAATTAGGGTTTACTAATCACATTACATGTCATTACCCTTGAGTTAGGGTTTACTATTCACATCACATGGTGAATTGAACTCATAACATCATTATGTATGAGGAACATCATCATTGATGCTCTCTGATTATCTTAAGATTCATCATATATCATAATTAGGGTTTCCATGATCTCACATAAGTGGATCATACCCTAATCATTCACATTCATGTATATTGAAGGTTCTTTACTTGAGTTTCCACCCTAAAAGGGTACTTTCTCTCTCTTAAGGTACTTTCTCTCTCCTCATACTAGTAGATGGTGATAACACCACTCTAGATCAGGTTGGGTTAAGTCCTCATGGGCTAACATAAGCCAAAACATCACTATCATGTGATTGATTTGAACAAAGTTTTACTCAATTGAACCCCTCAAGGGTATTTTGGTAATTCACCCCATTGATCACCATCATGGGTTAATTCATTAGTCACTTAGTCCCTTAATATCCTAGGTTATCATTAGGGTTTAGATTAGAGCATCATTGAACCATTTACACCTTCAATTGATTAAGTGAAATCAACCTTTGAAAACCTCAAACGGTTTCAACCTTCGACCTCCAAACGGTTTGAGACCGTTTGGATGAGTTGACCGTTTGCTAGGGTTGACTCCAAGACTGTGTGACCTTCAAGGTCATTTTCCCAAACCGTGTAAGGGTGTAGACCGTTTAACAAGTTTGACTTCAAGACCGAGAGGGCTTACACGGTTTGAGACCGTTTGATGTCTCTCGATCTTGAGATCGTTTGAGTCCAAACGGTCTTGAGACCGTGAGGCCTCACACGGTCTTGAGACCGTGTGACCTCAAATGGTCTTGAGACCGTGAGGTCTCAAATGGTCTTGAGACCGTGTGACCTCAAACGGTCTTGAGACCGTTTGGTCCACTTGGTCTCAAACCGTTTGGACCTCCAACATGGTTCAATGATTTCAATCGTTTATGATTATCAATGTTGAAGCCTCCAAATGGTCAAAGCTATGGTAACCACTTATAGATTGAGTTAATTAGGGTTATGCTTAACCAATTGGTCACTCAATTGACCCTCAATTGCTATCCAATTAGGGTTGAAGTTGGTTCAATTAAGGTCCATCAACGTTCAACCATCAACACCCAACAATATGAGTCAACACAAGGTTGAAACCTTCAATTGAGCTCCAATTGGGCCCAAACTTGGCCCAAACGGTCTTGAGATCGTGTGGATGAACTCCACACGGTCTTGAGACCGTTTGCCCAAGATTTCATCAAAATCTAATGTGATTTGATAGAAGTTGAACCTTGATTGAGTCTCAAATCAGTATTTTGATTAATTCAATAACCCATTGCAATTGGGCCCTCAACTGATTAAATTACCTTAACCCTAGACCTCCAAACGGTCTTGGATTGTCACCACACGGTCTTGAGACCGTTTGGATGAGTTCCAAATGGTCTTGAGACCGTTTTCCCATCCAACTTTTGTCTTCTAGTGTAAATTCTTCAAGGTTGGATCCATTGAGTTGATTATCATATTAATACTTAATTGCAATGTAATTTGGTATCTTTGTACTTTCAATTGGTCAACTATACTTGACCCCAGACCTTCACACGGTCTTGGGTGATTCCCCACACGGTCTTGAGACCGTTTGATTGATCCCCAAACGGTCTTGAGACCGTTTGGGTCAATCAACCCAAAAACACTAAGTTATTCATTGAGATTTCAGTACTGATTTCAATTAGGGTTTGCCCTAGTAATCATCATTCAACTCTTAGCTCGTTTGGAATTAGTCCATAAAATTTGGTGAGTTGTTAATCAACATTATTTTGAACAGTAATATCATACGTTCAACGCTTGGTCAACGTTCTTACACGGTCTTGAGACCGTTTGCCCAAAAAGGGGCGTTTTCAACAGATTGCAATTCAGAACTAAATTCAATTGATTTGTTGATTTAAAAAGGCTATATCTCTCGATTCCTTTGGAGTTAACCTCTCAGATTTTGTGGGTGATTAGCCTACATAATTATGAACAGATGTATTATACGGTCCATGCTCGGTCAACGCGGATAAATGGTCTTGAAGACCGTTTTCCCTTACACGGTCTTGAGACCGTTTGCTCACCAAACGGTTTTGCAAACCGTGTGAGCACTTGGTGGAGACCGTTTGGTAAAGTGAAAAGTAGTGGATTAGCTTTGTAAATAACGTCTTCATATCCTAGCTCAAGAACAGCAAGGATTTCTCACGGATTTGCTTGCAAAGTAGCAAAGGAAGGTAGAGAAGAAGAAGAACTATCATCTAAAAGCATAAACAAGATGTATATAACAAAGCATGGGTTTAGAGTTATAAAACCCGCCTAAAGCTTGATCCTTGAGCTCCAAGCTTTTAATGGCGTCCTTGAGTTTCCACAGGTCGGCCAAGGTGATCCTTCCGAGGAAAGTCGAGAAGAGATGGCTAGAAAGGTAGAGCTATGTGAGCTAGCCATCAATTTGACCTTGAATTCGAGTTCTAACCATGAACTTAAGCAAAAGGGAGGATTCAAACCTACCTTGCCCTCCTTGGTCGTCCTCCTGAGCTCCACAGCTCTTCTTTAGTCGGTTTGGGTGAATAGAATAGTGAAGGAAACGAAGGGAAAGTTCCCTTGCTTAGAGAGGTGGAGAGTATATATACTTGGGGTGAGATTTTCAACACAAGCTCATAAGTTCTCCATATTTTCAACTAAGTCCCTCCATACTTCTATGTTCGTCCCTTCATATTAATTCTAAGGACAAACCTTCTTCTAAGGTCAAGAAATGAGGGCAAAGAAGATCAACCTATTAGTTGAGCATACACATAAAAGGGCTATTGTACATACACCTTGATTATTCAATCACAAAGGTGTTTTTCATTATATGATTATTCAATTAAAGTGACCTTTCATCATTTCTTCTCTAAATGATGACAGGAGTCTTAAAAGATATTTTAGATGATGTATTTTACAAGTTGCACCCCTCAAATTGGGTAAATTGCACTTTACTCCAATTTAGGGTTTTCAAGCACAGGGATTGCTTCCACAGCTGCACCTTGGTGCCCAAGCTTGGGAAATCCCTCAAACCTTACCATCATTATCATGATGTCTCAACATCATAGAAACATCTCAACATGTGCAAATTGCAAGTTTAACCGTTCTAACTGGGTAATTTGCACATAGGTCCCTGTATTACAAAACAATGCTACAACTTTATATAAAAGGAGCAAAAACTAAAATATATGTTTATGAGAAACTTAATTACATGCCCAAAGTTAATCACAAGGATTTAATTACATATTTAGGCAAAACACCTAGGGTTAACTCATAACCCAGGTCAGGGATGTTACAATAACAGCTATCAGAGAAGCATTAACATGACACCATATGAGGTGTTGTATGGGAGACATTACATACCTCCATTTTGTTGGTACAAGATATGTGAGTATCAGCTTCTTGGTCCTGATCGTGTACAACAGACGATAGAAAAGATCAAAGTGATTCAACAGCAATTGAAGGCAGCACAAGACAGACAGAAGACATATGCAGATAGCCTCCATTGACCTTTAGAGTTCCAAGTAGGAGATAGAGTGTACCTCAAGGTCTCTCCTTGGAAAGGTGTTTAGAGGTTTGGGAAGAAGGGTAAGTTGGATCCTAGGTTTATGGGACCTTACCCTATGGTAGCACGTGTTGGGAAGTGGCATACAAGTTCGAGTATTCACCTGAGTTGCATAGGTTGCATTTAGTGTTTCATTTGAGTATGTTAAAGAAATGCCCTCCCGAAATAGAGTTAGTGTTGCATCCTATGGAGGTGGATCTTGATGAGGATATGTCCTATGTGGAAGGACCAATGTTGATCCTTGATAGGAGAGTGAAGAAGTTTAAGAAGAAAGACATAGTGCTTGTGAAGGTTTTGTGGCATCATGTGGTGTTGAGGAAGCAATGTGGGAGCTTGAGGAGGAGATGAGGAGGAAGTACCCCTCTCTTTTTTCTAAGGATTTTGGGGGGAAAATCCCTATTAGGCATTATAGAGGGTTGCAACATATCTATTTTTTAATTGTGTAACCTTCTAAATGGATAGAAACACTGTTTAGCACTGTGTAGTACAATGTTGTTGATCAAGTTACCTTTTGGATAACTCAGCTAATAGTTCTCACTATCTCGACATCAGAAGTTGTTGATTGAGTTTCTAACTAATAAGAAACTCGACTAACATATGCATCATCTTTTTTACCGCTAAGTTTTTGGTCGAGTTACCCCAGGCAAAATCAATATAGAGTTGGTTCTGTTAAAAGCCTAGTGTGACGCCTAAAGCCACAAAAATGAGATAACTCAAAGAAAAACATGTGATCAACTACTAATTAGCCATACACTAGAAAACAAGGTAAATTAGAACTAATTTCAACATTACTTATCATATGAGAAAACATTACATAAAGGTCCAACATTTTACATATCAACACATACCATATCAAGTACTTACACATGTAACTAGTGACATCATCCACAACCTATATGCAAAAGAGAGATGTTCCACATATACATTCCATATACAAACTAAGGCATACTTCCAAAACCATGTCTCGACATACATATAATCTACAAAACATCCCATGCACGGACCTGAGAGTATAAGGATGACACTAGGACTCTACTACAACTACTGCAACTATCCAACCTTCTACATCTATTGATCTCCAAGATACTCCTTTTCAAAAAAAAATCCTAACCATACTATTGATGACCACCTAAAAAGATGTAGTGGCCCATGAGGTGAGACCCATGTTCCAAATAGAGATATAACCCTCAATCAGTAGCTATTGATTACAGTAGATTTACTGTAAGACCCCTGACCTGAGCTTTGGGGTAACCCTATTTGGTTTTCCTAAGTAAGTTTCTTATAACCTTGCATTAAACTTTTGATATGTAATTAGGGCTTGTGGAACGTTTAAGTTTCAAGTATGAGCTTGTTTGGATGTCATTTGCGCTTTATGGGCTAGTTTTGGTGCAAATTGCAATTTACCCAAAGTAGGGGGTTGATGTGCAATTTTCCACCTCTAGAATGTTCCTTCTCTCTCTTGACCTCATGAGGGAGGTTGTGGTGATTTGGGTGGCCTTATTGGACTCTTAGTTGAGTGGTATCAGCCTTAGTGGTGATTAGAGTTTCCTATGGGTGATGTGTGTGCCTTAACCTAAGAGTGTATGGTGAGTTGCCTTGGGTAGTAGGGTCACACCCTTGGTGGCTGGCCAAGAGACCAAGACCCCACCTAGAGTGCATCACCACACCTTTCATGTTAGGCAAGAGTGGTTTCTTGTGGATCTTTTTACATGGATAGTTGACCCCCTAGATGCCATAAGGTGATGGCACCTCTCCTTTGATCCTTCTCTCATCCCACAAGTATATAGCATCCTTCCTCTTCACACAAGTGAACCTTTCAGCCATTCTTGATTCCCTTTTCTCATGGATGACCTTGGAGACTTTAGGAGCAAGAAAAAGTCTCCTTAGAAGCTTGGTGATCGGTTCCTTAGCTTATGGTGATTCTTGTTCATCTTCACACCTTTGTGAGTTGTGCTTTCTTTGTGACGTTTTCCTTAGTTTATCTTCTCCGTCTTCTTCCCTTATCTTGGCCATGTATCATGCCTTGGTATGAAGGCTGTTCTTGAGGAAGGAACTCTCATCTCTAGGGTCATGAGGCATGTCATAAGGAAGTTTCCTCTTCTCTTTCTTTCTTCTTCCTTGGATCGGCTAGGGTTTATCTTTATTTTGCTTTTTCCTTGGGCTATCTTGACCTTGATATCTTCTTCTCTTGGAGGTGCTATTTTGACCAAGATTGGGACCTCTGGTAGATCTTCTTCAACCTTTGGTCATGTGCTTGGATCTTGCATCTTTGGTGGTGATCTTCATAAGGCAGGTTATATAACTCTTAGCCTCTCTATTCTTGCACTCTTTACTTATGCATGCATTTGTTTCTTTTCTCTAAACCATTCCCCCCAACAAGCTAGTACTTGATGATGAGCTTGGTGTTGAAAGTGTTGTTTGGTTGAGAGAAATCTGAAACTCTAACTTAGCTTGCAGTTTTGGTGTGTGTAGAGCATGATTTTTTTACCCTTGAATGTGGAACTTTCTTGAAACAAGTTTATGTGCCTATCTCATGGAGTTTTCACCTTAGTGATGGCAGAGTTTCTTGCTATTTTAGATCTTGTTTTTCCTTGTGTCGGCATTGGTCATGTTTTGATGATGATCTTGGTCATGTAGTGTTGTTCCCAACACCCTATGTATGTTATAGTTATAACCCATGATGGTTTGTGGCTGATATCCTAGCCATAGTTATAACCCATGATGGGTTGTGGCCGATATCCTAGCCATAGTTGTAACCCACAGTGGCTTGTGGCTGATACCCTAGCTATACTTTAGTTGCAACCCATGATGGTTAGTGGTCGATACACCTTATGTGGATGTTAGGCCGGTACATCATGTTGATGACAGACTAACACGCCATGATGTTGATAGATCGAGGCACCATGTTGAGGTTAGGCTGACACCCTAGCCATAGTGGTAACCCATGATGGTTTATGACTGATAATCTAGCCATTCTTTCATTGCTACTAATGATGGTTAATGGTCGACACACCTTGTTGATGGTGAACTGACACATCATGGTGGTGATAGGTCGACATCTTATGTTGATGTTGGAATCGACACCCTATGTTGGTAATAGGCCGATGTACCATGTTGATGTTAGGCTGACATACCATGCTGAGGTTAGGATGATATCCTATGTTGATGTTAGGCTGATATCCTATGTTGATGTTAGGTCAATATCCTATGTTGATGTTAGGATGATAAACCATGATGTTGACAGACCGAGACTCCATGTTGATGGTAGGTCCACACATGATGATAATGGTGGTTGGAGGGTATGCTTGGACACCCAATGATGTAATTGTATGAGTAATGATTAAGTCATGAAAAGTGTTCCTTGGAATAATATTTAACTAATCTCAATTTTATTCCTTGAACCTAATGTACTCCAATATGGTGGGAAGTAATGAACTTGGGGTTGGTTGTTGAACCTAGCTTTATGAACCCTAATCAGTTAATAAGGATCCTTAACCCAAGTAGTGTACAATATAACTTGTTTGTTTCCCTTTTATAGGATGGTTATGATGTTAGGATGTTATCTCCTTTATTTATGAAATTCCTAGCCATGTAGGTGTTGTGAGTTGATAACCATACCTAAGTGAAAACTATGACGATTATGATATGATATAGGAGGAATGAGCCTCCATGTGGCATGTTGAGGTACTTGTACTTTAGGAATCATGTGAATAGGTCCTATGACCAGGCAAAGGCATGTTGCCCATTATGAGGTTACATTCCCTATGATGGGCTGAGGGATTGATATCCCATAGCATATGGCTTTGATGATGATGATGTTGTGAATGGAAGTGATTCAGGAACAATGTGACGATAATGTGATAAGTTCACACCTTATACATTTATATCTTCTAGAGTTGTACTATGCCCTTATATTTGTAGAGTTTTCTATGGCTTTGCACATTATAACTAATTTGATGCTAAATGACCCTTAATTGACCTAACCTTTTCCAGTGGAACATAATTTAGGTAGTTTCTCCCTGTGTCATAGATCCATCTCAGTGTCAGCATTTGTTGGATGGTGAAACGAGCTTTCCCCAGTGGAAACTTGGAGTCATATAATGTTGAGTATATGCATTCACAGGATTGGTTGCGGGCCATACCCTGGCAGGAGTGTGGATGCAGGTCGTAGCTCAATGGCTTGATGTTTGTGTGGTTTTACGAGATTGGTTGTGGGCCATACCCTGGCAGGAGTGCAACTATAGGTCATATCTCGATTTCACAAGTGTTGTGACTTTTACCAAGGCGGGCTAGGTTTTTCATGGCTTGACTATATGTTGTTGGTTGCAGTTGACTGATATGCATCTGCAGTGTACTCATTTACTGACCACGAGGTTTGGTGAGGTCATGGATTCAGACTCTTCCATAGACCTTGTATGGCACTGATTTCAACTTAGAAGTGCTCATTTAGATTTGGGTGGTACGACTCAAATCCTCATGGCATAATAAGATACATAATCAGCCGTGTAGTACATTTGTAAAGGATCAAATACGAGAACATTGATAGAAGCCTTGCCTTGGTTTTATTACTTATTAGTTGGTAGAAATATATACATGTTCTTCATATTCCTTCCTATATTATTAATTGTTCTACTTCCAGTACTAAGTTCCCAGTACTACTTAAATTGCATTAGCTATTTGGTACATATCATTTCACTGAATTTGATCATCCTAAGTATTGTATCTACTGCTTTAGTTTACTTGTGCTATAATAGCATTTATGGGGAGTTATATCTCCCTTTGAAATTTGGATCTTACCTCATGGGTTCCCCACATCTTTTAGGTGGACGTGCACGAGGAGGTAGATATCGTGCAGCCAAAACATAGCAGCAACAAGAAGGACAGTACCTGATAAGGTTGGGTGTGTTGTTCCATATCTTTTGGTGTAGAGTCCTAGACTCGTCCATGTACACTCGGGTCTTGCAGGTGTTTTTGATATGTTTGTAATTATGATGTCATCACAAGGTTTCTGGCATGAGTGCCCTTTGTTATATATAGCTGGCAGATGTTCATGTATATGTAAGTGGAACAATTAGCATATGGGACAGAAATAATTATGCATTTTGTTGTATGAAAATGCTTCATGTTATATTTTGCATATTTTCTGGACATTTATACAATAAGTTTTTCTGACAATGATGTCTTATGAAAATCAAATTTAATTTTTTGTGTTATTTAGTAATCTGCTTGTTGTTAATGATAATTCCGCTTTTAGTTTTGGGTAATCTTGCTTTGGATGGTAGAGAGTGTCAGATTTACTATTAAGCAGGATGAGCAGATTTAGCTAATTAAGAAAATTAAGAAGATTAAGCGGTTACAACATATTAAACTATTCCAACAGGTTAGGTAGATTTTGCAAACTAATTAAATAAGCATAACTATGTATATGAATAAAAGGAATATAAACAACATGTAAGAATATCCCTCACTGAACATTTAGCTTCTCTTACTGCTTCAAATAACAACATAGCATTATAAAAAACAAGGCAATGGTTGACATACAAGTGGTGTGCTTAAACCTAAACAAATATACTACATGGATATGTTATGTCTTTTATTAATGCCCTGAGGAATTGAGGCATACCACTCAATTCCATCTAACCACTGCTAATTCAAAATTAGTTCCATACAAGATCTATAGGAGAGCTAGAATCGTAAGATCTCGTCCGCCCTCGGTCAGTATGAGTCCTCCATAGTGACACCTAATGTCAAGCTACAAGTCATCCAAGTCCTTCCTTGGTATATAAGTCACAACACTAGTGAACAACCTAGTCCCTCTTTAAAGGTCACAGTACTAGTGAACCAGGGTATGCAATCCAAACATCTGAGGTACAACTATAGTTGTCCTCAATCACATCATATATATTGAATCATAGTCATCTGAGATACGGCCTTGACCGCTCTCCTTCCAAGGTTTGACTGCAGCCATCCTAGCGAACATGCTTATACTGAACAGTATATGAATCCGAGCTTCCACTAAGGGAGAACTCATTTCACAATCCAACAAGTCATGCGACTAGAATGGATCTATGGCACATGGAAATTACATGATTTGGGTTTCAGTGGATTAGTTAAGTTCAATCAAATGATTTAAGGTTGTATCAATCAAGTTAAGTACAAAACATAAAAGAATTCCACAAAAGCATGGGTAGATTACAACCTCAGAAGATATAAAATGTATGAAGTATACATTTTATCATAGCACCACATGCTACTATTTCACTATCATACATGAGACTAGTATCATCACATCATCATAGGATACCAATCCCTTGTCACATCATCAAGAGAATAACACCTCAATTATGGAAGAAACCTTGTTCAAGGTCATAAGACCATCACATTGTTCCCTGCAAGAACATCATTACTTTCATGCCTCATCAAGGCTCATCAACATCACCATACATGTGATACATAAGTCATACAACAACCATTCATTATCTATGATGTTTATTTCAAATTAGCAATTTATGATAAACCCCGATTACCACCATCTCCAACAACCATGGAAGAAAATAGTTCAAACATCATCCTCACATAGTCAACAAAGATCATGACCATATAGACTAGAAAACACCATTAGTTTCATGGAGTAAGTGGTGTCATCGACCACCGAAACTAGGTCACACCACCCTAGAGACCACTTAGGTCAAAACACATCATCGACCCTGAAAAATGAGAAAGGTTAACAATCGAAGAAACTAGGGTTCAACCCTTCATTGACCGCTGAAGTCAACCATCTTTAGCGACCTCCATGGTTAGCCACTTCAGTGATCATCATAGCTAAGTGACCTCATTGACTGCATGGAATCCAAGACCCAAACAACCATTAAGGACCAAATTTCAGCGACCACATAGGTGAATCTTGGTGACCGAAGGAACATGGAATTATCAGCGACCAAACACATCAAATCTTGGTGACCACATAACTCCAAAACATGGTGACCATAATCATCACCATTCTTGGTGACCACATGAAGAAGAGAAATAAAACCTAAGCGACCATCATGGGACTAAAAATTCATCAACCACATAGGCCAAAATAGGTTGGTCATCATTAAGAATCTAAAGAGACACCAAGGTGCAAGCCACAAGAAAGGATATCAATACAAAAATCTAATTAACAATTATCATGTGAGAAAATAAAACCATAATTTGAAAGAGAGAAACCAACATTTGCACAAGCATGCGAGGACTAAAACCTTCATCATCAAGCAAGATATTGTGCACCAAGATTAGGGTTCATCTAAGAAAAGATATCTACTCAATATCACTATGTAAACACAAACCCTAGATTGGAGATATTGTCTTCCTACTTGAACCACGTTTTTAGGGTAGATTAAGTACATGCACAATGGAAGTAAGCAATAATAGTGGATAAAGTTATATAAGTAGCCTTAGAGTTGATTTAGAAAACTAAAAATAGAAATGTAGCTCCAAGGAAAGAGGAGGGAAAGCCTAGCTTGAGCACTACTCTCGGACAAACTAGCTCCACCTCCAAGAAGGAAACAAACCCTAGGTCAAAGAGAAATAAAGAGAGAAAACCCTAGGTACAAAGGAAAGGAAGGGATATTATTCAAGATATAACACAAGTACTACCATGGAGAACCATTGATTCGGCCATGAAGAGAAAAAAGATGAGGTTAGAGGAAGGAAAATGAAGATCAAGAGGGAGATCACTTACCAAGACCAAGAAGAAAAGCAAAGATTGCATCAAACAATTTCAAGGAGAGTAGCACCAAACCCTAGCTTTGTTGGATCTACAGCTCTAGAGGGGGGGTGAATAGAGCTTCAAAATGGAACAAGCACTTGACAAAATCATTTAGAGTGGTTCCACTCTTCAAACTAGGAGAGAGTCAGTCCACTACCTAGAGAGGTCAACCTCTAGGACTTTATAAGTGCTTTCCTCTATATATTCACCAATAAGAGTTACAACACAAGACCACCAAAGGACTTACCTATCCAATACAATGAGTCCTCCACCTTACCAATGACTTACCCACTTTGCAAGAGTCTTCTGCCTTCTTCCAAGGACTTACGTACTCTTGCACAAGTCTTCATCCTTCAAGGGATTATCCACTATTCTTGTATCCTCAGTCTTGGCCTTCTCCTTCACCTAGAGAAGATCTTCACCTCTTCTTCAACCTTGAAGAAGAACAACAACATTTCCACCTTCACTTGGAGTAGCTTGCTTCACCTTTGCTTCATTGAGGAAAGGGGTAGGGAAGATGGAATGGAATGAGAGCTTTACAAGCACAAGGAATTAGATCTCTTACAACTGGTCTATCTCACTCATAATCATGAAATGAACTGTAAACTAGAGAGAGAAAGGGGCTCAAGGAGTTGCAACACACTCAACTAAAGTAAGAACTTAGAATAGCATGAATGAGCAAACTTGGAATGAACTCCAAGGGGACCTATTTATATATAATGGTGTTCCCTTGAGTGTGGGGTCCTATAAAGCCATTTTCCAAGTTGCAATGGATCTATTCTCTCTCAAAACAACTCACCAATGGTTATAATCACTTTTTTTGCATTTTCTGTACAATACATGCGATCGAGTTCTAATAAAGGTAACTCGGTCGATCCACTGAATGACAAAGACAATTTTCAAAATATTGATTGAGTTTTTTATGGGAAACTCGACCGAAGAGATAAAATCAATTTTGATCTGTGAGTCAGTCAGTCGAGTTCTGTGAGCGTGCAACTCGACTGATTAGTCTCTCTATAAAATCCACCACTAGATCGGTCGAGTTTCCAACCCGACGAATAAACAACATGTGACTAATTTTCTAAATTGACATTTGAGTGATTAAACCTTGGAATTAAGTGTCCTTGATTTTTTATCATCTTAGTTACAAGTCATATCATCAATACAAGTGATTAAAAAAATCATCTAAGGTCATTTGAAGTGATTTTCCAAAATGCATACTTGCATTGCTTTTGACTTGAACTTGAACAAGATAGGGCTTGTATAATTTGATCCTATTCATGTACCTAAAGCCTGAAATCAATCTTGAACAAAAATATTAGATACATAGGAATGTAATTTATAAGTCATTATCAAAATATGGACAATGTAGAACTCTCAAGTCAACATTCTCCCCCTTTTTGACAATGACAAACCATTCCTCAATCATATTGAAAAGCATATTGAAGTTATACCTTTTCCTTGTGAATTTCAAGGGGATTCAAGATTTGAAGAATGTGAATTGCTCCCCCTCAATATATGCTTACTCTTTCCTGCATAGTTAGTCTATCTACACAAAGCAACATGACATATATGTACACTATATGGTCTTGTAGCAAGTCACGTGATAAAGCATATAATGAATAAGTAAAGGGTCACATAGGCAATAAAAGCAATATGGTTGAGCTTCAAAACATTGAACTTCTCTCCCCCTTTTGACATTATCAAAAAGGAAGGGGGTAGAAGAGAATAGAAACATGTCTTCTCCAAGCACAACCAAGCATACATGCACAACATGCAATCTCAAAGCATACACCAAACATAGATGAGAGAAACAAACAATCTAAGTCATAATCAAAATATGGTAAAACATGGAACAAACTCATGAGATATAGTAAATCAAAGGGTAAGTGTATAAAGGATTAAGATTAAAACCTAGAAAGAAATTTCTCAAAAAACAACTACAAGCCAAAAGGATGAAAGCTAGATGATAAAATAGTACCGCTCAGAACATGTGCCCAGATGTTTGTAATACAAAATAGCCTAGAAAGATATATATGATAAACATCTGGACTAAAAACTAAAACAACTAAATATCTAAGTTATATATGTCCATCGCATCATCATCGGCATCAGAAGCATCAGGCTCGTACTCATCATCTCCATCTAAAGGTGCAGCAGAGCAAACAACATCGCCTTCATCATCGAAGGCACTAGCAAAACCATCAAAGCCATCATCGAGAGCATCACCATTGTCCTCAGCAGCCTCCTCATCAGCAAGAGAACCAAAACCTCAACCTGGCCAATGAGGATTCTACTCATCCCAAGACATACCAAGAGGATGGAGCTCATTGGCTCGTGGGAAGGAAGGAGCATTACTACTAAGGCTAGCAAGCAGAGTGGCCAAGGGGCCAACTGTCAGAGGAAGCACACTAGGGGTAGATCCACCAGCAGTAGAGGGTGTAGTAATGAAAGATGTAGGTGGAGGGGCAGGGTAAAAGTGATCATATGCATAGGATGCATAGTCACCTCTTGGGTAGGGTTGGTAGGAAGGATAGGGGTGTTCACATGACATATTCATGTTAGATATGATGGAACAAAGGTCTCGATGCAGGTGCTCTTGAACTTGAAGGTTGTATGTCTGTTGATGCATCATGTAGCCAATAAGGGTTTCATTAGATACATGGAACGAGGAACGAGCAAGTCAGGTAGGCTGAGGTGGTGGAGGTGCTCGGGTAGAGGTAGAGGTAGAGGAACCAGGTGTGGTGGAGGATAGGATAGGCACTGACTTCTGAAGAGTGGTCTCACTGATGCAAACTCCTTTTCGGGCTGGTTTGTAGTGAAGGTCATGGGAAAAAGATTTGCCAGTGGTAAGCTGGAATAGACCACAGATCAGGGATGGGTAGGGTGGGTGGGTGCCACCGATGTTTTTTCCTGAGTCAAAGTAGGTCATATGATGGACAATATATCTCACCCACTTGACTCCTATGTTCTTCAAGAGACAATACATGATTACCGCAATGTTTTCTGCAATCTCAGTCTGATTTTTCTTTGGATGAATATTGCAGTTAACGACTAGGGAAAGGTGTGTCTCTTGAGGTCCAAGTCATAGGAGGGAAGGGTTGAGGCTTCTTCAAGAACTTATGAATATCAGGGAGAGTAAGAGCACATTTCTCATAGAAGGCCTCAGGTTCAACTAGGTCAAAGTACTCTAGATAGTCCTCACGCTATGTGTCAGTCACTTCAGTATGCAAAAAGAAGATGTTTGTGGTATCCTCAGGGACTTGGAATTTCTTCCCGGCTATCATATATGTGAGGACTACTTGAGTATTAGGCGGTGGTACGAGGGTGTCGTAATTCCAACACAACTTTGTGTAGAATTCATGAACCGCTTTGGTGCTTGTGATGGAATTGTTATAGTACGTGCATTCAACATCCAAGGCTGAGAGATGGTGGTCATATAACAATTCCGCTACTTGATCTATGACCTCTTTTCTTTGTGGTCTTGGCTCAAATAGGGCATGAAAACGAAAAGGGTTCCTAGGAAGGAGCTCCATGTACCTATTTAGAGCCTCATTTGAGACAAAGAAAGTGTCATCAAAGGGAATCAAGCATGAGTTGGACGAAGATGAAGGTGCATTAGCTGGGGCGATCCTCTTCCTCCTATTAGATGCCATGGAGATGAAAAGGAGAGGAAGAAGAGAGAAAAAGCTAAAGAACCACCACCAAAACTCATCCACAAACCTAGGTTAGAAAAGGGCGAAGGTCAAGGGAGGTTGAATAGGTCAAACTAGGGTTAGGGAGCGGAAGGTTGGGGCTAGGGTTGAGGGTTTGAGGGAGCTAGAGGTTGGATAGGTCGACTTTTCTCTAGTTGAGAGGGAGAATAGTCGGTCAAACCTATCTTCAGTTTTCTCCAGCCCAACCATCATGAGTTCTGTGACTCAGAAACTCGACCAATAGGATCTTTAAAAAGGCTCTCGACCGATGGTAAACCTGACCTAAAGTTAGAAATCCTAATTTCTAGCCATTAGAGTGCTAATAAAATTTATTTTTCAAGTCCATTATGCATTTGAAACATACTTGGGCACATATCACTCATCATTGGGTACTATTTTGTGAGAAAACAAGTGTTTGTTAAAAAAATACCCAAAAAGGGAGAAAAACAAGGCAAAATGAACATGAAAAATTGATTTTTAGCATATTAACAAGCAATGGTCATCAAAACATAGGCAAAGAATATAGGATAGATGAAAACTAGCTAAAAAGCATATCAGATTCATTCAAAATAGTTATGAGCAATTTAGATATAATAAAGTTAAATGGATCTCTAGCTAGAGGTTTAGTGAAAATATCCGCCAACTGATTTTCTGTGTCTACATGTGTGATGTAGATATCCTTCTTGGCAATGTGATCATGGAGAAAATGATGGTGAACATCTATATGCTTAGCTCTACTATGAAAGATAGGATTATATGATAAGTTAATTGTACTAGTATTATCACAATAGATAGGAGAAGCATCAAAATGAATGTTAAAGTCTTGGAGCATTTGCTTCATCCATAGGACATGGGCACAACAACTCCCGCCTGCAATGTATTTAGCCTCGGTGGTTGATAATGTCATTGTGCTCTATTTCTTGGAAACCCATGACACTAAGCATGGTCCTAGGAGAAATCAAGTGCCACTTGTGCACTTTCTATCAATCAAGCACCCTACATAATCTGCATCACTATAAGCAGTAAGAGTAAAGTCCCTTGACTTGGGATACCATAGTCCATAATTTTGGGTTTTGACTAAGTACCTTAAAATCCTCTTAACATCTATAAGATGTGATTTCTTAGGGTTTGATTGAAAGTGAGCACACAAGACAACACTAAACATTATATGAGGTCTAGAGGCAGTGAAGTACAGTAAACTTCTGATCATACCTCTATAGAGCTTCTCATCTACCTTCTCACTTTCTTCATCTTTTTCAAGTTTGGTGGTGTTTTACATGGGTGTATCCATCTGCTTGGTGTTATCCATCCCAAAGCACTTGAGTAACTCACTTGTATACTTGCCTTGGTTGATGAAGTTCCCATCTTTTGTTTTCTTTATTTGAAAGCCGAGGAAGAACATAAGCTCACCCATCATACTCATATCGCATTCACTCTTCATAAGATCACTAAATTCTTTGCAAAGACCAAGGTTAGTTATGCAAAAAATGATATCATCAACATATATTATAATGATAAGAAAATTGTTAGAAGTGTGCTTTAGAAATAAGGTAGAATCCACTTTGCCCATGATATACCCATGATCTAACAAAAAGTTCCTTAATTTCTCATACCAAGATCTAGGTTCTTGTTTGAGTCCATAGAGAGCTTTTTGCAACAAATAAATATTGTTAGGTAAACTATCATGTTCAAAGCCTGGGGGTTGTACAACATACACTTCCTCCTCAATTGTACCATTCAAAAATGCACTTTTAACATCCATTTGATAAAGAAGAAAGTTTTTATAACTAGCAAAGGCAAGTAACATATGAATGGACTCAAGTCTAGCTACAGGTGCATATGTTTCATCAAAATCTATACCTTCCTATTGAATGTAGCCTTGAGACACTAACCTTGCTTTGTTCCTTACCACTTTGCCTCTTTCATCAATCTTGTTGCGGTAGACCCACTTGGTGCCAATGATATTCCTATCACATGGTCTTGACACTAGGGTCCATACTTTGTTCTTTTCAAATTTCTCCAACTCTTCTTTAATAGCTAGGGTCCACTCATCATCCCTAAGAGCTTCATTGACGTTCTTTGGCTCGAGTTGTGAGATGAAGGCATTGTTGGCTTGTTCTTTGTTGAATGCAGCCCAAGTCTTCACTCTTTCAAATGGATCACCTAAAATCAGCTCTTTTGGATGATTCTTTGCAAACTGGGGAGTTGGATCCTTCTTCTCTTCATCTTTTTCTTCTTCTTGAGTGACCACCTCTTTTCCCTTTTGGGTGATGTTGAACTCTTTTAGAATAGGAATTACCTCACCTGCAACATCATCATTTGGAACAATATCTTTGAGAATAGAGTGGTTAGTCTCAATAAACTTAACATGTATGGATTCTTCTACTTTAGCAAGATCAAGATTAAATACTCTATAAGCCTTGCTAGTAGTACTATAGCTAAGAAAGAAAGCCTTGTAAGATTTCAGATCAAACTTGTCGAGAGAATCGTTTGTATTAAAACAAAATTAGGACACCCATAAACATGAAAATACTCGATAGAAGGCTTCCTACCATGCCATAGCTCATAATATGTTTTCTTTAAAGAAGGATGCGTAACAACCCAATTTTGTACAAAACAAGAGGTATTGACAGCTTCAGCCTAAAATTTCTTTGGAGTGTCATACTCTAGAAGCATGATCCTAGCCATCTCCTGTATTGACATATTCTTCCTCTCTACAACCCCATTTTGTTGAGGGGTTTGAGGTGAAGAGAAGTTATGTGCATAACCAAATTCTTGACAAAAACATTTGAAAAGATCATTTTTAAATTCTCCCCCATGATCACTACAGATGGAAATGATTCGGCAAGAGGCTTCATTCTCAACTCATTTACAAAAGCATGAGAAAACATCAAGCATATCACTCTTGGAAACGAGAAAGAAGGTCCAAGTATATCTAGTGAAATCATCGACAATAATAAGGCAATACTTGGAACCACGAAGCAATTTAGTTCTCATTGGTCCAAATAGATCAATGTGAAGAAGTTCAAGATCTCTCTTGGTACTAAGGACTCCTTTGGATTTGAAGGAGAACTTGGTTTGCTTTCCTTGGGTACAAGGTTGGCATTCCTCATCCTTTTCAAAATCCAATTTGGGAAGTCCCTTGACCAAGTCCTTTTTACTCAACTTCTTCAACTGATGCATATTTATATGACCAAGCCAATGATGCCAAAGAGAAATATCATTTGAATTGAATACTAGGCATCCACCAACAACATTCTTAATAGATTCAAGAACAATAACATAAAGATTACCACTTCTAGCTCCCTTATATATAACTTGATAGGTGAGGAAATCTTCAAGCATTCAAAGGAAGTAAATAACACAAGGTAACCATTGTCACATAATTGACTAACACTAATTAAATTGTGATGTAGGTCATCTACAAAAAGTGACATGGTATCAGAGCCCATAGTAGTAGAAATCTGACTATTTCAATTTTGTCTCCCTACTTAGAATACTTGCCTTACCTTTAAGTGACATTTTTTCCCTAGAGTTGATCAATAGATGATGAAGGGTTGGTTTAGGATCATATAGTTTCACATTATAATAATGAAGGATAGATCCCAAAAATACTTATAACTAAAAGATGCATAAGTAACCATAGTAACTTGAGGTTGTTTAGCTTGGCCTTTAGGCAGCTACTAGGACATGAAGTTGAATGCAAATGTGTCTAGAAAGGATCGAGGTTTAAGGGGCTGGCAAGATTTTCCTCTTCACCACTAGCTTGGTTTATGAGGACTCCTGAATCCATATGATACCGGCCTGGCCTAAGCTGATATGAATTGTTCAAAATAGCTTGCTTTTAGGTAATAGTACCTTAGACATCTATATGATTTATCTTTAGGGACCCTAATATGTTGAACTAGTCTCCCAGATGTAAAGACTTGTTTGAGGATGGACAAGAGCAAGTTAACCCATAGTTCATAGTTAGTTTTTACAAGTTATGTTTCTTTTTTTTGCATGATGCTTCTGTAGTTGGATGTAAGGAAGTGTAGTTGAACCTTTTGTACCTAAAGAATAGTTTTGACTCAATAAAATGAATCCTTTAAGGGGTGGTGAATAAGTTGTTTTCTTATATGTGGATGTTTTGATTTTGAGGACGAAATCCCTTTAAGGGGTGGTGTGATGTAACATACTAGATCTCAGACCCTACCCTAGAAGTTGACATTTTGGACTTAGTCAAACAAGGTTGAAGGTTAGACATAAATATATGTTTAGTATAACCCCAATGATCTAATGCAGGTATAGATCACCTTAATGTAACCTAATGTTCTAACATTAATCTTAGGTATATAATGGATACATAAAATATGCCACATAACTCATTTTGGTGGTAATATGAAGATAAGGAACTTAATTGGATGCATAATTTTGATAATGGGTTGTTAATGGGCCATATGACATATCTCATAAAAATAAGTCTCAAAATTGGAAATGAACTTCAAATTCAAAATCTACATATCAAAATTAGCCTACATGTCAAATTTCATCTAATTTGGACTACCTTGAAATATTAGGATAAGTTTAGGAGAGAGAAAATGTGTAAAAGGCATAAGTAATGAATAATGTGATTATATAACTTCAAAATATGGAAATAATGGCAAATTCATATTCTACACATAAAGATAACTTGTGGATGTTGTTTGTGCAAGTTATGCAATTTTAGGTACATTTTGGACTTTTCTACAATTTACCCAATTGGGAGGTTTTCTTTGCAAATTGTCACATGCATTATAATCTTTAGATATTCCCTTATCATTCTTGATTTTTTGAACCATGGGGAACCTAGTTGCACCTTGGTTTGAAGGTGTTACTTTCCAAGGGCATTATAGGGATTACCCTCTTTATAAATGAGCTTATATTTAGAAGCTATCAACTAATGGGGTTATTTCTTTGATTGGAGGTCGGTTGGGATGGACTATAAGTGTCCATAAACCAACGCTTGATACTCAAGAAGCCTCTATGAGTTGTCCTCTTGCATGGACACAAAGACTTAGCCTAAGGACACATGGAAAGTCCCATAGACACCCCATGCTTGCCCCCTTCTTTATAAAGCCATGCCTACCCCTTTCCACCTCCCAATCTAAGAATCAATCCTCTCCTTCTCTTTCCCCCAGCTTAGAGCATCGTTCCTTCTATGTTTGGCCACGATGTTACTATCCCAAGGTAAAATAGGGTGCCTACTTTGGTGAAGAAGGCTCCTAGGGTTCCTGATTTCTCTATTTAGGATTTCTTAAGCTCCTCCTTGGTGATTTTGACCAAAACTAGTAAGTTTTCTCCTCTCCTTCCCTATTTTCATGTTGTTATTCTTCCTTCCACCTTCTTCCATGTCGAAACCATGACCTGCCATGGTGAAACCCCACCTAGAACCCATAAACACCTCATCTCCATGTTTTTTTGTTAAGGTTTTTCACATCTAAAGTGGAGAAGGTGCTTCTTACTCAAGATAGGAGCTTTGTTGGAAAAACCAACCTCTCTAAGCTTGGGAACCTTACTTATTGGACATGTCCACCTTCCCTAGAGGTTCTTTGGAGTCCTAGTCTTGGATCTAGGGCTGACTTGGACTGTTTCGACTATGAAGTTGAGGTATGATGTAACCCCCTATTCTTCTATGTTGAGCAATTCACTTATGCTTATTCATTCTCTTTGTCCTATGGACATTATCCTATACACAATGTCTTTTCTTTTGAGAATCATCGTTCATGTGAACTACCTTATTTGATATTGATCATGTGATTGTGGATATTCTTTTGAACTCTTATCTTATGCTTTGTTCATGATGGAACTCTAAAAGATGACATGTGATGTATTTTGCCCACTTATGAGGTGGATGTATATGTTGGTCACTTATGTGGTGACTAGTTTATATATTCTAACTATACTTTCTACTGGCCTCTACATTTAACATGCTATGTGATTCAATAGCACTAGAGTAGTGTAATTGCATTGGTTTTTATGGAAGATGTGTTATTTCCTACCGAGCAGATGTGATATTTCCTGCTCTTTTAGGATGGAAAGGAACCTCATACCCAGGGCAAGATGTGTGATTCTTGGCCCATGTTTTATATATTTGGGAGATTGGCAGTATTCCTTTCTCTATTAGGTTTCAATTTTATGAGACTTGGCCGCCTTTGTGTTTATATTGTTCTAGGGCTATGTTTATCTCACATGCATGCAGGTTGATGATATGGGTTGTGTGCCCTAATTATTTACATGTGCTTGTGTGGCACAATCTTTATGTTTTATTAATGGCAAGTATTCTTTTGTTATCATATGATTTTAATTTCTTTTATCTTGATACCCACTTGGGTGGTCCTTATCCTTTCGATGGGAAGCCTTTTATATTTGATGTCCTTTATTCCATATATTGCTCAATTTCCTATTTAGTATGCACATATCAGCCTTTGTTGATGTCATCTATTTTCTATTCTTGTGGGGGTATGCTTCCAACCCTAGGTGAGGACTTGGTTGATAAGGCATGAAGTTTTAGAGTAGCTTAAGGAGTTAAAGCTTGGAGACAAAGTTGTTATGGTTTATATTTCCCTCTACTTAGATCCTTATGTTGTATCATACATGTAAACCCTTATGGGATATTAAGATGTACTTTTGTAATCTTTTGTGAAAATCGAATATAGTCATTATTTTTATTCCGTTGCTATACTTTGGTTGTTTTGAATACCATTTATTGAAGTTTGAAAATTTTGTACCTATTCTAGCATACCTTTGAGTGTGTTTGGAATGGACGTTTTATTCTTCAATTTTTCTTTAGTAAGGGGGTGATCCCGCCTCCTTACACATTGATTCTTGAGCACATCTCCACAATCCCTTCTTTCTTGCCCATCTTGAAGTTCTCTAGAAGGTTGTTCAACATGTAGATCTTGTCCTACTTGACTTTCTTTGTGCCCCATAAGTGATGCACAATTTGTCCCAAATCTCATAGGTGGTGTCCCAAGATGAGATGTGGTTGAACTTCGTTGAGGTAAGGGTTGCATAGAGGATTCTTATGGCTTTAGCATTTAGACGGGCATCTTTAAGTGTAGCTTCACTCCATGTTGCAACAGCTATGGTTGGCTCCTTGTATGGTGTGACCATCACCTTCCACATGTCAAAGTTCATGCCTTGAGTGTAAATTGCATGCGCCTCTTCCAATAGAGGAATTTGGTGTCGTCAAATACCGGAGGACGCATGGAGAAGCCTCCCTCTATGTTGAGAGAATCAAGTATGTTGTCACCCATATTCTCATCTCGTGGGAGATTATTGGAGAAGAACCTTAGTTCTGATACCACTTTTTGGATCTAGGGCTCTATAGGGGGGTGAATAGAGCTTCAAAAATTCTCACAAGATAGATTATACCTTCAAATTATATCAATAAAAACCAACAGCTTAAGTAAAATTTGAAGTTCTAACTAACAAGCATAGCAAGGATGAAAGAAAATGGAACAAGCACTTGAAAAAATTCTTTAGAGTGGTTCCACTCTCCAAACTAGGAGAGAATCAGTTCACTACCAAGAGAGGTTAACCTCTAGGACTTTGCAAGTTCTTTCCTCTATATATTCACCAATAAGAGTTACAACACAAGCCCACCAAAGGACTTACCTATCAAATACAAAGAGTCATCCACCTTACCAAGGACTTACCCACTTTGTAAGAGTCTTCTACCTTCTTCCAAGGACTTCAGTCTTCAAGGGATTACCCACTCTTCTTGTATCTTCATCCTTCGCCTTCTCCTTCACCTGAAGAAGATCTTCACCTCTTCTTCAACCTTGAAGAACAACAACAACTCCACCTTCACTCGGAGTAGCTTGCTTTGCCTTTGCTTCATTGAGTAAAGGGGTAGGGAAGATGGAATGGAATGAGAGCTTTACAAGCACAAGTAAGTAGCTCTCTTACAACTAGCCTATCTCACTCATAATCACGAAATGAAGTGTACTAGAGATAAAAAGGGGCTCAAGGAGTTGCAACACACTCAACTATATCAAGGACTTACAATAGCCTGAATAAGCAAACTTGGAATGAACTCCAAGGGGTCCTATTTATAGCTGGGGGTGTTCCCTTGAGTATGGGATCACTTAAGGGCAAAATATAGCCATTTTCCAAGTTGCAGCAAATCTATTCTCGCTCAAAAAAAACTCACCAACAGTTATAATCACTTTTTCTCCATTTTCCGTACAGTACATTCAGTCGAGTTCTAATGTAGGTAACTCGACCGATCCACTAAATGACAAAGCCAATTTTCAAACTATTGGTCAAGTTTTTTCTAGGAAACTTGACTGATCAGCTAAAATCAGTTTTGCTTAGTGAGTCAGTCTATTGAGTTTTGTGAGTGTGCAACTAGACTGATTGGTCTCTCCAGAAAATCCATCAGAAACTCGACTGATAAACAGCAGGTGACAAATTTTCTAAATTGACATTTGACTAATTAAACCTTGGAATTAAGTGTCCCTAATTTTTTCACATCTTAGTTACAAGTCATATCACAATACAAGTGATTACAAAAATCATCTAAGGTCATTTGGAGTGAATTCCCAAAACACACACTTGCATTGCTTTTGACTTGAATTTGAATAAGATAGGGCTTGTATAATTTGATCCTTTTCATGTACCTAAAGCCTAAAATCAATCTTGAATAAACATATTAGATACATAGGGATGGAATGGTTACATCATTATCAAAATATGGACAATGTAAAAGTCTCAAGTCAACAAGCTCCACATGCAAGGGGATTCAACCACCTATTCCAAGATTGAGATCCACCTTCACACCAAGCACAAGGGGATTATATCTAATAGAAACCAAGGAAGAAGAGAGTGAAAACTAGGTGTGTAAAAAGAGTATTGCATGCAAAGTGATGGGTTTATGTAGCATGGGATTGGAGAGAGAGAAAGAAGGTTAGGTGTCATGCTAACACAGACCATGCGTCCAAGAGATATCCATGCAAGATTCAAACTCAAGCATGCAACTAGGGTGTTAAGACCAATAAATATCAGCGAACAAACTAATCCAAAATACTCAAATGCATGTTGAACATTTTCAGCAACCACAGTGATCAAAACCCAACAACCATTAACCCTAGATTCTTGGCAACCTAGAGGGATCGCATGCCTCAATGACTTCCAAGACCAAAGGGTACACACCATACCTCATAGAAATAAGAAAACATTGATGAAAAGATCCTTGGTGAATACCAAAACAAGGGTTCATTAGTTAAACACCCATCAAGGTCAACCATCCATTAGGGCATCCAAGTAAACCCTAAACTCAACATATGATGTCACCACATCAAACCAAGGTATAACTAAGCGCCCCTAAGCACCAATTTCTCCAAAATGATGTAAAAACATGTGAGGCACAAAAATAATGTGACAAATTTCAAGAAAAACCCAAAGATGGGTAAACTACAATTTGGTCCAAAACAAGCATATAAATAGATAACTAGCTCAAACAACATCAAAATTGGACCAAACTTGAATCATAATCATGTAGCATGTTATCAAATCACATAATAAGGTTTGATTAAGGTTTTAAGCATCTAATTGTGTTGATCAAGCAGATCAACTAGAAAGTAAGGTCAAGGATCATACACCTATATTTGGTTATCAATTGAGTTACCTCAAGGGAAACTTGGCTGGCAAGCCTCCCCACAAAGGTATTTGACAAATACCCAAAAGGTGTATAAATATTAAATTTAAATGATCTAAACTTTCATTAAGATTTGTTATAATCTATACATTAAATATAAATGATATACAATACAATTCTAACATAGACATTATATATTCTTTAACTTGTGCTTTTTTGTTGAATTTTGACTTGTTTGTCAGCAAAATAGGGTTTCCTAGTTTCATCCTCTTGAGTACCTAGTATATGAAATTAAATTAGATAAACATTAATGGCATGGTTAAGTCATTGTCAAAATATGGACAATGTATAACTATTAGGTCAACATTCTCCCCCTTTTAGAAGATGACAAACCATTTATCTCTGTAAAAAAGGATTGAAGTTGTAAATAATTTACCTTTAAAATTTAGGGGGATATATGAATTTATGAAAGCAATTGATCCCCCTTAATTTATTCTTACATTAGCCTATATTTTTAGTTCTTCTATAAACACAAGAAACACATCTACATGTTAATTTTAGCCAATTTTCCACAAGCAACAAGATACACAAATATAGATCAATTTCAATACATAGCCAAGTTGTTTATCCCTCTGTCATATAAAAAAGAGGGGTATAAGCGCTAAGCTAGGTCTTATCCAACCACAAGAACCACACATAAGCATCAAAAACACAAAAAGCTAGAGAGAGATCTAATATCATTGAGTCATAATCAAAATATGAGAGTACATACACCAAAACTCACAAAATAAGTAGTAGAAATAGAGTTAACGGTACATGATATGATGATCACAATAAAATGAAATCAAATCCATCACATAAATATGTAAATAGTAACCTTAAATACAAGTTCCATATGTAATACATTCTAAACTTGCAAAATACAACTACACGGGCACTCGAAGACCTAGGAACTATTCATCTGAGTCGGGTCATCCTGAGTTAGGCCATAGTCCTCATCACTAGATGTCTTCTGTCGTAGTGAAGCAGACGGTGCATCATCATCATCATCATCATCATCATCAATATCATCATCATCATCATCATCATCATAATCATCATCATCATCATCACCATCACCATCATCATCATCATCATCATTATCATCCTCCTCATTATCCTCATATGCATCCCATCCTCATCACCTTTTTCACCATCATCACCTTCATTAGCATCACCTTCATCATCTTCCTCAACCATCTTGGCATCCTTAGGAGGATCAAAAGGTTGTGTGGCTGACCACTTGGTATTTAGCACAGGTTAGGCCATCTATCCAATAGATACTAGAGCCACTACTTGCTCAATGAGAGGAGTAGAAGCCTCATCGAAGTATGAAAGAGTAGCAAAGTCCAAACTAGGAGGAAGATCTAGCATGTTAATATTAAACCTCCTTTAAGATAAAGCAATAAATCCAAGTTATTCAATCAAGTGCTTAAGTGTGACATCCCACTATCACAAAGACAACAAAATGCCACGTGAAAACATGTGGAACATCCATAAACCACATGTTACCAGAAATATAGGTTAATTAAAACTGATTGCGGAAAGCAGATGAATAAAGAAACTATTACATCCAGATCCTTATCCTACAAGGAAACATATTATATAAACATGTATGAACCTTAATACGTGTCCATAGCTTATAGGAACCAGCTGTTTTGTAAGCACGAAGGGTTCACCACCTATTGATATACAAAATAGGACATACCCGGCCAACTACAAGCTACATCAACTATACATCATGAAACGTCATCAAAATACCTCTAAGGACCTGAGAGTACAGTGATGACTCTAAGACTCTACTACAAAACAACTAAAACATCAGCATATCCATCTCTTGCCTCCTACTATTCGTCTTGTTGCTTGACCACAACCTCACGACCACCACCACATCTAGCACGATCACCTAAAAAGGTTGTTAACCAGTGGGGTGAGACACACAGTCCCAGTGAGAAACATAACTCCCTGCCAAAACAATAAAACTTCAAAGAAGCTTAAGCAGATAACCAAAGTAAGCAGATTAAATGAGCAACATACTGAGCAGAACTAACTTTATTAACAATCTTACCAAGATATCCAAGGGGAATATAACCAAATATTCTTTATGGAACATGATTGACAAGATAAGATATATAACAACTTATCATAAGATATGAGGAACGTGTAATTAACTGCAAGAGCAACTATACAAGCAAGGCGTCAACCAATGTTCTGTGTTTTTTCCTAAGCAGCATATACTATTCGGCTGGATTACAATTTATTATGCCATGAGGAAGTCAGTCGTATCGCTCAAATCCAACCTTCGGTTGCGAAGCCCAAAACCGGTGCCATACAAGGTCAATGGAAGAGCCAGACTCCATGGCCTCACCTCCTCATGGTCAGTACACGATATCCAAAGTAGGACTGCAGTCTCTTGCTTAAGTGGCCTCAGCCACAGGGTCAGCTCCGCATGCTACCCTTTTCTCTAGCCCACCTTGGTATAGGTCTCGGCGCTAGCATACCTTGAGCCACGAGCCTATTCACCGTGCTCCTGAGCCATGAATGCATTCATGCTCCATCACACTGAGCCATGGGCCTATTGTAATGACCCCGCCTCCCGGTAACCCCCAATTAAGGGAGACTGAAAGGTCGGTGCCATTATCCAATTAACAGGATCAAAGGTTCGACAAATAATCAATAACAATTATGAAATTCTACTGACTAACTGGAATTTGGTAAAAAATTAAAACTTTACTTACCTTTGAAAACCTCGGAAATCTATCTATCCTGGTCTTGAATTATTCTATCTAATCCTCCTTGCACTTTATTTCTTTTTCTGCAATGTGTCACTTTACTGTTTGTTCTTTCAATTGTTGTTCCTAAAACACCGACAAACAAAACGTCGGTCAGTATATCAAAATATAATGGTATGTGGGAACAACCAAAATCTTGCAAATATGGCTAACAATTTAATAATCACAATCAAATTAATTAACAAGCCAATTTACACTTTTCAGTATGACATTCTCCACCGTTTTTGCCCTAACCCTGGCATACCCACCTTAGGGTGCCCTTTTGCTAATGACTTAAGGCCACCTTCTCATTCCTGAGCTTGGTGCATGGGGGTTACCACTCATGGTGCCCACTAGTCATGCAATATCATAGGCCACCTTCTCATTCCCGAGCTTGGTGCCTGGGGTCACCACTCAAGGTGTCCATTGGTCTACCCATCTGGGCCTGACCTTTGGCATCATCCATCAGGGTGGCATGTAGGTGCGAGAATACATACTTATATTATTAATGTGATAATCATAGTGACTTTATAGTTTGCAAGTATGAACATCCAAACTGATAATTTGCATTCAATGCGGTTAACCATCCGGAAAATCCTCGTGAAACTAAGGTGGTTATTCATAATTAACCACATACCTAATCCAGAGCAACTTGATTGTCCAAGCAATAGGGATAAAGAATAAATCAACAAGCAATCAACAATATCCTGAAATTAATGCATGTGATCCAAGTGTTATAGTTTATCCAAAACATTCTAATGCTAGACTTGGATTCCACCTTAGGCTTTCTAGATCACAATAGGGTTTTATTAGGGTTTTTTCCTCCATAATGCTTTTATCATATTAAATGCTCTCTTAGTTCATAAACCCTAATTTCAACATCATAAGCCCAATTAAAGTTGATTATTTCTCTTTTATACCAAAACTACCTTCTTTATCCTTTTAAGTTATTTCAAGGTCATTAGACTCAATTATCACCTTTAGTTTCTTTTGGATTAACAACTCATAATTCATGATGGTCTAATTCCCATATGAACTCGATTTGCCATTAATTCCACCTTTTATTCATGAGAAAACCCTAATTACCACCTTTAGGGTATTTATCCACAAATTAGGAACTTTAATGCTCGAAATAGAATATTCCTACTTTAATCATGAAAATAGTCAATTAAAGCCATTAATAGTTGAATTAATCAACATTAGGGTTTCAAGGCCCATTAAAGTATATTCATGCATATGAAACTCCAAATTAACTAATTATATGCAAAGTTCATCCTTTTTCTTTCTAAAGTTCCTTTTTATCATTAATAGGCTAATATCCACTTTAATCAGCTATTAAACCTTATTAATCACTTTAATCATATCAAAATATGGTTCTTTAAACATTATTACATCTAAAGCTAATAACCTCCATTACTTTTCGAATTGAAATCAGAATTAGGCTCAAAATATATTTTGTTTAGATTCCTCTCGATTTTCTGAGTAATTTTCATATTTTACATGTATCCATCCGAGCTACGGTTAATGAGATATGATTTTAGCAAAAATGACTTACTTTAGGCCAATCAGAAGCCACCACGTCACCCGGTTCCCATGCAATGTGCGTTGGTTTGAAACACAGTCGATTGACTACTTTGCCCTTGGTAAGATAAATGTCCCTTTAGCCCACGGAGGGGCATAACGGTCACATGGGCCGCTCGTCTCCTTCCTCCACGTGCCCTACGCAACCACTGCAGCAAGGGAGCTGGTGCGGCCCTGCCACCCCTCCCTAGGCCTCGTCGGCCACTGGGGACCCTTCCCCACCTCCATCGTGCTCTCATGCTTGCGGTGTACCACCGGTTTGTGGCCAAGATGGCCGGGTACAGCTTTCCAAGCTTCCGACCTTGCAGCCGATCTGTAGTCTGTCAGAGGTCTGCCCTTCCTTCTTGGGGTTCGAGGATTGCCACCGATCATTCCCCTAACTCTGCCTCCTTTCTCCGAGCTTGGGGCACGACCAGATCACGACCAAAGTGGATGGGTTGGGCGGTGGCAGACCTGCAACCCACGGCCACTGTTGCAGTCGTACAGCTGTTGTTGCGCCAAGGTTGGGGCAGGGCCACGATGGCGAAGTCTCTTCCCAGTATCGTGGGGTATCCACCCATTAACTCAACCCCATACGGTCTCTCGTTTCTCATGGGATAGAACCGTTCACAAAGGTTAGGGTTATACGAGGAAGATGAAGAAGAAGAAGGAGGAGAAGAAGAGAGTTATGTGAAACTCCTCTGGAATTGTTCCTGGCTCTACCCCCTTATATAGGGGAGAGCACCCAAGCCTCAAGATGGTCTTATAAGAGGGAACAAGTCCCTTTCCTAATAGGAAACAACTTCCCTTACTTAAGAAGCAAAACTTCTCTCTCTCCCTCATCTCTTTGATATATCTTTTCCTTGAATTATTAGGATTTCGAAAATAACTTCTTTCATCCTCTTAAAACTTGCCCTTTATTTTAATGGCACGAAACTCTATTTTCATTTAATAGGAAAATACTTTTTATCGAATTCACAAAATTCATTAAGAATGTATCACATCATCATTTTATTTTGCAATTTTGGTTTTCCTCTTTCTTTCCTCTTTATTGGGGATCCTTGGACCCCCAAGAAACTCAAAGAATTCGAAATTCCTTTTTAAGGAATACTCATTATCCTTAAATGCATCAATATGCATTATTTCACATTATTATGTTGAGTTCTTATTAAAATATTTCTTTTTTTTTAGGATTTCTCTTTATTTCTCTTTTATTTTCTTCATTGGTATTCCTTTTATCATTAGGAATTCTTGGGATACGAAATTCCACCAAGGATAACTCCATTATACCTCTTTTCACTTATTTTCCACATTTCATCATTGTTTTCAATTTATTTCTTAATAAAGAAATACTTAATTAATCCTTTCTTTTCTTATTGTCGTTTCTTTGCAACTTTGGACTCCTTGGAACCCAAGGAACCCAAGAGGCACGAAATTCATTCTTGGATTACATTCCTTTGCCTTCTAGAGGTTTCCACCTCATCTCTCTTTTCTCAACAACTCAATTATTCATTAATTAATTGAATTTCCTTGTTATTGGGCCCAATAGCCAATAAAGCCCACAAATCAAACAACAAGGCTATTTTAAACGAAATCCATTTATTCACAACAACTTATATAATTATTTTTCCAAATATCTTTAATATGAGAAATTACATTTCTCACCAAAGGAACCCAATATTTGGGGTTGTAACACCTATTCACCATGCTCTAACCATATTAAGTCTACAACTGAAGTTGTAATCTAATACTCCTATTTTTGGCTAGGACAAACCCCGCATATTCAACAATATGTGTTGCAGGTAATCCCACAGGATAAACCTATTTCACCATTACTAGCTACTGACGATGATGGATCTATGGCTAGGGCAAAACTAAATGAAATGTTCCACTGTAATTAATTAATATCTTTTAGGTGAATTGTTGAGGCAACCAGGTTATAAAACATAAACAACATTGTATCACACTATAACTTCCATTATCACATTGCCACGGGATCTCAATCCCTCATCACATAATGCCACTGCCTCTCAAGGCTTCATCATCATACATCATCTTGGGATAACAATCCCTCATGTCATCATCAAAGGTTAACACCTCAATCAGGCACTCAACCTTTATCAGGTCACCAGATTTTTCTCATCATATTGGTGATACATGTTATCTCATCAACAAGGAGCATCCTTATTAAGTGTTATACAAAACACATACGCCTCATAGCTCTTACCTGGCTATGAATTCATTTGATACACCTGCATGGTTAGAATACATATTTGAAGAGATAACTTGATCACCCAATACAGATCTTTAGAGAACATATTATGAATATCTTGTCATTAAGATTTAGGGTGCACAGGATTGGAACAACATCCATTATTATGAACACATGAAGCATAAAGTTGTAGATGGTATGTCAGACAACTTATATTCATATTACAAAACCATGAGCATCCACCATTCCCTATATCTCATAACATCATGAATACAACCACCCATAAGGGTACATCCTTAAAGGTTACGCAACCATGATCTTATCATCTCACTTAACATCAACCTTAGGTAACAAACATGTCACTAGTCACAACCTATCTTTCATATGTCATCAACTAGGGTTCTCAGGCTAGGCGCATCCCTCACCAAAGGTGTCGCCTACCCTCACTAAAGGTGTGGCGGGTAGCACTATCCCTCACCCAAAGGATATTGGGTAGGGTCATATCCCTCACCCAAAACGCTATCGGTCACCACAAAACCTAGGGCACCAAGCCACACATATCGGCCACAAGCAAAATGTGCACCCATGCACAAGGAGTACATCGGGCAGACTAGAACCAAAGGTGTGTCGTGTAGCCATGAACCAAGAGGATATCGGACATCCAGGTACAAGAGTGTATTGGGCAACACTTTCACCCTATCAGCTAAGACATCCTATCGCCTAAGCTAGGGTTAGGGTTTCCATATCGGGCAACCAACAAGACCATGTCACCCACAGCCAGAATGCCCAAGGTCAAAACCATGCCGCCCAACAAGCAACCCCTTGGCTAGCACAACATGGTGCCTGAGGAACTCTCATACCTCCCAATGCACACTACTACCATCCATAAAATGACACCATGGTGCCCAAGGTAGCCTATCATTCAAACTAGGGATGTCTACCAAGCATATTGACCAAAGGCATAACACCCAACAATACCCTCTAAGGAAAAGGTCCATATCAGTCAAAGGCATATCGCCCAACAACATCATCTTGGGTAGAGGTTCATATTGGTTAGAAGGGTCAACAGAACACCACTTAGCATATCGCCCAAGACTCATCCCTAGAAGAGGGATATTGGGCAAAACACATCAAAGGGGTATCATGCAAGGGTTCAAAGACCATGACGGGTTGGTCATCTTCAACCTCAAGACTGTCACCAAGAAGCCCTAAAAGTTTAAGAGAGTTAGCTCACCTCTCAAGACAATTAAGTGAGAGAGGGGTATTGTGCAACTTACATCATCTATCGGACAACAAGGAGGTCCATCATATCATATCGACCAACCAACCAAAGATCAACTCACCATTGGATTTGGAGACCCTAAGCTCACCTCTCAACAACTAAGTGAGAGAGGTGTTTTGCCCAAGGAACTCTGCATCCATGGTTCGGTCAACCCAAGGCAACCCAATATAACCATCCCCAAAAAGTCTAGGGTACATCTAAAGCAACATTATAACCATTAAAGCAAGAAACATAACTAAAAGATGACATGGTTGATCAAGATAGCACATATAGCATGCAACATGAAAAAGAAGTAGTATAGCTAGGGTTAGGAGTTATGTAACCTGCCTCAAGCTCTAAAGCTCCAAGATTCTAGCACCAAGCTCCAAGCTCCAAGGCACCACCTTCGGCCAACACAAAGAAGAACAACTTGTAACCACCATGGCCGAAGAGAAGGAAGAAGAAGAAGAAGAAGAAGATGCCAAGGAAAAGGGAGAGATACCTACCACAAGAGAAGGAAAGGGACAAGCTAACAAGATGTGTCACCCAACACACCAGCAGTATCATCCACCACTTGATCCACTCTTCTCCTAGCTCTACCACCAAAGGAAGTGAAGCAACTAAAGGAACCAAAGAGCCTAGCAAGCAAAGGAGGGGTTTGTTTATATACTATGGGGTGAAGGGGGGAAGCAAGGCAAGGTGGCACCCGCCCCTAGCACACTTGTCTAAGGAGTGTGCCACATGCTAGCACCCCAAAAACCCATGCCCATGAGTTGCCACCCACTAAGCAAAGCAACAACCACTTGTCCAAAGATGGTGACATAAACGAGGTTAAGGTGGAGGGTGTGTGTCGCCTAATGGAAACCCCACACACCATGGCTGATACAGCCCCCTGCCCGATACAACAACACTCCTTAGCTGATACACCAAGGTCCAGCCCGATACCAAGCTTCAACAAGGCTCAACAAGGCAAAAAAAAGCCCAACCAGGCCCAAAGCTACTCAAACAAAGAGCCCAACCCATCCTCTCAACCCTGGAGGATGCAAGGGAGAGAGAAAGACATCTTTCAAGGTGACAAACTTGCACACCAACCCTAAAACTTGGGTAATTTTCAAGTTGCACCTCAACCTCTCAACAAAGCACAAACAAACCCTAATCACAACTTCAGGTGATTAGCAAGCATCTCAATACAAGGTTTAGGCAAAGAAAATAGGGTAAGCCCAAAATAAAGGTCAAGGTCCTTACAAGCCATAAACCTCTACAAAGGGATTTCACCCCTGAAATCTGAAGAGAAAAGTGAGGGATACTTCCTCCTCATCTCTTCCTCAAGCTCCCATGTGGCTTCCTCAACGCCACGATGATGCCAAAGAACCTTCACAAGTACCAGGTCCTTCCTTTTCAACCTCTTTACTCTTCTATCAAGGATCATCACTGGACCTTCTTCGTAGGTCACATATTCATCCAGCTCAACCTCAACTGGCTGTATCACTGTCTCTGTACCTAGATGACTTTTCTTCAGCATACTGACATGGAACACCGAATGTAACTTGTGCAACTTTGGCGGTAGTTCTAACTTGTAAGCTACCTTGCCAACACGTGCTATTACCAGATATGGCCCCATATACCTGGGTGCCAACTTGCCTTTCCGGTCAAACCTCATCATGCCTTTCCATGGTGAGACCTTGAGATACACCTTGTCTCCTACCTGGAACTCTAGAGGTCATCGGTGATTATCTACATATGACTTCTGTCTGTCTTGTGTCGCTTTCAACTATTGCTATATCACTTTGATCTTTTCTATTGTCTGTTGCACAAACTCAGGACCCAAAAGTTGATACTTACCAGACTCATACCAACATAGAGGAGATTTGCACTTCCTACCATATAAAGCCTCATAAGGTGCCATGTCAATACTCTGTTGGTAACTATTATTGTAGGTGAACTCTATCAAACTAAGATGCACGTCCCAACTGCCTAGGAACTGCAAAACACAAGCTCGGAGAAGACATTCCAAAGTCTGAATAGTCCTTTTAGACTGTCCATTTGTCTGTAGGTGGAAAGTGGTATTGAACCTCAACTGCGTTCCCAATGTTTTGTGCAACTATTCTCAAAAATGACTTGTGAACTGAGGACCTCTGTCAGAGACTATCATTGCTGGCACACCATGCAAACATACTATCTCATCCACATACACATAAGCAAGATAATCTGTTGTATATGTCATCTTCACAGATATGAAATGAGCAGACTTCGTCAATCTGTCCACTATCACCCAGATGGAATCATGATTTTTAGCTATCCACGGAAGACCAACTACAAAATCCATGGTTTATATGATCCCATTTCCATTGTGGTATCAGCATGGGTTGCAACATACTAGCTGTTTTTTATGCTCAGCCTTAACCTACTGGCATACCGCACACTTAGCTACAAACTCGGACACGTCTCTCTTCAAACCAGGCCACCAATACAGGTCCTTTAGATTATGATACATCTTGGTGACACCTAGATGCATAGCATACATTGACGTGTGTGCTTCCTCGAGCACTAACTTCCTCAAATTGTCAACATCTGGGACCACCATCCTATTATGATAACAAACTAGTCCATCCTCAGACTCATGGAAGCCATCACACTTCTTGCTGTCAAACTCTGTCCTAATCAACTGAACTGTAGCATCTGCCTATTGTGCTTCTTTGATCTGCTGCCTTAATGTGGGCTTCACTAGCATTTGTGCCAACAAGCCTGCCAACAAGGAAACTTCCAACTGTACATCCATCTGTCACAAAGAGACAAAAAAATCCTACCTATGGCATATCAAAGAACTCAATTGTGCCTTCTTCATAGGAAGAGAAGAAGACTTTCTACTAAGCGCATCAGCTACCATGTTCACCTTACCAGGATGATACTCAATGGTACAATCATAATCATTGATCAACTCCATCCAGCGATGTTGTTGCATGTTCAACTAACTCTGCGAGAAGATATACTTCAGGTTCTTATGATCCGTAAAGATCTGACACACTTCCCCATAAAGATAGTGTCTCCATATCTTTAACACATGGACCACCGCTGCCATCTCCAAATCATGTGTCAGATAGCTCTCCTTATGTTTCTTAAGCTGTCGTGAAGCAAAAGAAACCACATGATCGTCCTACATCAACACACAACCTAAGCCTTTTTTGGAAGCATCATAGAAAATAGCATATCCCTTCCCAGGCTCTGGAAACACCAATACTGGAGCACTAGTCAGCTTCTTCAAGCTCTGAAAGGCTCGTTGACAACGATCATCCCAAATAAAAGGTACATCCTTCCTGGTCAACTTCGTCAATGGCAACGCGATCACACTGAAGTCCTTTATAAACCTCTGGTAGTATCCTACTAAACCCAGAAAACTACGGACTTCAGTCTACATCTTCGGTTGTTCCTAGTCTACAACTGACTCCACCTTCTTGGGGTCCACTCTGACTCCTTATGTAGATATCACATGACCCAAGAAAGTTACTTCCTTCAACCAGAACTCGCACTTACTAAACTTGGCATACAATTGATGTTGGCAAAGGAGAGTCAATGCTTGTCGAAGGTGTTGTTCATGTTGTTGATTGTCTCGGCTATAGATCAAGATGTCATCTATGAAGACCACAACTAATTGGTCTAGAAACAGACGGAACACCCTGTTCATCAAATCCATGAAAGCAACATGTACATTGGTTAGCCCAAATGGCATAACCACAAACTCATAGTGACCATACCTCATCCTAAAAGCTTACTTTGGTATGGCATCGTCCTTGATCCTCAATTGATGATATCCAGACTATAGATCTATCTTTGAGAACATGGTAGCACCACACAACTTATCAAACAAATCATCTATCCTCGACAAAGGGTACTTGTTCTTGATCGTAACTTTCTTCAACTGCCAATAATCTATGCACAGACGCATCAACCCATCCTTCTTATTTACGAACAGGATTGGAGCACCCCACGTCGATGTGCTCAGTCTGATGAAACCTTTATCCAGCAACTCCTGTAATTGCTTCTTTGGCTCTACCATCTCCACTGGAGCCATCATGTATGGTGTCTGAGCAACTGGTTGTGTCCCTAGTACTAGATTGATCTCAAAGTCAATCTCTCAAGGTGGGGGAACACTGGGAAACTCATCGGGAAACACATCTGCAAACTCTCAGACAACAGGCACCTCCTCAAGGTTAGGACCCTTCACTTTGGTATTCACAACATGAGCTAAGAACGCCTCACATCCTTGTTGTAGAAACTTCTCTGCCACCATTGCTGACACCAGACACGTCGAAAGAATCTTCCTATCTCCTTGGAAGATCCACATCTCACCACCGTCAACAAACACTGCTTGCTTGGAACCACAGTCCAACACAACCTTATACTTCTCTAAGGTATCCATCCCAAGGATCACATCGAATCCATGCATATCAAGTGGTATAAGATCCACTTGTATCTCATGTCCCAAAAAAGATAGAACACAAGATGGACACACTTCTTGAAGCATCAAGGAACCATCAAGAGGGGTTTCTAAGAACAAGCTATATTTCTTACAACTAAGAGTTAAAAGGCAACTATCAAGCATACTACGTGCGATAAAAGAGTGTGTAGCACCCAAGTCAACCAGAACAGATATAAAGCACGAGGAAGACAAATCAGAGTGCAATAACTCCATCTGACCTGCCACTACTCACGGGTTGACTATCGCCTCCGGCTGACTCATAGCTTAGAATGGGGTTGTTGCTTGTTGTTGTCCACGTCCTCTGCTTCCCTGAGCAGAAAATCCTACTTGTGACGCTTGACCGCGTACTCGCCCTTTGTTACCACTGGACTGATGTCTATCTGGTCCCTGTTGATTCTACCTTGGTTGTTGTGTTACTTTGACATCTCTCTTTGGGCAATTTGACTTCAAATGCCTGGTCTGTCCACAGAGATAACATGACATGTCTTCAAACTGTGGCCTAGATGGCCCTATCACTGCCACTAAAGTTGTACTGCGGGCTCGAGATGGCAAAAATCCACACCCTCTTCCTTTACTCAGAGACCACTGTGACGGTGCATTGGAACTCTGCATCGTAGATGGTGCCGAAAACCTTGGCTTCTTGAAGCCATCAAACCTCTGCCTATGGAACTGAGCAGGATTTTTCTTGGACATGGTCTCTCTCTTCACCTTGACTAACCGTTCAATCCTTTGGACAGACTCCACAAATGTGGCAAACTACTCCCAGTTTTCTAAAGTAGCAGCAGGTATCATCAGCTCAGCACTCATACCTTTCTCAAACTACCTGATTCTCTCATCATCTGTCGTCGCCATGTGAGGACAAAACCTCAAAAGGTCCATAAACTTGGCTTCATACTCAGTGATGCTCATCGATCCTTAGCGCAGATGCTCAAACTGGTTGTTCTTCTCATCCAGATAGGTCTTTGGGAAGTATCGACTCATGAACTCCTGCCGGAAGACGTCCCAACCTATCACCTCATGAGGTCGCTTCTCCTCCTTGATGGCCTACCAATGGCCAGCACTACAGTTCAGAAGGTAGACAACGTGCTTGACTTTGTCTGCTTCGGGGATGTCGAGGATCCGGAAGGCCTTCTCAAGACCTGCCATCCACAGATCTGCGTCCACTAGATCAGCCGTTCCAGCATAATCCAAAGCTCTAACTCGGAAAATCCACTTGAAGGTCTTCCCAATACCCAAAGATTCACCATGGGGAGCTTGTGCTCTCGGTGGAGGCACTGGTAGTCTTTCCTCCATGAGATTCACTGTAGCCATTACCTGTCCCATAAGGTGCTGGTAGACAGGATTCTCAAGAATGGCTGGATCGATTTGGGGGACCTCAGGCACCCGATCTTCATGTGCCTATACTCGTGCTCCATCAAAAGATGCAGCATCACTACTCTCGGTAGCATGTTCTTCATGATTTCCAGAAATATTTAAGCTTTATCTTCTGCTGGGGGCAGAAGGTTATTGTAAGAAAATCTGGAAAACTCATAAGAACAAACATAAGCCTAGTCCTAGATCCCTGTAGACTCAGTGAACCTAGGGCTCTGATACCAAAACATATTGTGACATCCCACTATCACACAGACAACGAAATTCCACGTGAAAATGTGCGGAACATCCATAAACCACATGTTACCAGAAATATAGGTTAATTAAAACTGATTGCGGAAAGTAGATAAATAAAGAAACTATTACATCCAGATCCTTATCCTGCAAGGAAACATGTTATATAAACATACATGAACCTTGATACTTGTCCATAGCTTATAGGAACCAGTTGTTTTGTAAGCACAAAGGGTTCACCACTTGTTTATATACAAAACAGGCCATACCCAACCAACTACAAGGTACATCAGCTATACATCATGAAACGTCATCAAAACACCTCCAAGGACCTGAGAGTATAGGAATGACTCTAAGACTCTACTACAAAACAACCAAAACATCAGCATATGCATCTCTTGCCTCCTACTATTCTTCTTGTTGCTCGGCCGCAACCTCGCGACCACCACCACATCTAGAATGATCACCAAAAAAGGTTGTAAACCAGTTGGGTGAGACACACAGTCCCAGTGAGAAACATAACTCCCCGTCAAAACTATAAAACTTTAGAGAAGCTTAAGCAGATAACCAAACTAAGCAGATTAAATGAGTAGCATACTGAGCAGAATTAACTTTATTAACAATCTTACCAAGATATCAAGGGGCATATAACTAGATATTCTTTATAGAACATGATTGACAAGATAAGCTATATAAGAACTTATCATAAGATATGAGAAACATGTAATTAACTGCAAGAGCAACTATACAAGCAAGGCTTCAACCAATGTTTCGTGTTTTGTCATAAGTAGTATATACTATTTGGATGGATTACAATTTATTATGCCCTAAGGAAGTGAGCTGTACCACTCAAATCCAACCTTCAGCTGCGAAGCCCAAAACTGGAGCCATACAAGGTCAATGAAAGAGTCGGACTTCATGACCTCACCTCCTCGTGGTCAGTGCACGATATCCAAAGTAGGACTGTAGTCTCTTTCTTAAGTGGCCTCAGTCACAGGGTCATCTCTGCAGGCTACCCTTTTCTCTATCCCACCTTGGTACAGGTCTCGACGCTACCTTCAGCCACAGGCCTATTCACCGTGCTCCTGAGCCATGAACGCATTCATGCTTCATCACACTGAGCCATGGGCCTATTCACCATGCTCTAACCATACTGAGTCTACAATCGAAGTTGTAATCTAATAATCCTATTTTTGGCTAGGAGAAACCCTGCATATTAAACAATATGCGCTCCAGGTAATCCCGCAGGATAAACCTATTTCACCATCACCAGCTACTGACGATGATGGATCTATTGTAACATCCCTGACCTGGGTTATGTTCTAACCCTAGGTGTTTTGCTTAAATAATGTTGATTAGATGCTTGTTCATATTTCTTGGAAAGTAATTAAGGCCCAATAGGAACATATATTTCAATTTTAGTCCTTTTTTTAATAATTTTGAAACATTGTTTTGTTTGTTTTGGACTAAAGTGCAAATTACCCAAGTTGAGGGGTTAACTTGCAAATTGCACAGGATAATATGTTCCTCATAGGTTCATCAAAAAAAAATATGTTCCTCATATGTTGATACATCATAAGAGGGAGTATGATGCATTGGTATAGTTTCCACAAGCTTGAGCACCAAGATAGAGCTTGCTGAGCAATCCTTGTGCATTTAAACCTAGTTTTGGTGTAATGTGCAAATTACCCAAAACCTAGTGTTCGATATGCAAATACCACTTCTAGAGGGTCCCCCATGTTTCTTGGCATCAAGTAGAGAAAAAAATGGGAGGGGTGCCTCATTTGAGTTGTTTTGGAGGAGAGAGAATCTTGGTATAAATATAATCAAGATTTAAGAATAAAAGGAACTTTACTTAATTTATTGCAAAAAGATAAATATTAATTGAAGAGCCCTTCAACAGAAAGTTGAGAGATGTGTTTGAAAAAGGATTGGACGTTCTTTATGCCTTGTAAAGGCAACGAGAATATCAAAGGGAATGGATAACTCCCTCCCATTATTAAAGGAAAAAGAAATATCCACTAAAATGGGATATTAATATAATATGTTTAAGGTGCTTAATTCCTTTTCTTTTAATCTTTGGATAATGAAGAAGTTTTGCAAGTGAATAAAGGCGGCTTCGTGGACAAGAAATGGAGGGGAAGAGGCGGCACTAATTTTGGATATTAAAGGGATGAATTCCATTTTCTCTTTCCTTGGAATTTTCTTATACATATCTCATTTCCTACCCATTTAAGGATCTTTTTCAGAATTCCTTTTCTATTCTTGCTTGAAAATCGACCAAAGGAGATAGGAGCAGCTTGAGGACGACCCCCAACCTATTGGTAAGTTCTTGATCTCCTTTCACCTCTATTTCATGGTGAAAATCATAAAACAATGCATAATTCTTCTCTATTTCACTCCCTCTTCAATCCTAGCCAACCTTTTCATTCAAAAAGCTTGAAAACGGACCTTGGGTAGTTGCAAAAGCTTCATACACCATTGGAGTCGTGGAGTTTGAAGCTTGGAATCAGATTCAAAGGCTGGTTATATTACTTAAACCTTTAAACATTGATATTGCATTCGATTCTCCAATAACTGTTGATTATTTTCTTCTATTTGGAACTCTTTTGATTCATTGCTGCAATTTTCATGAAAATGGAAGTAGTTCCTGTATTAACGAAGGAATATTATGATGACATCATCTTGGACACTTTTCCCCCAAGAAAATGCTAGACCAAACGGTTTCAACTTAAGTGCTCAATCGGTTTCACAAACCGTTTGGGAGTAAATGGTTTCACAAATTGTTTGGGAGTAAATGGTTTCAAACCGTTTGAGAGTGTTGACCATAGTTGACCATTTGGAGATTTGATGGTAATGATGAGGGTTAATGACCCATTAAATATAATTGATTAGTTTCAAAGGGTTCATTAGTTGAAGGTCCATCAATCACCAAACCCTAATCGGGTTAAGTGTTGATTTCTTAATTGATTGACTTAGAACTTTGGGTTGATTGACCCAAACGGTTTCAAAACCATTTGGGGATCACCCAAACGGTCTCAAGACCGTTTGGAGGTCAACCAAGACCGTTTGGAGGTCTAGGGTTGAGTATGGTTGGGTATTTGAAGATCCAAAGATACTAAATTGTAATACAATCAATTGATGATTTGATAATCAATCCAATGACCTAAACCCTAATTAGACTTCACCAATTTTGATGATAATTGGGGCAAACGGTCTCAAGACCGTTTGGAGGTCATCCAAACGACCTCAAGACTATTTGAGGTCAGGTCATACCCAATTTGGATGGTGGTCCAATGATTTCAAAGTAAATAGTTTCCCAATGACTAACATTGAAGGTTCATCGATTTCAACCCTAATTCAAGTGGGTTCAAACCCTAATTGGTGACCAATTGAAGATTGAATCAATTGAAGTATGATTCACTAATCTCACTTGAAGCATGGTGCTTATGTTCAATTGATTAGGAAGTACATGGATTCAATTGATGAAGGAGTTAACCTTGGAAACCCTAAATCGATTAGAGAGGTTGAGACCCTTTTTGGTCCAATCGGTTTTGAGGAGGTTTGGACCAAACGGTCTCAAGACCGTTTGGGACCAAACGATCCCAAACCGTTTGATGCTCAAAAGTTTTCAAATGTTTACTTTAGAAAACGTTTTCAAGTTATTTACTTTAGCAAACGTTTTCAAGTGATTTACTTTAGCAAACAGTTTTCAAGTGATTTACTTTACCAAACAGTTTCAAGTGATTCACTTTAGCAAATGGTTTCAAGTGTTCACTTTAGCAAACGATCTCAAGTGTTCACTTTAGCAAATGGTTTCAAGTAACTACTTTTCTAAACGGTTTCAATTGTTGACTTAAACCGTTTGAAGGTTATCCATGCAAGACCATTTGAGGTCTGATTGGTCAAGACCGTGTGGGGTCTAAGTGACCAAGACCGTTTGGAAGTAATTAACCCTAAAACCGCATGAACAATTAAAGTGCTTAAAGGTCAATTGTTTATTTGATTATTTTATGATGCCATCCCAGGGTGATTATGGTAATTATACCCTTAATAAGATAGGGTGATTATGGTAATTATACCCTTAATAAGATAGGGTGATTAATACCTTATGAATGATTAATCTTTAATGATTAAGGAAGTAATAACATAATACATGGTGTCAACCCTTAAATCAAGCTGAGTGGACTTAACCCAATCAAGATTGATGTAGATATCATTCTATAAAGGATGAGAGAGAGAATTTCTTACATTAATGATAATCATGTGGAGGTTAAGTCTCAACACTTTCAACATATGTGAATGTGTAATTAGGGTATGATCCTTGATAAAGAAATCATGAACCCTAATTAGGAAGGTTAATGAGCCCTAACCCTAGATAAAGGCAATAATAAGTGAAACCATAATCCATGATGATAGTAACTCTAGTTGAGGGCAATAAAAGATGAAACCCCAATCTATGGTAATGATACAACCCTAAAGCAAGGGTGATGACATGAGAAACCCTAATTCAGGGTATTTTAATAATAAACCCTAATTGAATGTGAATAGTAAACCCTAACTTAGGATGATGTTATGAGAAACCCTAATCAAGGGTGAAACCATGTGAAACCCTAAAGCAAGGGTGATGTCATGTGAAACTCTAGATAAGGTTAAAGTCAAAATGAAATCCTAATGCAATGATGAGATGTGAAACCTGATTCAAGGTAATACTATGTACTGGTATGTAACTCGTTGAAGTGAAATCATATACTAATGTGGGATAAAGATGTGTGGAACCCTAATCTTGGGTTGTTTTGTATGAAACTCTAACTTTGGGCAATATGATGATAATCATAATCCAAATCTGGGTAATGAGATTAAGTATGCCCATTTGATATAAATTGGGAAATCTTAGCTTTAATAAGGAAATAGTGATGATCCTCTTACAATACATAGTGTTGATGGGTAATTGATATAATTGTTATCATGTGCACTAACTATACAGGTTTCATGAGATGGTGAACATAGCCAGGTATGAGCTATGATGCTTTAATATTGAATTTTCTTTATGGGCCTTGTGAGCCATAACATGTTGTGTTGCCTAGTGAAAGATAACAAGAGATTTTATTGTGCTTTAAGAGCCATATGAGATACCTGCACTATAATTATTATGTTTATATTGATGAGTTAACCTGAAGGCATTAAGTTACCTGATAAATTGGTAACAATTGTTTGATGACTTGAGGGTTTGAATACCCATGTTTAATAATCATGATGATGAGACTATTGGGTTTTGTGGAGAAAACATGCGCGACAAAAGCAACAAAATCCACACAACCCGAAACAGGATCTCGTCGACAACAACGTATTTGGAAGGAGTGTTTGCGGGATATACCTTATCACGGAGCAAGTCTGGCGATGTCCTGCTGCACGACGGTGCAACGCTGCTGACCTACACGGATGGAACTTCTCTCTCATTCACTGTCGCAGGAAGATTCGGCGCGTTCCTTTCGTGCAGTGACGTACGTGGCTCGTAAAGCGCATGGATGGTCGTTGATGCCCTACGAACGCAGGCGTCTCTACGTCTGCGTCTCTACTTCGTCCACATGGACGGACTGGAACTCCACGTCGCGCTTCCTAAGCCGGCAGGAAGGAGTCGTGTATGTGCGGCTGTGTGCTAGCAGCGCGTTGCTCTCCTTTCTCTCCTAAGGATGGCGACGGCTAGGGTTTACGTACGTGAGCGTAAACTGAAAAGCCTTTGTCTATCTTATATAGATATCGGTTGTCAATCCTCCTTTAAATAGGATACGAAGGGAAGTAGGGTTTCCTAAACCCATCGGTAAATAGAAACGATGTGTTAATTAAAATGCTCGTGGATTAATTAGAATATTCTGGAATTCATTAATTAACCAAATAATCATATTAATTGATTAATTAATATCCGAGTCCATGCAATCACTTGGGATGGATCTATGGGCATATATACCAATAGACTCCCACTTGCACTTAGAGCCAGTCACTCCAATATTATTCTAATCCATTACATAAACACTTTAGTAATCAATGTGATTCAGAGCAATTCCAATCAAATCCACAATTATACTCCTATTCCAACACATCCTATGTGTGTGACCCGATAGGCTCCAAATTACGTTGGTAGTGATATCCATAATCATATTATGATTTCACAAGCAATGATTGGTATCTAGCAAGAATTCATTGCCACCCAAGTAATTGGAGAAGTTTGAGAACAACTTGACCTATCATTCATGACTGGTGTTACAGTGATTATATAGTTCTTTTGTCGCTGATATCCAGATTGAACTCGAGTCATGGAATTGTTATCCTTTTTAATGTTCAATCCATGTTCCTTGAACTAGAGCAGACTGTATGAGATATATGTAAGCTCAATATCACATATTGACTCACATCAGCATGGCCATGCATTTCTCAGTCTCTCTTATCAAGTGGCCGGAATATCAAACTCCCATAGGAAGGACAAATTCCATCTACATCACTCACAGTCATCCCCATGTGTAATAGTGGCAATCCTTATTTAGGACCACGGTGGATGATGTCAAAGTACACCGAATGACATGTGATAAGTGTAGTGACTTTAGGTCTAAGAACCACAATCACCACCATCATTATGAGATGTGACTCTAACTACCAATCATGGTATCCATGTGTCACTCTCAAGGTGGGTCTGTCTGATACATTGTTCTGTAACAAGTATCTACGTATTTGGTTTGATATCTCCATATCATGGATAATGAGATTCTTCCATCAACCAACATACATTCTAATATTATGTGTTATTGATGTCTGTGGATATTTCTACAATAACAACCGATTAGGGACAAAACAAGAATACATACTCTTAGCATACATATGATCTCACTGTTCAAGTCATCAACCCAAAGACATATTTCATTGAGTATATTATTCTATAGACATCTATAAGTTTTATGGTCATCTCACAATATAAAACACAAACATATAGATTGGAAACTTGCCTTTATTTATATGATCAATGTAGTATTACAAATCATTTACATAGTATCCCATTACAATCATCGAATGATAGTCTCTATAGGCATACATACCAACAAATTCCCACTTGCACTTATACCCAATCACTCATGAATCTCAATCCAAGTGATCAAACATGTTCGTCATGTTTCTGCTGTGAAAGTGCTTTTGTGAGCGAGTCAGCCACATTGCTTTCTATAGGTACTCTGCAAATCTTCACATCTCCTTATTGTATGATCTCTCGTACGAGATGGAACCGCCATAGAATATGTTTGGAACGTAGGTGCGATCTTGGTTCTTTAGCCTGTGCAATTTCTCCATTATTGTCGCAAAACAACTCAATTGCATCACTAGCGCTTGGAACCACTCCAAGTTTAGAAATGAACTTCTTGATCCACACAGCTTCCTTTGCAGCATTAGATGCGGCAATATATTCAGCCTCTGTTGTAGAATCTGCAACCGTCTCTTGCTTGGAACTCTTCCAGCTCACAGCTCCATTGTTCAGGCAAAACACAAATCTAGATTGCGATCTGTAGTCATCTTTGTCAGTTTGGAAGCTAGCATCGGTGTAACCCTTTACCACGAGCTCTTCCTCACCACCGTATACCAAGAATTGATCCTTAGTCCTTCTCAAGTACTTTAGTATGTTCTTTACAGTTGTCCAGTGACATTCACCTGGATCGGACTGATACTGGCTCGTCATGCTCAAAGCATACGACACATCAGGATGAGTACATAACATTGCGTACATGATAGATCCAATTGTTGATGCATATGGAATCTTACTCATGCGTGCCCGTTCATCACATGAACTAGGACACTGGGCTTTAGAGATTTTAACCCCATGGGACATGGGCAAGTTACCTCTCTTAGAACCCTCCATGCTAAACCTCTTTAGCACCTTGTCAATGTATGTGCTCTGGCTTAGGCCTAGAAGCCTTCTAGATATATCTCTATAGATCTTGATCCCTAGTATATAGGATGCTTCACCTAAATGCTTCATAGAGAAAGTCTTCCCTAGCCAACATTTTACTATCTGAAGAGTAGAGATGTCATTTCCCATCAATAGTATGTCATCCACATACAATATGAGAAATACGATTGTGCTCCCACTAACCCTTTTGTAAACACAAGGTTCATCTTCATTTTGATTAAAGCCAAACTTTTTGACTACTTCATCGAAATGTAGATTCCAGCTCTGAGATGCTTGTTTCAATCCATTGATTGACCTTTGTATCTTACAGACTTTATTGGCTTCCTTTGGATTGATAAAACCCTCAGGTTGTATCATGTACACATCCTCGAGTAAATTCCCATTAAGGAATGATGTTTTAACATCCATCTGCCAAATCTCATAGTCATGATAAGCTGCAATGGCAAGCATGATCCTAATGGATTTAACCATGGCAACTGGTGAGAAGGTCTCGTCATAATCAACACCTTGAATTTGACAGAATCCTTTCGCAACCAATCTACCTGTATATGTTTGAACATTTCCATCCATGTCAGTCTTCTTCTTGAAGACCCACTTGCGCCCTATGGGTTTTACCCCTTCTGGTGGATCCACCAAGCTCCATACATTGTTGGTGTACATGGATTCCATCTCAGATCTCATGGCTTCGAGCCATTTCTTAGATTCTGGTCCCTTTGTAGCTTCTAGATAGGAAGTTGTCTCATCTGCTATGCCCAATTCGTCACTGTCTTGAGTCATGAGAAATCCAAATCTCCCAGGCTCAAGTCGTGTCCTACTAAACCTACGAGGTTCCTTTGTTACATTTGGAACTTGAAATTCCACAACAATTTGTGAGTCTTCATGTTCCTTATGTACCTCCTTAGGTTCTCTGCTTTCTTGTTGGTCTCAAACTTCTTTGAGCTCTACATTCCTCCCACTAATTCCTTTGGAAATAAATTCCTTTTCAAGAAATACAGCAGTCCTAGCAACAAACACTTTGTTGTCAGTTGGTGTATAGAAGTAGTATCCCTGAGTTTCCTTGGGGTATCCAACAAAATAGCATTTTTCCGATTTGGGTCCAAGCTTTTCAGGAAATTGTTTCCTAACATAAGTTTCACATCCCCAAATCTTTAACATAGACAAATTGGGATGATTCCCATTCCATATCTCATATGGTGTCTTTTGAACCGATTTGGAGGGTACACGGTTAAGTGTAAATGCTGCACTTTCAAGAGCATATCCTCAGAACGATATTGGAAGTTCGGCTGAACTCATCATTGATCGTACCATGTCTAATAATGTACGATTCCTTCTTTCTGACACACTATTATGTTGTGGTGTACCAGGTGGAGTCCATTGTGATACAATACCACAATCTCTCAGAAGGTCCCCAAACTCTTAGCTTAAGTATTCACCGCCTCGATCTGAACGAAGTGCTTTAATACTCTTACCAAGTTGTTTCTCTACTTCATTCATGAAATTATTGAACATTTCAAGAGTTTCTGACTTGTGTTTCATAAGATATACATAGCCATACCTATTGAGGTCATCACTGAAGGTAATGAAGTATTGATAGCCTCCTCTAGCATTTGATCTAAAAGGTCCACATACATCAGTATGTATGAGCCCTAGTAGATCACTGGCTCTCACTGTGTCCAGTGAAAGGAGTCTTGGTCATCTTTCCTAATAAACATGCCTCAGATGTCTCTAATGATACAAAATCAAAAGAGTCTAGATAACCATCCTTATGGAGTCTAGATATGCGCTTCTCGTTTATGTGCCCAAGACGACAATGCCATAAGAATGTTTTGTTTGAGTTGTCAAGTTTTAAACTTTTAGTATTTACGTTGTACATGCTAGTCTCAAGTTCTAACAAGTAGATACCATAAGACATAGGGGCACTGCCATAAAATATCTCATCTTTAGAAATAGAAATAATTCCATTCTTAATGTGAAATTCAAATCCACTCTTGTCCATACAAGATACAGAAATAATATTTCTATTAATGGCATGTACATAATAGAAATTCTCTAATTCTATTACAAGGCCCGTAGGCAAAGATAAACTAATAACTCCAACTGTGGTGGCAGCAACTCTTGCTCCATTAGCAACCAGCATCTCGACTTGGCCCTTTCGTAAAGGCTTACTTCTTATCAGATCCTGCATATTAGAACATATGTGAGATCCACATCCGGTATCCAGTACCCATGATGAAGAAGTATTTAAGTTTATCTCAATAACGTATATACCTGAAGTGGAGATCTCTATCCCGTGCTTCTTCTTCCTCGGTTCCTCCAGGTAGAGAGGATAGTTTCTTTTCCAATGTCCAGGCTGGTGACAATGGTGACAATTGCCTTCTTTGGAGATCCCACCTTTAGCTTTGAGCGCGGATGACTTTGGCTTTTGCTCGGCTTTAGAACCTTTCTTAGCCTTGCCTTTGCCTTTTGACTTTCCTTTTGCCTTTCTGATCACCATCGCATACTTGGGCTTGTATTTCTTCATCTGTGCTTCAGCTGTCCTCAACATGCCCAACAATTCTCACAACGGCTTGTCAAAATTGTTCATGTTGTAGTTCATGACAAAATGATTATATGATTCAGGAAATGATTGTAGAATCACATCAGTGGCCAACTCTTGACCTAGGGGAAATCCCATCTTGGATAGGCTTTCCACATACCCAATTAAAGTGAGTATATGGATGCCAACTGAGTTTCCCTCTTTCATCTTGCTCCTGAACAAAGCCTTTGAGACATCATATCTCTCCTGTCTTGCTTGATGTTGATACATGTTCTTGAGATGTGTTACCATCTCTATGACATTCATGTTCTCATGCTGCTCTTGCAACTCATAGTTAATTGAGCACAACATCAGGCACTTGACATCCACAACATCATCAAGGTGCTTCTTGTAAGCATCCTTTTCAGCCTTGGGCGCATTTACAATGGGTTCTGCTGGCTCTGGTGTTTCAAGGACATAGAGCTTACGCTCATGTGTGAGAACAATTCTCAGCGTCCTAAACCAGTTTTGAATGTTGGTTCCGGTGAGTTTGTCCTTCTCAAGGACCGATCGCAATGAGAAAGTGTGAGTGTTGTTTGCCATTTGATTGCTACAAAAGAAAAAATTTGCATTTAGTCCAAAACATTTTGACTTGTAAAGATTTGATAAACGAGATTAATTAGCCCTTTAATTAATTATGCTCCCATTATTTTATTCAAATTGATAGCCCTCACAATCAACTCGGAAAAGTGCAACGCACAACCTTCTAGTGAGCCAAGACCCAAAATAATTGGATCAATGCCTAGCCAACGCCGACGTCAAAGACCAAATACTAAGGTAGGCGACTTTTTCCAATTGCATCATATGCAACTCTTGGATAGATGATCATGCACAACTCCTTGCCATGATGCATCTGTGTGCCTCTAGGTACTTGATCCTATCAAGGTTCCCTATTTAAGTCCAACCCATAAGCCAACACGATGAGTGTGCACCTTGCGGAGGCAGACCCACACACCCATCATCACACTTCCAAGAGATAGACAGTGTACCACACAGAGGCATGCCCACACATAGTCGATCAAGCTTTTCATGTGTGTTGCTTTATGGAAGACAACTAAAACTTAATATTATTAATTGAGGGGTTTTATTAATACATATACATATCCAAACACCACATACTTATAGTACGTATCATATACTACTATATCCACAACCACAAATGATAGGCATGCAATCACAAACACAAATACATCGTTTATGGCCATACTATTATAATCCTTTGGAGAAACAAAGGATTACGGTCCACCTATGGTCTTATGCATCTCATGCAACACCTATGAATCAACTTGTAAGCCTGCAATGATCAACATTACAATGAACAACTTCATGGATGCTTCGTGAGGTTGGAACTTCAAGTTGCTTCTTGGAATTGGATCTTCTTGTTGCTTCTCCATGGACGCTCCTTGGAGTTGGATCTTCATGTTGCTTCTTGGAATTAGATCTTCATGGTGCTTCTCCATGGACACTCCTTGGAGTTGGATCTTCAGGTGGCCTCCTTACAACAAGTTTACAAAGACTAAAACTAATCCTATCTCTATTACATCATATGTGTACAAATATAAAGGGAATGAATTAATTACACTTTGAAATAAGAGATGAGGCTCGGCATGCAAGCCAAATACTTTATACAAAGGATCCATATGCATCCATTATACATCCATATCATTCACAAACAAACGTATCCACAAGATTCACATCCAAATTCATTCACAACATTCACAAAAGGGGATACTAGGCCATAACCGTGCATGCATTCACCACATAAAATAGATTTTAAAGGCGACGTGTATGGTATCATAGGTATATCTACATATATGTATATACATATTAAAATTGTAGTACTTGTAATGCGGGACATTCCCCATTAAATACATTTTTGACTCCCACACAGACTATGCGGAGTACACAGGGGCAGCGCCCCTCGCGGGGTCTCAGGGGCAGAGCCCCTGAAAGGTCTACGGAATTTTACTTCCGTGCACTTAAGAAAATCAATATTTTCCATAGTCAACCCCGTCCAAAACATCAAAAACAGAAGCCTGTGGCGTATGTGGAATTAGGTTTAGATTTGCACATTAGTAGTTTTAATTCGCATCGTATGCAACATAAAATTAGTATACAGTGATTCGATCATATCGAAAAGAATCCAAATACGTCGTAGATCGACGCTGCCCTGATACCACTATTGGGTTTTGTGGAGAAAACATACGCGGCGGAAGCAATAAAATCCACGAAACATGAAACAGGTTCTCGTCGACAACAACGTATTTGGAAGGAGTGTTTGCGGGATATACTTTATCGTAGAGAAAGTCTGGTGATGTCTCACTGCACGACGGTGCAACGCTGCTGACCTACACAGACGGAACTTCTCTCCCGTTCACTGTCACAGGAAGATCTGGCACGTTCCTTTCGTGCGGTGACGTACGCGTCTTGCAAAGCGCATAGATGGTCGTTGATGCCCTCTGAACGCAGGCGTCTCTGCGTCTACATCTCTACTTCGTCCACGTGGATGGACTGGAACTCCACGACGTGCTTCCTAAGCCAGCGGGAAGGAGTCGTGCCTGTGTGGTGGCGTGCTAGCAGTGCGTTGCTCTTCTTTCTCTCCTAAGGACGGCGACGGCTAGGGTTTACATACGTGAGCATAAACTAAAAAGCCTTTGTCTATCTTATATAGATATCGGCCGTCAATCCTCCTTTAAAAAGGATACGAAGGGAAGTAGGGTTTCCTAAACCCATCGGTAAAAAGAAATGATGCGTTAATTAAAACGCTCGTGGATTAATTAGAATGTTCTGGAATTCATTAATTAACCAAATAATCGTATTAATTGAATAATTAATATCCGACTCCATGCAATCACTTGGGATAGATCTATGGGCATATATACCAACAGAGATGACAAGGGATGAGATTACCCTGATGTGATAAGGGACTAAGATCCCAATGTTTAGCAAAGCTTTGAAAAGAACTTGATAGAAATAGTATTCCTTCTTTGTAACAAATGTTAAAATGTTTTATGCCTGAAAACATGCTTGATGCTAAAAGAAGACTGTAATGTACTTAATAATCAAGTGAAATAGTATCATGTAGATCCGTGACCATAGATCCATCATCGTCAGTAGTTTGGTGATGGTGAAACAAGTTTTCCTAAAGGAACTCCTGGAGGTCATACTTTTGAGTATGTGGGGGTTATGGGCGTGAATATCCTTACGCCCTAATGGAGGAATTGATGTGAGATAAACACCAAATCTCTCAATCCTTCATTATATGTGACGGGATGGATGTATCACTAATCTCCCAAATGTCGAGATGGATGTACCATTAATCTCCTGATGATCTTAATGTCGAATCGATGTGAGATAAATATAATATCTCTCAATTGCGAAGAGAGTACAACATGTCACTGTAACTCTAATAGCAAAGTTACCAGTATACCCTGGAAAGCTATTTAGCACAGACACAAGATGTCCTATAGTTGGTCCTCATACTGACTTAGGAAGATGAGGTCATGGAAATTCGGCTCTTCTGTTGACCTATGTATGGTACCGATTTTAATTTCGCAATGGTCGGTTGGAGTATGAGCGGTATACCTCATCTCCTTAGGGCTTTAATTATGATTGTAAAAAGTAATCAGCCGTCTAGCCTAATTACTTAAGGTTGAAATATGGGAATCTTTGGTTGTTGTTACTTTGCCTAGTATGTCTAATGGACAAATATTATTTATGTTTTTAAATTCCTTATTGGATAAGTAATATGCTGCTTTATCAAGTTATAAGTGAAATGTTTTGAATAGACAATATTGTTCTAATATGTTACATACTGAATTACATTTGTTAGTTACTTATGAATCTTCTGCTCAGTTATATATTATTAGCTGCAATAATAATGTTTCTGGAGGAGAGTTATATCTCTCGCTGGGATAATTTTCAATTGTCTCACCCCCGTGGAATTCAACTTTTTTAGGTAGACGCTGAAGAGGCAGAAACCCTATAGTAAGAGAAGAACAACATCAGCAGCAGAACCAAGGACAATAGTGAATCTTCAGGTGGAGACACTGGTTGTCATGTCATGTATATAGAGAGTCCTATGTGTCATCTCTGTACTCTCAGGTCCTAGGAGTCAGTAGTTAGTTTTATATCGATCTGAGATTTTGGCTTCATGCCTCGAGATTTTTGTAATGCCTTGTATAGTCTAACAGGGCAGTTGATGTTTGTAACTCTCGAGAAGAAATGGTACAAGAGATGTACTAGTAATCCAACATGTATTTGAAATACTTTGGTTCTTTTATGAAAGAGTTTATCTGCTTATGGATCTCCTTGTAAAAAGTTTTAATTTTTAGTGAATTTTCAGTAATTCCGCTGCTAACGATACGCTTCCGCATTAGTTAATCTTGTTTTAAAAGTTGGATGCAACAATTTAGTGGTATCAGAGCTCTAGGTTCGCTGAGTCTACAGAGACATAGGATTAAGGTTGTTGAGTCTGTTCTAGTGTCTTCCAGTTTATCTGATAGTGTCTTCTGCTCATATAGGAGGAGAAGAAAAAACTAAAGATGGCTGGATCACACGATGAACATGCTGTCGAGAGCAGTATTGCTGCACCATGAGGAGGTGCAAGGGACTATGAGAGGGAGGAGCCCGTACCTGAACAACCCCAGTTCAATCAAGAAGATATGGGAACCCAGCCTTCCAAGCTATGTTTGGACAGTTTATAGCAGCAATGACCCATATGACAGATAGGATGCCATTACTTGCACCTACCCACCATGAAGGACAAGGAGCCGGCAAAACCTTTGAACGACTTTGCCGGGTTGGAGCCACGGAATATGTTGGTACAGCTGACCCAGAAGATGCAGACATGTGGCTGACTTAGTTGGAGAAGGCCTTTAGAATCCTTAACATCCCACAAGTTGAGAAGGTTAGACATGCAGTGTACCTTCTTAAGGGGAGTGATGGTCATTGGTCGACCATAAAGGAGGGAAAAAGGCTAGGTGTGGAGATCATATGGGAAGTATTTTGATGAGAATTCATCAATAGGTACTTTCCTAAGAAGTTCCTAGATGAGAAGATCTCTCATTTTGAGATATTAAGGCAAGGACCAATGAATGTTAGTGAGTACGAGGCTAAGTTCATGGAGCTTCTACAGTTCTGTCTGTATATGGCAGCTACCGATGAAGAGAGGATACGGCGTTTTGAGAAGGGATTGAACATCGATTTGACCACTCATGTGTCTACATTAGAGAACAGGGAGAGGTTTGCTACCTTTGCAGACGAATAGAGAGGTCTGTGATAGAGAAGAGATAGACTATGAATAAGAAAGTTTATCCACAGTTTCATGGACAAGGATCCAAAAGCTTTAAGAAACTGAGGTTTTCTGCACCAATGGCACAACCAAGGTTCAATACCCAGACGCAGTGGACGCCTAATAGGGGTAGAGGACGTAGTTTACCGCCAGAAATAGCCCATAGCTCAGCATCAGTATCGGTAACAGGACCATCCAGACCTCAGCCAGGGAACCGAGGTTGCTTTATATGTGGAAAGATGGGGCATCTTATGGAGGATTGTCGAGCCAGAGAGGCAAGTGTGACTCAACCACAGAGGCAGAGTCAGCAAGGCTCTCAGAGGTGATAGTTTCCAAGTGGAGCTAGAGGACGAGGACAAGCGCCCCAAGCTGGATTGTCGGCACCCAGTAATCGAGTACCAAGTCAACTGCAGGCAACAACGAGATTCTATGTGATGAATCAGCCTGATGCAGTAGTCAACCCTCGGGTTGTGGCAGGTCAGATGGAACTATTTTACTCTGATATGTCTATATCATGCATTGTATCTATTTTAATTGATCTGGGTGCTATGCATTCTTTCATCACTAAAAGAGTGATTCTGGATTGTAATATGATAGTTGGTCATAGGGCAGAGAGTTTGAAGTTAGAAACTCCTTTGATGGGATCTGCAGTACTGCGGGAGGTGTGTTCTTCCTGCACTCTCTTCTTTTCTGAACATTGCATTCAAGTGGATCTTATACCACTTGAGATGCATGGGTTTGATATAATTCTTGGGATGGACACCCTAGAAAAGTATAAGGTTGTCTTGGATTGTGAGTCCAAGCACGATGTGTTCATAGATGATAGTGACACATAGATCTTTCAAGGAGACAGAAAGATTCTTCTGACCTGTCTTGTATCAGCTATGGTAGCTGAGAAGTTGATGAGGCAAGGATGTTTTGCTTTCCTAGCTCATGTGGTAGATACCACCATGGAGAGTTCTAATCCTTCCGAAGTTCCAATAGTCAGAGAATTTGAAGATGTGTTTCCTAAAGAACTTCTAGGTGTACCTCCACCCCGAGAGATTGATTTTGAAATTAATCTAGTTCTGGGCACGCAACCTATAGCACAAACACCGTATAGGATGGCGCCTGCTGAGATGGCAGAGCTTAAGAAGAAACTGCAGGAGTTGCTTGAGAAGGGTTTTATCCGACCAAGTACTTCACCATGGGGTGCTCCGGTCCTCTTTGTTAAGAAGAAGGATGGATCGATGTGATTATGCATTGACTACAGATAATTAAATAAAGTAACCATAAAGAACACGTATCCTCTACCAAGGATTGATGACTTGTTTGATCAGTTGTGTGGTGCAACTATCTTCTCTAAAATAGACTTAAGATCAGGATATCATCAGTTATGTATTAAGGAGAGTGGCATACCTAAATCTGCCTTTAGGACCAGGTATGGTCACTATGAGTTCATAGTTATGTCGTTTGGGCTAACTAATTCACCAGCTGCATTTATGGAACTCATGAATAGAATCTTTTGACCTTTCCTTTATTAGTGTGTAGTAGTCTTTATAGATGACATCCTGATATACAGTAGAGATGCTCAACAGTATGAGCAGCACCTATGTCAGGCTTTGACTTTGCTAAGAGAGCATAAGTTGTATGCTAAGTTTAGCAAATGTGAGTTCTGGTTACCAGAAGTTTCCTTTCTTGGACATGTAATATCTGCCTCAGGTATTCATGTTGATCCTAAGAAGGTAGAGTTTGTCCTACAATGGGAGCAGCCTAAGACACCAACAGAGATATGTAGTTTCTTAGGGTTGGCAAGCTATTACAGGAGGTTCATTAAGAGCTTCAGTACAATAGCTTAGTACAATAGCTTTACCCCTAACCAAGTTGACCAGGAAGGAAGTTCCTTTTGTCTGGAATGACAAGTGTCAACAATATTTCCAGTTGTTGAAAGAAAGGATGACAAGTGCACATGTGTTGGTGCTACCTGAGCAGGGAAAGGGGTACATAGTTTTTTGTGATGCATCTAAGAATGGCTTAGGATGTGTGTTGATGTAGGATAAGCAAGTGATTTCTTTTTCTTCTCGACACCTTAAGAAACATGAGGAGAATTATCCAACACATGATCTAGAGCTAGCTGATGTGGTCCATGCTTTGAAAATCTGGAGCATTATCTCTACGGAGAGACAGTCTAGATTTTCACTGACCATAAGAATTTGAAATACATCTTTTCTCAGCATGAGCTAAATATGAGGCAACGCCGCTGGATGGAGTTAATCAAGGACTACGATTGTACAATTGATTATCATCCAGGGAAAGCCAATGTGGTTGTTGATGCACTAAGTAGAAAATCAACAACACCAGCCTTAGATAAAACACAACTGAATTCCTTAGTGTGTTCTAAGAGGGATATGTTTATATCCTTGAGGAAAAATAATGTACAGTTTAAAGTATCATTGTTAGTCGGGTTGTTAGCTGAGATGCACATAAAACCAACTCTGAGATAGCAGATTAAAGAAGCACATCAAGCTGATGTTGTAGTTCAACAGACTAGGTTAGAGTTTGGTAGTGAGAAACGAAATGGCTTTCATGAGTCAGAGGATCAGGTAGTTTATTACCATGGTAGGATGGTAGTAATGGATTCCAATGATTTGAGGAAGTTAGTCCTGGAAGAAGCTCATTCTTTGATGTATGTTATGCATCCAGGGAGCACCAAGATGTATCATAATTTAAAAGACATGTATTGGTGGCCTGGAGTGAAGAAAGATGTGGCTGAGTTTGTTATGCGGTGTCCGGTGTGTCAGCAGGTTAAAGTTGAACATCAAAAGCCTACAGGGACAATGCAACCTTTGCCTATACCGTAGTGGAAATGGGATCATGTAACCATGGTCTTTGTGGTTGGTTTGCCTAAAACAACCAAAGGTCATGATTCCATATGGGTGATAGTTGACAGGTTGACAAAGACAACACATTTCTTACCTGTCAAAATAACCTACACTGCTGAGAAGTTGGCACAGTTATATTTAGATGAAATACTGTGGTTGCACGGGGTCCCAGCCACTATCGTTTATGATAGAGGTCCCCAATTTACAAGTCATTTTTGGGAACGAATTCATAAATCTTTGGATACACAATTAAGGTTTAGTACAACCTTTCACCCTCAGACTGATGGACAATCTGAAAGGACCATACAAACTTTGGAGGACTTGCTTAGGGTATGTGTCCTTCAATTTGTTGGAAGTTGGGATCTACACCTGAGCTTGATAGAATTTGCTTATAATAATAGCTATCAGCACAGTATTGACATGGCACCATATGAAGCATTATATGGTAGACGATGTAGATCTCCTTTATGTTGGTATGAAACTGGAGAAAATCAACTTTTGGGTCCTGAGCTAGTGCAGCAGACAACGGAAAAGATTAAAGTAATACAACAACAGTTAAGGACTGCACAAGATAGACATAAATCATACACCGACAAACGGCGAAGACCTTTAGAATTCCAAGTTGGAGACAGAGTATATCTCAAGGTCTCACCTTGGAAAGGAGTTCTTAGATTTGGGAGAAAGGGAAAGTTAGCTCCTAGATTTATGGGGCCTTATCTAATCATTGAACGAATTTGGAAAGGTAGCTTATAAGCTGGAGTTACCACCTGAGTTGCATAAGTTGCACCCAGTGTTCCACATCTCTATGCTGAGGAAGTGTCATCCTGACACATAATTAGTTCTACAACCTGTGGAAGTAGAAGTAAATGATGATGTATCATATGTTGAAGGACCTGTAACGATCCTTGATAAAAGAATTAAAAAGCTGAAAAAGAAAGACATTTGTCTTGTAAAAGTCCTCTGGAATCACCATGGCATTGAAGAAGCTACATGGGAATTAGAGGAAGAAATGAGGAGGAAATACCCTACTCTTTTCTCTTAAAATGTTTCTATTAATGATTTCGGGGACGAAATCCTTATAAGGGGTGGATAATTTATAACATCCCTGACCTGGGTTATGTTCTAACCCTAGGTGTTTTGCTTAAATAATTTTGATTAGATTCTTGTTCATATTTCTTGGAAATTAATTAAGGCTCAAGAGGAACTTATATTTCAATTTTAGTCCTTTTTGAATAATGTTGAAACATTGTTTTGTTTGTTTTGGACTAAAGTGAAAATTACCCAAGTTGAGGGGTTAACTTGCAAATTGCATAGGATAATATGTTCCTCATATGCTGAGACATCATAAGAGGGAGTATGATGTAGTGTTATAGTTTCCACAAGCTTGAGCACCAAGATAGAGCTTGCTGAGCAATCCTTGTGCATTTAAACCTAGTTTTGGTGTAATGTGCAAATTACCCAAAACCTAGGGTTCGATATGCAAATACCACTTCTAAAGGGTCCCCCATGTTTCTTGGCATAAATTAGATAAAATAAAATGGGAGGGGCACCTCATTTGAGTTGTTTTGGAGGAGAGAGAATCTTGGTATTAAAATAATCAAGATTTACGAATAAAAGGAACATTACTTAATTTAATGCAAAAAGATAAATATTAATTGAAGAGCCCTTCAAACAAAAGTTGAGGGATGATTTGCAAAAGGATTGGATGTTCTTTGTGCCTTGTAAAGGCAACGAGAATATCAAAGGGAATGGATAACTCACTCCCATTATTAAAGGAAAAAGAAATATCCACTAAAATGGGATATTAATATAATATGTTTAAGGTGCTTAATTCCTTTTCTTTTAATCTTTGGATAATGAATAAGTTTTGCAAGTCAATAAAGGTGGCTTCATGGCCAAGGAATGGACGGGAAGAGGCGGCACTAATTTTGGATATTAAAGGGATTAATTCCATTTTCTCTTTCCTTGAAATTCTCTTATACATATCTCATTTCTTACCCACTTAAGGATCTTTTTCGGAATTCCTTTTCTCTTCTTGCTTGAAAACCGACCAAAGGAGATAGGAGCAGCTGGATGATGACCCCCAACCTGTTGTTAAGTTCTTGATCTCCTTTCACCTCTATTTCATGGTGAAAATCATAAAACAATGCATAATTCTTCTCTATTTCACTCCCTCTTCAATCCTAGCCAACATTTTCATTCAAAAAGCTTGAGAACGGACCTTGGGCAGTTGCAAAAGCTTCATCAACCATTGTATTCGTGGAGTTTGAAGCTTGGAATCAGATTCAAAAGCGGGTTATATAACTTAAACCCTTAAACATTGATATTGCATTCGATTCTCCAATAATTGTTGATTATTTTCTTCTATTTGGAACTCTTTTGATTCATTGCTGAAATTTCCATGAAAACGGCAGTAGTTCTTGGATGAACGAAGGAAGATGATGATGACATCATCTTGGAAACTTTTTCCCAAGAAAATGCTAGACCAAACGGTTTCAACTTAAGTGCTCAATCGGTTTCACAAACCGTTTGGGAGTAAACAGTTTCATCAAACCGTTTGGAAGTAAATGGTTTCAAACCATTTGGGAGTGTTGAACATAGTAGACCATTTGGAGATTTGATGGTAATGACGAGGGTTAATGACCCATTAAATATAAATGATTAGTTTCAAAGGGTTCATTAGTTGAAGGTCCATCAATCACCAAACCCTAATCGGGTTAAGTGTTGATTTCTTAATTGATTGACTTAGAACTTTGGGTTGATTGACCCAAACGGTTTCAAAACTGTTTGGGGATCACCCAAACAGTCTCAAGACCATTTGGAGGTCAACCAAGACCATTTTGAGGTCTAGGGTTGAGTATGTTTGGGTATTTGAAGATCCAAAGATACTAAATTGTAATATAATCAATTACTGATTTGATAATCAATCCAATGGCCTAAACCCTAATTAGACTTCACCAATTTTGAAGATAATTGAGGCAAACAGTCTCAAGACCATTTGTAGGTCATCCAAATGACCTCAAGACCGTTTGAGGTCAGGTCATACCCAATTTGGATGGTGGTGCAATGATTTCAAAGTAAATAGTTTCCTAATGACTAACATTGAAGGTTCATCGATTTCAACCCTAATTCAATTGGGTTCAAACCCTAATTGGTGACCAATTGAAGATTGAATCAATTGAAGGATGATTCATTAATCTCACTTGAAGCATGGTGCTTAGGTTCAATTGATTAGTAAGTACATGGATTCAATTGATGAAGGAGTTAACCGAGGAAACCCTAAATCGATTAGAGAGGTTGAGACCCTTTTTGGTCCAATCGGTTTTGAGGAGGTTTGGACCAAACGGTCTCAACACCGTTTGGGACCAAACGATCCCAAACCGGTTGAGTCTCAAACTTTTTCAAATGTTTTCTTTAGCAAACATTTTCAAGTGATTTACTTTAGCAAACGTTTTCAAGTGATTTACTTTAGCAAACAGTTTTCAAGTGATTTACTTTAGCAAACGGTTTCAAGTGATTCACTTTAGCAAACGGTTTCAAGTATTCACTTTTGCAAACGATCTCAAGTGTTCACTTTAGCAAATGGTTTCAAGTAACTACTTTGCTAAACGATTTCAATTGTTGACTTAAATCGTTTGAAGGTTATCCATGCAAGACCGTTTGAGGTATGATTGGTCCAGACCGTTTGGGGTCTAAGTGACCAAGACCGTTTGGAAGTAATTAACCCTAAAACTGCATGAACAATTAAAGTGCTTAAAGGTCAATTGTTTAATTGATTATTTTATGATGCCATCCAAGGGTGATTATGGTAATTATACCCTTAATAAGATAGGGTGATTATGGTAATTATACCCTTAATAAGATAGGGTGATTAATACCTTATGAATGATTAATCTTTAATGATTAAGGAAGTAATAACATAATACATGGTGTCAACCCTTCAATCAAGTTGAGTGGACTTAACCCAATCAAGACTGATGTAGATATCATTCTATAAAGTATGAGAGAGAGAGAATTTCTTACATTAATGATAATCATGTGGAGGTTAAGTCTCAACACTTTCAACATATGTGAATGTGTAATTACGGTATGATCCTTGATAAAGAAATCATGAACCCTAATTAGGAATGTAGCATCCCTGACCTGGGTTATAAGTTAACCCTAGGTGTTTTGCTTAAACCATGTAATTAAACGCTTGTGATTATCCCCTGGCATGTAATTAAGTTCCTGAGGAACATACAGTCTCCTTTTCTGTCCTTTTTAAACAATGTTTTAGTATTGTTCTGTAATGTAGGGACCTATGTGCAAATTACCCAATTAAAAGGGTTAACTTGCAATTTTCACATGTTGAGATGTTCCTATGATGATGAGACATTATATGGATGAATATGATGAGGTATGATGGATTCTCCAAGCTTGGGAAGCAATCTTTGTGCTTGAAACCCTAATTTTGGAGTAAAGTGCAATTTACCCAAAATGTGGGGTGCAACTTGTGAAATACACCTTCTAGAGTATCTTTTGTGACTCTTGACATCATCTAGAGTAGAAATGATGAAGGGGGCGCTTCAATTAAATAACCATATTAGAAGTATAACCTTTGTACTAGAATCACCAAGTTATAAGTTAGGAAACCCTTATATATGTGCACCTTAGTGATAAGATGACTTTCTTTGCCTTTAGTTCTTAGTTCCAAAAAGAGTTTTACCTAATATGTGAGGAGGAGGGACGTGCAAATAAGAAAGGAGGTACCTAGATGAGAAATGGAGAAACTAGAGGTCCTTATGTTGAAAACTTACCCAAGCTATATAAGCTTCTTTCTTTGCAAACCAAGTAAACGTATTTCCTTCACTTCTTCACTTATCATCTTGCTCAACTGACCCAAGGCAGAGCTCTGGAGCTAGAGAAGACAACCAACTTGTTCTAAGGTAAGAAGATACCATCTTCTAGTTCGGATTCATGGAGGAAGTTGGTTTACAATGTTGGTTTTATGGTTATCTCACTTAGGTTTCTTGTTCTAGCTGATCTTCCCCAACCTTTTCATGGAGAAATCACCTTTGGCTGACCTGTGGAACTCAAGAAGCCATTAAAGGCTTGAGAGCTTGGAAGCTTGGAATTCTAGGAACGACCTTTGAGGCGGGTTTTATATCTCTAAACCTCTTGCTTTCTTATGCATATACTTGTTCTTGCATGTGGTAGTTAGTTCTTCTTCTTCCCCATCTTTCTTTGCTTTCTTGCAAGAAAATCCACAAAGTAACCGACCTGTTCTAAGGTTGAAGATGATGGGCGTGATTTCCTAGGTAACTTTACCAAATGACCTTGGACCATTTGGTCTAAACGGTTTGCAAACCATTTGAAATCAAACGGTCTCAAGACGTACCGTTTGATCTCATGCGGTCTTGCAAGACCGTTTAGAATCAAACAGTCTCAAGACCGTTTGGAAAGTTTGACCAAGGGAAGACCATTTGGAGGTCTGCTGTACACATGTTGAATTAATCATCTACAAATAATTGTAACCTAATTGCAAACCAATCACAAGTTGAAGGCACTTCAATCCTCTAAACCCTAATCGGGTTGAATTGTTGATTTCAATGACCAATTTTGGTGAACTTTGGGTTGAAGGGCCCAAACGGTCTCAAGACCATTTGGGGGTTCACTCAAACGATATCAAGACCGTTTGGTGACTACCCAAGACCGTTTGGAGGTCTAGGGTTAAGATAATTTGATTAATTGAAGGTCCAATCAAAGTAGGTTGATGAATTGATTAAAAGTGCTGATTTTAGACCTAATTAGGGTTCAACCCTCATCAACTTGACTTAGATTTTGATCAAACTTTGGGCAAACGGCCTCAAGACCGTTTGGAGGATGTCCAAACGATCTCAAGACCGTTTGGGCCAAGTTTGGGCCCAAATGAGTGCCAATTGATAGGTTCAACTTCAATTAGACTCATGATTATCAATGTTGATGGTTAATTGATTACAAACCCTAATTCAATCGGTTTCAACCCTAATTGGTTATCAATTAAGGTTCAATTGAGTGTACAATTGGTTAAAGATAACCCTAATTAGCTCAATTGATAGGTGATTAACAAGGATGTGGCCAATTGAAGGCTTCAACATGGAAAACCCTAATCGATTACAACCTTTGAATCACCTTTGAAGTCCATGCGGTTTTGAGCCCATTTGGACCAAACGGTCTCAAGACTGTTTGGGGCCAAACGGTCTCAAGACCGTTTAAGATCAAACGATCTCAAGGTCATTTAGACCCAATCGATCTCAAGGTCGCATAGCTTCATGTGGTTTCAAGGTCGCATAGCTTCAAACGGTTTCAAAGTCAACTCTTTCAAACGGTCAACGCACTCATGCAGTCTTGGAGGTCATGCGGTCTTGTTGGCCATGTGGTCTTGGTGGTCATGTGGTCTTGGAGTCAAAGTGTCCAAACGGTCAACGCCCCCAAACAGTTTCAAAATTGTTTGCAGGTTGAAGGGTGTAATCATTTGGGGATCTTTAGGGTTGTGTTTGTTTAGTAGTTTGAGGGCTTAATTGGTCCAATGGTGATCTAATCCAAACCCTAATGGTACCCTAAGACATTAAGGGGCTAAGTGATTAATAGATTGAACTATGTTGTGAGTCAATAGGTGTACATTACCAATGTTCCCTTGGAGGGTTCAAGTAGATGACACCTTTGTTTAAATCAGAACCCTAATTACATGATAGTGGTAAATTAGCTTATGTTAATCAATATTGACTTGACCTAACTTAATCTAGAGTGATGTAATCACCATCTATTAGTAAGAGGATAGAGAATGTCCCAATTATGGTTGAAATTCAAGAAAAGTACCTTCAATGTATATGAATGTGCATGATTAGGGTATGATCCACCTATGTGAGATCATGAAAACCCTAATTATGATAATTGATGAATCTTAACCTAATTTGAAGGAATAAGGATGATAATTTCATACATGTCGATGCTATGAGCTCAATTCACTACAGAGTGAATAGTAAACCCTAATTTTAGGGTAGTGACATGTGAAATGAATAGTAAAACCTAATTGATAATAATGAGGGAACCTAGCCTTAGTAAAGGCATAAAAGTATATCCCTTGAATTTGGAATGTTATTCCTGCCCTATGAATTGCTCATCTGAATATGAAATGTTATTATTGTCAAGTTGAATTGGCTATGCAGGTTCTTGTAAGAGATTAATCATAACCAGGTAAGGGTTATGATAGTATATTCATTGAAAGTATGTTATAGACTTTATGAATAAGTGATACATGTTATGTTGCCTATGCTTAAGCGACAACATATGAAGATAATGGGCTGTAAGAGCCATGAGTAACATCAAGGTCATGCTGGTTAGATGACTTGTGACGGATTAACATCCTTTTGATAACTGATATGAGTTAAACTTGATACATTTAGTATTCTTCTGTTATATCAATGCTTTTATACTTAAATGCATGGAAACATGCTTGATGTTAAAAGAATACTGAAATGTACCTAATTAATCAAGTATAACCATACATGTAGAGCCTTGATCATAGATCCATCATTGTCAGTAGTTAAATGATGGTGAAACAGGTTTTCCTAAGGGAACTCCTGGATCACATACTTTTGAGTATGTGGGGGAATATGGACGTGAATATCCTTATGTCCTAGTGTAGGAGTTGATGTAGATGTATCTTAATCTATCAACACTGCACTATGTGTTTATGCCGGGATGATGTATCACTAATCACCCGAGGAATCTTTTATGCCACATCGATGAGAGATAAACATGAGATCTTTCGATGGTGAAGAGAGTACAGAATGCCACTGTGACTCTAATAGCGAAGTACCAGAATACCCTGGTGAGCTATAGTAGCAGAGACACTAGATGTCCTGCATGTTGATCCTCACTCTGATTGAGGAAGTTGAGGTCATAAGAATCCGGCTCTTTTGATGACCTAGTATGATACCGATGCGACTTACTAGTGATCGGTTGGAGTATGAGCGGTATACCTCATCTCCGCAGGGCATAATAATGTTTGTAAAACATAATCAGCCACGTAGTATATCTGCTAGGGTTGAACTACGATACACAATGATTGATGTTACACTGTTCATTTTAGTATACTTGTTCTTCTTGTTCTTTAAATAAAGTTGCTTTACATAATACCCAATATGTTGTTGAGTAACTTAGATTACTTGCTCATGTTTTACTTATATGCTATAAAAAAGCTTCTGGTGGAGAGTTATAACTCTCACAGGGATAATTATTTAAAATTGTCTCACCCCGTAGGATTCAACTTTTTAGGTGGTCGACGAGGACGAAGGAACCATTCCACAGGAGATCAGTATCAGCAGCAGCAACATCAGGGACAGCAGTGAGTCTCAGGTGGAGATCCTGGCTGTCCAGTCTTTTTGTTAGAAATTCTTATGTCGTCTCTGTATTCTCAGGTCCTTGGAGTTAGTTGATCTGAGATTTTGATTTTTAATCTTGAGATTTTGTATCTTGTTGTATATAATCACTCAGGAAGTGATTTAATAGAGATGTAAACTGTTTATCTTGCTTTTATGAAAGAAGTTTCATTGTTATAAGATCTTGTCTCGAAAAGTTTTAATTTTTCTTGATTTTTCGTATTCCGTTGTTATTCGAATGCTTCCGCTATGTTTATATCATGTTTTGGAGATCGGAGCCCACAATTAAGTGGTATCAGATCTCTAGGTTTGCTGAGTCTACAGTGACATAGGACTTAGAATGTCGAGTTTATCCTTAGTGTTCCTTTCTTATCTAATAGAGTCTTCTGCTCCTCAGGAGAAGAAGATAATTAAGGATGTCTGAGCCACATGAGGAGTATGTGGCTGAGAGTAGTGTAGCTGCACCCCGAGATGGTGCAAGAAACCCAGAAGTGGAGCAGCCTGTACCTGAGCCACCTGTACATCCACCTCAGTTTGACCCAGCTGATACGGCAAACTCTGAGATAGCAGATTAAAGAAGCACATCAAGCTGATGTTGTAGTTCAGCAGACTAGGTTAGAGTTTGGTAGTGAGAAACGAAATGGCTTTCATGAGTCAGAGGATCAGGTAGTTTATTACCATAGTAGGATGGTAGTACCAAATTCCAATGATTTGAGGAAGTTAGTCCTGGAAGAAGCTCATTCTTCGATGTATGTTATGCATCTAGGGAGCAACAAGATGTATCATAATTTAAAAGACATGTATTGGTGGCCTGGACTGAAGAAAGATGTGGCTGAGTTTGTTATGCGGTGTCCGGTGTGTCAGCAGGTTAAAGCTGAACATCAAAAGCCCGCAGGGACAATGCAACCTTTGCCTATACCACAGTGGAAATGGGATCATGTAACCATGGACTTTGTGGTTGGTTTGCCTAAAACAACCAAAGGTCATGATTCCATATGGGTGATAGTTGACAGGTTGACAAAGACAACACATTTCTCACCTGTCAAAACAACCTACACTGCTGAGAAGCTCGCACAGTTATATGTAGATGAAATAGTGTGGTTGCACGGGGTCCCAGCCACTATCGTTTCTGATAGAGGTCCCCAGTTTACAAGTCATTTTTGGGAACAACTTCATAAATATTTGGATACACAATTAAGGTTTAGTACAGCCTTTCACCCTCAGACTGATGGACAATCTGAAAGGACCATACAAACTTTGGAGTACTTGCTTAGGGCATGTGTCCTTCAATTTGTTGGAAGTTGGGATCTACACCTGAGCTTGATAGAATTTGCTTATAATAATAGCTATCAGCACAGTATTGACATGGCACCATATGAAGCATTATATGGTAGACGATGTAGATCTCCTTTAAGTTGGTATGAAACTGGAGAAAATCAACTTTTGGGTCCTGAGCTAGTACAGCAGATAACAGAAAAGATTAAAGTAATACAACAACAGTTAAGGACTGCACAGGATAGACAGAAATCATACACCGACAAACGGCAAAGACCTTTAGAATTCCAAGTTGGAGACAGAGTATATCTCAAGGTATCACCTTGGAAAGGAGTTCTTAGATTTGGGAGAAAGGGAAAGTTAGCTCCTAGATTTATGGGGCCTTGTCCAATCATTGAACGGATTGGAAAGGTATAGCTTATAAGCTGGAGTTACCACCTGAGTTGCATAAGTTGCACCCAGTGTTCCACATCTCTATGCTAAGGAAGTGTCATCCTGACACAGAATTAGTTCTACAACCTGTGGAAGTAGAAGTAAATGATGATATATCATATGTTGAAGGACCTGTAACGATCCTTGATAAAAGAATTAAAAAGCTGAAAAAGAAAGACATTTGTCTTGTAAAAGTCCTCTGGAATCACCGTGGCATTGAAGAATCTACATGGGAATTAGAGGAAGAAATGAGGAGGAAATACCCTACTCTTTTCTCTTAAATTGTTTCTGTTAATGATTTCGGGGACGAAATCCTTATAAGGGGTGGATAATTTATAACATCCCTGACCTGGGTTATGTTCTAACCCTAGGTGTTTTGCTTAAATAATTTTGATTAGATGCTTTTTCATATTTCTTGGAAATTAATTAAGGCTCAAGAGGAACTTATATTTCAATTTTAGTCCTTTTTGAATAATGTTGAAACATTGTTTTGTTTGTTTTGGACTAAAGTGCAAATTACCCAAGTTGAGGGGTTAACTTGCAAATTGCACAGGATAATATGTTCCTCATATGCTGAGACATCATAAGAGGGAGTATGATGCAGTGGTATAGTTTCCACAAGCTTGAGCACCAACATAGAGCTTGATGAGCAATCCTTGTGCATTTAAACCTAGTTTTAGTGTAATGTGCAAATTACCCAAAACCTAGGGTTCGATATGCAAATACCACTTCTAGAGGGTCCCCCATGTTTCTTGGCATAAATTAGAGAAAATAAAATGGGAGGGGAACCTCATTTGAGTTGTTTTGGAGGAGAGAGAATCTTGGTATTAAAATAATCAAGATTTAAGAATAAAAGGAACTTTACTTAATTTAATGCAAAAAGATAAATATTAATTGAAGAGCCCTTCAACAAAAAGTTGAGGGATGTGTTTGCAAAAGGATTGGATGTTATTTGTGCCTTGTAAAGGCAACGAGAATATCAAAGGGAATGGATAACTCAATCCCATTATTAAAGGGAAAAAATATCCACTAAAATGGGATATTAATATAATATGTTTAAGGTGCTTAATTCCTTTTCTTTTAATCTTTGGATAATGAAGAAGTTTTGCAAGTGAATAAAGGTTTCTTCATGGCCAAGGAATGGACGGGAAGAGTCGGCACTAATTTTGGATATTAAAGGGGTTAATTCCATTTTCTCTTTCCTTGGAATTCTCTTATACATATCTCATTTCCTACCCACTTAAGGATCTTTTTTGGAATTCCTTTTCTCTTCTTGCTTGAAAACTGACCAAAGGAGCTAGGAGCATCTGTAGGACGACCCCCAACCTGTTGGTAATTTCTTTATCTCCTTTCACCTCTATTTCATGGTGAAAATCATAAAACAATGCATAATTCTTCTCTATTTCACTCCCTCTTCAATCCTAGCCAACCTTTTCATTCAAAAAGCTTGAGAACGGACCTTGGGCAGTTGCAAAAGCTTCATCAACCATTGGAGTCGTGGAGTTTGAAGCGTGGAATCAGATTCAAAGGCGGGTTATATAACTTAAACCCTTAAACATTGATATTGCATTCGATTCTCCAATAATTGTTGATTATTTTCTTCTATTTGGAACTCTTTTGATTCATTGCTGCAATTTCCATGAAAACGGCAGTAGTTCTTGGATGAACGAAGGAAGATTATGATGACATTATCTTGTACACTTTTCCCCAAGAAAATTCTAGACCAAACGGTTTCAACTTAAGTGCTCAATCGGTTTCACAAACTGTTTGGGAGTAAACAGTTTCACAAACCGTTTGGAAGTAAACAGTTTCATCAAACCGTTTGGAAGTAAACTGTTTCAAACCATTTGGGAGTGTTGAACATAGTTGACCATTTGGAGATTTTATGGTAATGAAGAGGGTTAATGACCCATTAAATATAATTGATTAGTTTCAAAGGTTTCATTAGTTGAAGGTCCATCAATCACCAAACCCTAATCGGGTTAAGTGTTGATTTCTTAATTGATTGACTTAGAACTTTGGGTTGATTGACCCAAACGGTTTCAAAACTGTTTGGGGATCACCCAAACGGTCTCAAGACTGTTTGGAGGTCAACCAAGACCGTTTGGAGGTCTAGGGTTGAGTATGTTTGGGTATTTGAAGATCCAAAGATACTAAATTGTAATACAATCAATTGCTGATTTGATAATCAATCCAATGACCTAAACCCTAATTAGACTTCACCCATTTTGAAGATAATTGGGTCAAATGGTCTCAAGACCATTTGTAGGTCATCCAAATGACCTCAAGACCGCTTGAGGTCAGGTCATACCCAATTTGGATGGTGGTCCAATGATTTCAAATTAAATAGTTTCCCAATGACTAACATTGAAGGTTCATCGATTTCAACCCTAATTCAATTGGGTTCAAACCCTAATTGGTGACCAATTGAAGATTGAATCAATTGAAGGATGATTCATTAATCTCACTTGAAGCATGGTGCTTAGGTTCAATTGATTAGGAAGTACATGGATTCAATTGATGAAGGAGTTAACCGTGGAAACCCTAAATCGATTAGAGAGGTTGGATCCTTTTTGGTCCAATCAGTTTTAAGGAGGTTTGGATCAAACGGTCTCAAGACCGTTTGGGACCAAACAATCCCAAACCGGTAGAATCTCAAACTGACATGTTCTAAGGTTGAAGATGATGGTCGTGATTTCCTAGGTAACTTTACCAAACAACCTTGGACCATTTGGTCTAAACGGTTTGCAAACCATTTGAAATCAAACGGTCTCAAGACTGTTTGATCTCATGCGGTCTTGCAAGACCGTTTAGAATCAAACGGTCTCAAGACTGTTTGATCTCATGCGGTCTTGCAAGACCGTTTAGAATCAAACGGTCTCAAGACTGTTTGGAAAGTTTGACCAAGGGAAGACCATTTGGAGGTCTACTGTACACATGTTGAATTAATCATCTACAAAGAATTGTAACCTAATTGCAAACCAATCACAAGTTGAAGGCACTTCAATCCTCTAAACCCTAATCGGGTTGAATTGCTGATTTCAATGACCAATTTTGGTGAACTTTGGGTTGAAGGGCCCAAACGGTCACTGTTTGGGGGTTCACTCAAACGATCTCAAGACCGTTTGGTGACTACCCAAGACCGTTTGGAGGTCTAGGGTTAAAATAATTTGATTAATTGAAGGTCCAATCACAGTAGGTTGATGAATTGATTAAAAGTGCTGATTTTAGACCTAATTAGGGTTCAACCCTCATCAACTTGACTTAGATTTTGATCAAACTTTGGGCAAACTGTCTCAAGACCGTTTGGAGGATGTCCAAACGATCTCAAGACCGTTTGGGCCAAGTTTGGGCCCAAATGAGTGCCAATTGATAGGTTCAACTTTAATTAGACTCATGATTATCAATGTTGATGGTTAATTGATTACAAACCCTAATTCAATCGGTTTCAACCCTAATTGGTTATCAATTAAGGGTCAATTGAGTGTCCAATTGGTTAAAGATAACCCTAATTATCTCAATTGATAGGTGATTAACAAGGATGTGGCCAATTCAAGGCTTCAACATGGAAAACCCTAATCGATTACAACCTTTGAATCACCTTTGAAGTCCATGCGATTTTGATCCCATTTGGATCAAACGGTCTCAAGACCGTTTGGGCTCAAATGATCTCAAGATCATTTAGACCCAATCGATCTCAAGGTCGCATAGCTTCATGCGGTTTCAAGGTCGCATAGCTTCAAACGGTTTCAAAGTCAACTCTTTCAAACGGTCAACGCACTCATGCGGTCTTGGAGGTCATGCGGTCTTGTTGGCCATGCGGTCTTGGTGGTCATGCGGTCTTTGAGTCAAAGTGTCCAAACGGTCAATGCCCCCAAACGGTTTCAAAACCGTTTGGAGGTTGAAGGGTGTAATCGTTTGGGGATCTTTAGGGCTGTGTTTGCTTAGTAGTTTGAGGGCTTAATTGGTCCAATGGTGATCTAATCCAAACCCTAATGGTACCCTAAGACATTAAGGGGCTAAGTGATTAATAGATTGAACTATGTTGTGAGTCAATAGGTGTACATTACCAATGTGCCCTTGGAGGGTTCAAGTAGATGACACCTTTGTTTAAATCAGAACCCTAATTACATGATAGTAGTAAATTAGCTTATGTTAATCAAGATTGACTTGACCTAAATTAATTTCGAGTGATGTAATCACCATCTATTAGTAAGAGGAGAGAGAAGGTCCCAATTATGGTTGAAATTCAAGAAAAGTACCTTAAATGTATATGAATGTGCATGATTAGGGTATGATCCACCTATGTGAGATCATGAAAACCCTAATTATGATAATTGATGAATCTTAACCTAATTTGAAGGCATCAAGGATGATAATTTCGTACATGGTGATGCTATGAGCTCAATTCACTACGGAGTGAATAGTAAACCCTAATTTTAGGGTAGTGACATGTGAAATGAATAGTAAAACCTAATTGATACTAATGAGGGAACCTAGCCTTAGTAAAGGCATAAAAGTATATCCCTTGAATTTGGAATGTTATTCCTACCCTATGAATTGCTGATATGAATATGAAATGTTATTATTGTCAAGTTGAATTGGCTATGCAGGTTCTTGTAAGAGATTAATCATAACTAGGTAAGGGTTATGATAGTATATTCATTGAAAGTATGTTATAGACTTTTTGAATAAGTGATACATGTTATGTTGCCTATGCTTAAGCAACAACATATGAAGATAATGGGTTGTAAGAGCCATGAGTAACATCAAGGTCATGCTGGTTATATGACTTGTGATGGATTAACATCCTTTAGATAACTGATATGATTTAAACTTGATACATTTAGTATTCTTCTGTTATATCAATGCTTTTATACTTAAATTCTTGGAAACATGCTTGATGTTAAAAGAATACTGAAATGTACCTAATTAATCAAGTATAACCATACATGTAGAGCCCTGATCATAGATCCATCATTGTCAGTAGTTAAATGATGGTGAAACAGGTTTTCCTAAGGGAACTCCTGGATCACATACTTTTGAGTATGTGGGGGAATATGGACGTGAATATCCTTACGTCCTAGTGTAGGAGTTGATGTAGATGTATCTTAATCTATCAACACTGCACTATGTGTTTATGTCGGGATGATGTATCACTAATCACCCGAGGAATCTTTTATGCCACATCGATGAGAGATAAACATGAGATCTTTCAATGGTGAAGAGAGTACAGAATGCCACTGTGACTCTAATAGCGAAGTACCAGAATACCCTGGTGAGCTATAGTAGCAGAGACACTAGATGTCCTGCATGTTGATCCTCACTCTGACTGAGGAAGTTGAGGTCATAAGAATCTGGCTCTTTTGATTACCTAGTATGATACCGATGCAACTTACTAGTGATCGGTTGGAGTATGAGCGGTATACCTCATCTCCGCAGGGCATAATAATGTTTGTAAAACATAATCAGTCGCGTAGTATATCTGCTAGGGTTGAACTACGATACACAATGATTGATGTTACACTGTTCATTTTAGTATACCTATTCTTCTTGTTCTTTAAATAAAGTTGCTTTACATAATACCCAATCTGCTGTTGAGTAACTTAGATTACTTGCTCATGTTTTACTTATATGCTATAACAAAGCTTCTGGCGGAGAGTTATAACTCTCACTGGGACAATTATTTAAAATTGTCTCACCCTGTAGGATTCAACTTTTTAGGTGGTCATCGAGGACGAAGGAACCAGTCCGCAGGAGATCAGTATCAGCAGCAGCAACATCAGGGACAGCAGTGAGTCTCAGGTGGAGATCCTGGCTGTCCAATCTTTTAGTTAGAAAGTCTAATGTCGTCTCAGTACTCTCTGGTCCTTGGAGATAGTTGATCTGAGATTTTGATTTTTAATCTTATGATTTTGTATCTTGTTGTATATAATCACTCAGGAAGTGATTTAACAGATATGTAAACTGTTTATCTTGCTTTTATGAAAGAAGTTTCATGGTTTTAAGATCTTGTCTTGAAAAGTTTTAATTTTTCATGATTTTTCATATTCCACTGTTATTCAAATGCTTCCGCTATGTTTATATCGTGTTTTGGAGATCGGAGCCCACAAGGAAGGTTAATGAGCCCTAACCCTAGTTAAAGGCAATAATAAGCAAAACCATAATCCATGATGATAGTAACCCTAGTTGAGGGCAATAAAAGATGAAACCCCAATCTATGGTAATGATACAACCCTAAAGCAAGGGTGATGACATGAGAAACCCTAATTCAGGGTATTTTAATAATAAACCCTAATTGAATGTGAATAGTAACCCTAACTGAGGATGATGTTATGAGAAACCCTAATCAAGGGTGAAACCATAAAGCAAGGGTGATGTCATGTGAAACTCTAGATAAGGTTAAAGTCAAAATGAAATCCTAATGCAATGATGAGATGTGAAACCTGATTCAAGGTAATACTATGTACTGGTATGTAACTCTTTGAAGTGAAATCCTATACTGATATGGGATAAAGATGTGTGGAACCCTAATCTTGGGTTGTTTTGTATGAAACTCTAACTTTGGGCAATATGATGATAATCAGAATCCAAATTTGGGTAATGAGATTAAGTATTCCCATTTGATATAAATTTGGAAATCTTAGCTTTAATAAGGAAATAGTGATGATGCTCTTACAATACATAGTGATGATGGGTAATTGATATAATTGTTGTCATGTGCACTAACTATGCAGGTTTCATGAGATGGTGAACATAGCCAGGTATGAGCTATGATGCTTTAATATTGAATTTCCTTTATGGGCCTTATGAGCCATAACATGCTGTGTTTCCTAGTGAAAGATAACAAGAGATGTTATTGTGCTTTAAGAGCCATATGAGATACCTGCACTGCAATTATTATGTTTATATTGATCAGCTAACCTAAAGGCATTAAGTTACCTGATAAATTGGTAACAAGTGTTTGATGACTTGAGGGTTTGAATACCCATGTTTTATAATCATGATGATGAGACGACAAGGGATGAGATTACCCTGATGTGATAAGGGACTGAGATCCCAATGTTTAGCAAAGCTTTGAAAAGAACTTGATGGAAACAATATTCCTTCTTTGTAACAAATGTTAAAATGTTTTATGACTGAAAACATGCTTGATGCTAAAAGAAGGTTGTATTGTACTTAAATAATCAAGTAAAACAATATCATGTAGAGCCCTGACCATAGATCCATCATCGTCAGTAGTTTAGTGATGGTGAAACAGATTTTCCTAAAGGAACTCCTGGAGGGCATACTTTTGAGTATGTGGGGGTTATGGGCGCGAATATCCTTACGCCCTAATGGAGGAATTGATGTGAGATAAACATCAAATCTCTCAATCCTTTATTATATGTGACAGGATGGATGTATCACTAATCTCCCAAATGTCGAGATGGATGTACCATTAATATCCCAATGATCTTAATTCCAAATCGATGTGAGATAAATATAATATCTCTCAATTACGAAGAGAGTACAACATGCCACTGTAACTCTAATAGTGAAGTTGCCAATATACCCTAGAAAGCTATTTAGTAGAGACACAAGATGTCCTGCAGTTGGTCCTCACACTGACTGAGGAAGATGAGGTCATGGAAATCCGACTCTTCTGTTGACCTATGTATGGTACCGATTTCGATTTAGCAATGGTCGGTTGGAGTATGAGCGGTATACCTCATCTCCTCAGGGCATTAATTATGATTGTAAAAAGTAATCAACTGTGTAGCATAATTACTTAAGGTTAAAATACGAGAATTTTTGGTTGTTGTTACTTTGCCTAGTATGTCTAATGGACAAATGTTATTCATGTTCTTAAATTCCTTATTGGATAAGTAATATGCTGCTTTATCAAGTTATAAGTGAAATGCTTTGAATAGACATTACTGTTCTAATCTGTTACATACTGAATTACCTGTTGTTAATTACTTATGAATCTTCTGCTCAGTTATATATTATTAGCTGCAATAATAATGTTTCTGGTGGAGAGTTATATCTCTCGCTGGGACAATTTTCAATTGTCTCACCTCCGTGTGATTCAACTTTTTTAGGTAGACGCAGAAGAGGCAGAAACCCTACAGTAAGAGAAGAACAACAACAGCAGCAGAACCAAGGACAATAGTGAATCTTTAGGTGGAGACACTGGTTGTCATGTCATGTACATAGAGAGTCCTATGTGTCATCTCTGTACTCTCAGGTCCTAGGAGTCAGTAGTTAGTTTTGTATCGATCTGAGATTTTTGCTTCATGCCTCGAGATTTTTGTAATGCCTTGTATAGTCTAACATGGAAGTTGATGTTTGTAACTCTCGAGAAGAAATGGTACAAGAGATGTACTAGCAATCTAACATGTATTTCAAATACTTTGGTTCTTTTATGAAAGAGTTTATCTTCTTATGGATCTCCTTAAAAGTTTTAATTTTTAGTGAATTTTTAGTAATTTCGATGCTAACGATACGCTTCCGCATTAGTTAATCCTGTTTCAAAAGTTGGATGCAACATCTATGGCCAGGGCAAAACTACATGAAATGTTCCACTATAATTAATTAGTATCTTTTAGGTGAATTGTTGAGGCAACCGGGTTATAAAACATAATCAACATTGTGTCACACTATAATTGACATTATCACATTGCCACGGGATCTCAATCCCTCATCACATAATGCCACTGCCTCTCAAGGCTTCATCATCATACATCATCATGGGATAACAATCCCTCATGTGATCATCAGAGGTTAACACCTCAATCAAGCAGTCATCCTTTATCAGGTCACTAGATCTTTCTCATCATATTGGTGATACATTTTATCTCGTCAACAAGGAGCATCCTTATTAAGTGTTATACAAAACACATACGCCTCATAGCTCTTACCTGGCTATGAATTCAATTGATACACCTGCATGGTTAGAATACATATTAGAAGAGATAACTTGATCACCCAATACAGATCTTTAGAGAACATATTATGAATATCATGTCATTAAGATTTAGGGTGTATAGGATTGGAACAATATCCATTATTATGAACACATAAAGCATAAAGTTTTAGATGGTATGTCAAACAACTTTTATTAATATTATAAAATCGTGAGCATCCACTATGTCCTATATCTCATAACATCATGAACACAACCACCCCTAAGGGTACATCCTTAAAGGTTATGCAATCATGGTCTGATCATCTAACTTAGCATCAACCTTAGGTAACAAACATGTCACTGGTCACAACCTATCTTTCATATCCCATCAACTAGGGTTCCCAGGCTAGGCGCATCCCTCACCAAAGTTGTTGCCTACCCTCACTAAAGGTGTGGCAGGTAGCACTATCCCACACCCAAGGGATATCGGATAGGGTCATATCCCTCACCCAAAACGCTATTGGTCACCAAAAAACCTAGGGCGCCAAGCCACACATATTAGCCACAAGAAAAACGTGCACCCATGCACAAGGAGGATATCGAGAAGACTAGAACCAAAGGTGCATCGTGCATCCATGAACCAAGAGGATATCGGGCATCCAGGTATAAGAGTGTATCGGGTAGCACCTTCACCCTATCGGCTAAGACACCCTATCGCCTAAGCTAGGGTTAGGGTTTCCAAATTGGGCAACCAACAAGACCATGTCACCCACATCCATAACGCCCAAGGTCAAAACCTTGCCGCCCAACAAGCAACCCCTTGGCTAGCACAACATGGTGCCCAAGGAACTCTCATACCACCCAAGGCACACTACTGCCATCCATCAAATGACACCATGGTGCCCAAGGTATCCTATCGTTAAAACTAGGGATGTCTACCAAGCATATCGACTAAAGGCATAACGCCCAACAACACCGTCTAAGGCAAAGGTCCATATCGGTCAAAGGCATATCACCCAACAACATCATCTTGGGTAGAAGTTCATATTGGTCAGAAGGGTCAACAGAACACCACTTAGCATATCACCCAAGACTCATCCCTACAAGAGGGATATCGAGCAGAACACATCAAAGGGGTATCGTGCAAGGGTTCAAAGACCATGATGGGTTGGTTATCTTCAACCTCAAGACTGCCACCAAGAAGCCCTAAAAGTTTAAGAGAGTTAGCTCACCTCTCAAGACAATTAAGTGAGAGAGGGGTATTGTGCAACTTCCATCATCTATCGGGCAACAAGGAGGTCCATCATATCATATCGACCAACCAACCAAAGCTCAACTCACCATTGGATTTGGAGACCCTAAGCTCACCTCTCAACAACTAAGTGAGAGAGGGGTTTTGCCTAAGGAACTCCACATTCATGGTTCAGCCAACCCAAGGCAACCTAAGATAACCATCTCCACAAAGTCTAGGGTACATCTAAAGCAACCTTATAACCATTAAAGCAAGAAACATAGCTAAAAGATGACATGGTCGATCAAGATAGCACATATAGCATGCAACATGAAAAAGAAGTAGTATAGCTAGGGTTAGGAATTATGTAACCCGCGTCAAGCTCTAAAGATCAAAGATTCTAGCACCAAGCTCCAAGCTCCAAGGCACCACCTTCAGCCAACACAAAGAAGAACAACTTGTAACCACCATGGCCGAAGAGAAGGAAGAAGAAGAAGAAGAACATGCCAAGGAAAAGGGAGAGATACCTACCACAAGAGAAGGAAAGGGACAAGCTAGCAAGATGTGCCACCCAACACACCAGCAGTATCAGCCACCACTTGCTCCACTCTTCTCCTAGCTTGAACACCAAAGGAAGGGAAGCAACTAAAGGAACCAAAGAGCCTAGCAAGCAAAGGAGGGGTTCATTTATATACTATGGGGTGAAGGGGGGGAGTAAGGCAAGGTGGCACTCACCCGTAGCACACTTGTCCAAGGAGTGTTCCACATGCTAGCACCCCAAAAACCCACGTCCATGAGTTGCCACCCACTAAGCAAAGCAACATCCACCTGTCCAAAGATGGTGACATAAATGAGGCTAAGGTGGAGGGTGTGTGTCGCCCAAGATGGCAACCCCACACACCATGGCCGATACAGTCCCCTGCCCGACACAACAACACTCCTTGGCTAATACACCAAGGTCCAGCCCGATACCAAGCTTCAACAAGGCAAAACGAAGCCCAACCAGGCCCAAAGCTACTCAAACAAAGAGCCCAACCCATACTCTCAACCCTGGAGTAGGCAAGGAGAGAGAAAGACATCTATCAAGGTGACAAACTTGCACACCAACCCTAAAACTTGGGTAATTTGCAAGTTGCACCTCAACCTCTCAATAAAGCACAAACAAACCCTAATCACAACTTCAGGTGATTAGCAAGCATGTCAACACAAGGTTTAGGCAAAGCAAATAGGGTAAGCCCAAAATGAAGGTCAGGGTCCTTACATTAAGCTTGTTATGTTCAACACACATAAATATATCTATGTTAGAATCTCATTTCACCATAATAAATATTCAAGCATTTATATATAAATGATTAACCTTGGTTTTCCACTGATAATTTATAAATATATATCTAATAAAAAGTTTATGGTTAATGTTGCATTCACTAGTTTTGACAAATAATATATAATATGTATTTACCTTACAAAATTTAATCAAAAGATAAAAGCATTAGATCTCCTATTCTATATGTTGAACCAATGTACAACTCAAGATACTTTCCCTACGATGCACCTCCTGGTAAATACTATGAAGATGTATATAGCTGAGACAACTCGACATGAAGCTTTTAGAACTTATTTTATCATGATTACATTAATTTTAAAGGATCCCTTATGAGACACAAGTCTCTCATGACTGGACCCACACCCAAAAAGATCTAGAGTTCACAAAGCATGATTAAAGATAAGGGATAATTAATCAAAAAAATATGGTTGGAATAAGCATAAGCTATATATTATGTATTTCTAAAGGATAGTTGATATCAATTAATTCTGGTTGGGTAAAATTAGTTCCGCATACCAAGTTGTTGTTGTAAGGAATATAATTCCATATAACCAACTATATAATACTCAAGGTATGTGATACCTCTATAGCTTGTTACATCTCAACATGTTAAAGGTATCTTACTTGTAGGAGAACATCACACTATGAGATATATAACTAGAGGGATGCATATTACGATTACCCAAAATTGAGTGATATGTTTTATCGAAGACTTATAATACCCCTAGGTGTACTAAATTCATAGAAGGATGCATCCAAATCCACAAATATTTTCTATAACAATTAAATAGGTGATATATAGATTAACACTACCTCCTTTATAAGAGAACCCACGATCTTATTACTTAAATTTAGATAAGTTAAATGAAATGTGACATCATATATTCTCATGTATATTAGATACATATGATGTCATGATAGCTTCTCACAACCTTCTAGCCTATCATGAGTATCCCCAAGTGAAGATTTACGGTAATCAAGTCATCCTAGATAATGAATTAGGATTTCCCTTTTATTCATCATAACAACTAGTTAAAACTCAACATGCTTGAGATATCTTACTTTTAGGCAAATATCACACTATGTGTTACATAACTAGAGGGATTCATACTACAATTACCCAAAACTGAGTCATATTTTATATTAAAGACTTGTAATGCCCCTAAGTGTACAAAATTCATAGAAGGATGCATCCAAATACACAAATCTTTGTTATAACAATTTAATTTCTGATATTGAGATTCACATTAGCTCCTTTATAGAAGAAACCATAATCTTCTTACTTAAATTTGATAAGTGAAATAAAATGTGGCATTATATATTTTCAGATATATTAGATACATATGATACCAGGATAGCTTCTCAGAACCATCTAGACTATCACAAGTAGCCCCAAGTGAAGACTTACAATAACCAAGGCCATCTAGCTAATGACTTAGGATTTCCATTTTATTAATGATATTACTCATCTTAAAAAGAAAGCATCTAGAAAACCCTAGATTATGTGTTTTCCTTGCATAGAATATCTAAACTAGTTCTTTTTTTCTACATATAGAAATAATATTGATAACTTAAAAATAAGTAAAAAAAAACATTTATCAATTCATACTTTACATATCATGAAAGATTACATGATTATGTAATAGAAAATTAACATGATTTCAGCTTACCTTGGAACATAAATCATTCAACAATCTCATTATAGATTCAAAACCATAAAATCCTATGGATTTCTTATAAATATAGGCAATGGATCTTTTACTAAGTCCATATTATCATGAGAAAACTAGAAATCACAAAATTTTGAAGCTCCTAGTAAAACCTTCCAATGTCATTCATACTTTCCAAAAAATAGTTCAATCATGGTTCCTTAACTCAAAACTTGGCTCTCATGGATAAAAATATGAAGCATTGTATTAGAGATTTATTAACTAATTGGTAGAAAATAAGGTGACCCAAGGGTCTTAAAATATTCACCTTAAATAAATATTCCTCAAGTTGGTTTTTGTCATGAAAAATAATGCCAACGGAGACATAAATAAATTCTAAGAAGGGGAAAATTAGGGGTTGAAGAGAAAATTAAAACTTCTTATTAGGTTTAGGAAGTGTTTCACTCATTAGAAAAAAGAATTTGGAAACATGATAGAAAAGAACATAAACCTAACTATTTATTTGAAAAAATATAATTGATTAGATTAAGAATCAACTTTTTCAATTGAATCTAGAAAAACCTTCATGAATATTATTCAAGTTTTTCTCTAATATTTAAATTAGAATTCTCAAGTGTGAAATAGGGGTTAGGTTGTTTTAAGGTTGAATCCAAGGTATACACACTCAGTACATGCTTAAGTTATTGGCATAAAATTATATTCATGTTTTCAATCTTCTAGGACCTCACTCAGATGACTTACTCATTAATCCATTGACTACTAATGTGTATTTGATTGCAACATGATTTACATCGATGATATACCCTTTTATAGAAACTATATTGACCCAACATTAACCAGTCTGATAGATCATTAGTTAGTCCAACATGTTCCTTTATGTTGGTGCTTATTGGTCATCTTATTTGAGATGACTTGAGGCCCATTATCTAATACAACTAATGATTTGTCAGACTGACTAATGATGCTTACATTTTATTGATCAAAATATTTTCTCTAGTCCATTATTCATTCGCCTAATTGAAAAGACATTAGTTGCTGTTCTATACTTCATCAAAACTTTAGAATTTTCAATATAGAACCTCTTAAGCCCTATTAGTGACCTATGCTTATGTGAAACCCACTTTAAGCCCTAAAATGCTAACAAAGATGTTCCACGGTAATACATATGAGGTGTATTATTAGACAATTTAGTCAAATTTCCATGTGAACTACCCATTGTACCTCTAAATTCCATTTTGTTACAAATTAATCTCATGCTTATGATTTTAACATTATTCCAACTAAAATCAATCAGTTTATAACATAAATATTGTATACATCAATCTGACATTATAATTATATCAATTAATCATTTACTATTTATTATTGGTTATAGGTTAAGGTTAAATCAGTTCTAGGGTCTTAAAATTCTTATATAATATCATTAAATAGTGCATTATTATCATGATTACGCTTATAATGGGATTATATAAGGGAAAAAATGAAATAGCACAGTTCCAGGGAAAAAAATCTGAATATAGCACCTCCGTGAAAATAATTCCCAATATAGCCCACTTTCGTGAGAAAATGCCACTCGAATTGGCATTTTCTTGTCAAACTACTGAAAACGCCATTCGCAATGGAGCTTTTTGCCAGAGATAAAAAAATTAAAAAAATAAGAAAAAAGTAAAAATGTCAAAAGTGTTGGCGTTTACACCCAAGTTGCATTTGGTGAAAGTTCCAACACTTTTGGCATTTTTACATTTTTCTTTTTTTTCATCTCTGGCAAAAAGCTCCATTTCGGATGGTGTTTTCAGTTGTTTGACCAGAAAAAAGACGATTTGAGTGGCGTTTTCTCAGCAAAGTGGGCTATTTTGATAATTATGTTCACGATAGCGCTATACTCGGAATTTTTTCCTAAAACTATGCTATTTTGGTTTTTTTCCCTTATATAAATTATTGGAGGTGTATTAACAAATATTGGATTTATTAGACAATGATTTTTATTTATTATATTTTTCCATTTGTAAAATGATCGTATTACTTCTAATTAAAACATTTATGTTTTGAATCATTAAAAATTAGACCTGTTGTAAAAGTATAGTTTTATAAAATTTATCTTTGAATTAGTAAATTTACAAGGATTTTCTAATACACTTACAATTTTCTATGATTTAAGGTAGTGATTATATATTTCTCAGAAATTCAAACATCATTATGTAGTGTAAATGATCATGTTCATCAATAAAATATTGTGATCTCCTCAAATCACATTATGTACTGGGGTCGAGGAGCACTCAGCTCCTGTTTGGAGGTTAGACTATGCCCTCCATTAGTTAATAGGTTGCCACATGCGCATATGCTCGTACCCATATTTTACGTTCGCCCAATAGAGCTTTTCATATCAATCCTTTTTCTTCATCGCCATGAAGTAGAGTCGATGTGAGAATAAACTCATACACACCAAAAAAATAAACCTAAGAATGCTCATAATAATCAGGAGCGCCCCCCCCCCAGACCTTTACCAATGAAGGTTGCATCGGTTAGCATCCAAAACAAGTTGGGAACACAGAGCCTTATGTGGATCATATGTTGGGGGCGCGATAAGGTTGTCTTGACAGAAATAATGAAGGTTACTGAGCTCCAAATATCCCATCTCCATGTTGCAAAGCACTCCAAAGGGACCATAATATTTGAGGAATCTCCCATTATCAACAAAAAGGCTTATATTCTTGTCCCAAGTCACACCCATGCTCCGAATAGGATCAAGTTTTGGAGCCGACATGGCAACCCTAAACACAAAATCAAACATGAGATAGTTTAATCATGTTGAGGGGGTCCTTACTCTACCTTGGAACCAACCTAAGACCCTCATTTCATTTCGAGGCCTCTCGATGTGTGGTGGTTGGGAGGTTTATTTCCCAATGTATACCAAAAGATGACACCCACAAGGGGTTCTTCAGTTTGCAAACCAATGTCAAACATTATGATCCCAATGGAAAGTGCGATAAATCTTATCATAACACTATTGAGGTGAACCCACATGCATGGTCTCCTAATCGTGATACTCATAGGTGCATGATAACTTTATGGCCATCCAATCTCTAGCGTCACTGGGTTTCTTTATTTATCATTCACATCCAGCCTTTGGATCAAGCGTATCGATCGTTGGATTAAGATCTTATGTACTATGTTTCTCTATCACCGTGGATGAAATCATCTTTATTCAAGATGAACCACATAAATATTATTTTCTTAATATTCTATAACTTGCAAAATGATTATCCAAATGCACTAAAATTTGGCTAGATCTCCATAATATGAAAACCAAACTGTCATGTAAAAAAGGACACAAAAACATTTATTTGAGCAAAAAGAATAGCGTAGTATTATTTGAAGTGATTTAATCCAAATTCTTATCATAACACCTCGATAAATTAGTATAACTTCTTTGTATGCTTCATATAGTCAGAGACCGCCTTTTCTCCAAGTATTGGATAATTCTAGTTCATCCATTTTTCATAACATTTAATTGTGGTACTTGATATCATATCTATATAATATTCTGGATTACATAACCATTTGCATATCCTTCTCCACCTAAAAAAAAAACCAGTCAATGGATCATTCACTTGAGCTATGATGTAGGATCACCATATAGTGTTCTAAGATATTCAATTACACCCTTGTTTCAGCCTCAGGTAAGGTTTGGAATATTATGAGGTAAGTTAATCCATTTAAACCCCAATGCATTGCAAAACCCTAAAAAGTCAGGATATTTCATGATTGTCCATCAAAAATTTCATTGATTAGAAAAGTTATATCAAGTGTTAGACTGAATGCATAAAGTCTTCAGCTTGCTTTCTATTTCTAAGATAAGAACCTCAACGAGATAGTCTAAAACATAAAGTTTAACATATAAAGTATATGGATTACGACTGATGTGGGACAAAGAAGCGGTTAGGGGATATTTGGTCATATACAGTGAGATCATAGAAAAACTTGGGAATGTAATTTGCATGCCACAATCACCCCCTAACAAGTTAGCATTTAGTAACTTTTTTTGACGTCCATCAAATCACAACCTGGACAGCCAGAACAGAAAGGAACGAGATTAGAACAGTGGCACTTTCTTGTGCCCAAACAACATCGGCAGACGTAGCAGGCAACAAGGACATGCAATGGATTGGTTGAACAACACGAAGCAGCAGCTCCATCTACTGCGATGACTAAGCACTTGATCCTTTACCCAAAACTCCCTGACGAGGTCAATCTTCAACTGTATTTTACTAGCTGGACCAAGAGACAGGCTCCACGACTCCACGGAGCACAATGGACAAACATGCCACCACCATCAAGAGTCAAGACAGGCCCCTAATGCCTTCATCTATCAGGTACAGCAACTTACCGAGTTCACACCCAAATGCCATCTAGCGCTGAGGTTGGGTACGGTGGATCCATCACAGTCTCCGTCTCCCCCAGTGAAACGAACGTCGCAGTCTCCCAGTGAAACAAACAAACTTCCACATGATATCAGAGAGGGAAGAAAAGTACTCGAACTGATTAGATTGCTTTCTTGGCATAGATATTTGTAATGCCGTCGTCGTCCCCTACTTTCCTTTTATTATGGTGCCACGCACTGGCTGCGCACGGAACACCACACCGGCGGCCGGAGGCTGGAAGCGGAAGAGTTGAACCGTAATTTCGAAAGTGGTATACGGCAAAAGACAAAAGTGCACTTTGATCAACGGCTGGGATGGCTTCCTGAGATTCCTTCCCTTCCCGGAAAAAGAATCCGCAAGACGAGAGAGTAGAAGGGCCCTCGGATCCTCCGCTGCTGATTCCTGATGGCTACTGGTTGGTTTTACCAAGATGGTGAACAAAGGATAGAATAAAGGGACGCCTTGCGTGAGGTGCCTTGTAGCTCCACCATGGCAGCTTAGGGCTAGTTTGGTTAGATGTAAAATCAACACAAACTAATAGTTGCAAAACAGGAAATAGAAATATGTCAGTTGGAACTATATGTGATTTGTTTGGTTCAATGTGAATGGAGTTCATTCGGTTGATTTGTAATCATTTGGTACTGTGCAGTTGTATATAGAATTCACATTGGTTCAATGATCCGCTTGCCATGGTGAGGTTATACGTCACCACTCCGACCAGACGTGCATATAGTTTCTGGTGAATAACTGACGTGTAGCAGATGTTCTTTCCTGGATTGCTACGTACCGCGACGGTGATGGGATGCAGAAGAGCTGGCAGATCGGTGGGAAAACCAACCGCGCCTAAATTATGCGCGGTTCCAGTTCCTCAATCTTTAGCGTAAACTAGGTATGAGTGGGGGTTCGTTTTCAAGCTGAGAACTCCAACTGCCTCCAACCAAACGAAAGGAATTCAAAAAATTGTGTAGTTGGTTTGTCGTTTGTTGGAGTTCCATCCAACCAAACAGGCCTTAGACAAGTACGTATTCTTTACTATATAACGGCACGGAGAGTTCTTCTGCAATCTTTTCTTCAGTTTCCTCAAATTATGAAGGACTAAGATTCCAAGACGCTCGCGCGGTTTCAAGCGCGGGTGAAACTGCTGTCAAACTGTCACCACGTGGCAGTTGGTGATTGGGCCGTTTTTTTAGAATTATGTAAAAAGTAAATAAATTTGTTTCACTTATAACTTTTAAACCGTAATGAATTTTTTAATGAAACAAAAACCGTTGGTTTGGTTACGAAAAATGTAATCTAAAAAACCTAATATTGACATATTTTTTAGATTAAAAAAATAAAAAAATGATATATGTAGGTTAATTGACAACCAACTATGGTGCCCATACCCATAAATTGTTATTAACACCCAAAAATGATTAATTGACGCCCAAAATAGTGTATTTACACCCAAAAGCATAAAGATGGTGCCCACATAAGCTAATGACACTCATAAATGGCTAATGACGCCTAAATATGATTATTTGATGTCTAAAATAGTTCACTTACACCTAAATTATAACGACGCTCACAAATGACTAATGACACCCATAAATGGCTAATGACACTCAAATATAATTATTTGCCGCTTAAAATGGTTCAATGACACCTAAAATTATAATGACGCCCACAAATGGTTAATGACACCCATAAATGGCTAATGACACCTTAGATGCCTAATGACACCTAAATATGGTCATTTGACGCCTAAAATGGTTCAATGACACCGGAAATTATAACGACGCCCACAAATGACTAATGACACCCATAAATGGCTAATGACACCCAAATATGGTTATTTGACGCCTAAAATGGTTTACTGATACCTAAAATTATAACGATGCCCACAAATGGCTAATGACACCCATAAATGGCAAATGACACCCAAATATGGTTATTTGCCGCCTAAAATGGTTCACTGACACCTAAAATTATAACGACACACAAATAAGGTAATTGACGCCCAAAATGATTCATTGACACACATAAGTTTAAAATAATACCCAAATAAGGTATCAACAATCAAAATAACATAATGACACTCAAATAACTTATTGGCACCCATAAATGGCTAATGACACCCAAAGATGGTTAATTGACATCAAGAATAACCGATTCATTTTATTTTTATATTTTTTGTTAAAAATATATCAATATTAGTCTTGTTGGAATGTATTTTTCATAACAAATCTAATAGTTTTTATTTCGTCAAAAAATTCACCACGGTTCAAAAGTTATAAGCTAAACAAATTTATTTATCAATTAAATAACATCTATTTACCCATCCAATTAAACCCTGCCACGTCACCCATTTTCCACCTATCAAAACCACCTTCAAAAAGGCAAAACTTCTCAAAATTTCTCAAAACCACTTTTTGGTTTGCTCCTGAGCTGCGCTTGATGGTAACCGCACGTTACCAAATCATTTTCGAATTATAAATAGTCTTTGTATTCTATCAATGCTACATGAGAAAGAGTGGGGAATGTTGTATTCAATTCTTTGCTTGTTTCTAGTTGTAAATTAGTATCTTATTATAACAAAGCAGACGCGTGAGAGTATAAAAGGATTTGGATTCCATTGTTTCTTTAGGTTAAGTTGGTCGTTGCATACACTAAAATGGCTATTTGAAAGGCAATATAAATGTTTAATTGAAACTTTTGTCTTAGTTATTCAGATTATAGATTTACGTTCGCTAAATAGCCAAAGTCGTAGGAAGGGTCGTATGCAATTTTATCTTTAGCTTTTTGAGTTGCAAATAAGGGTATTGCGTATTCTAAATAATGTTGTATTACCATCTTAGTGGGAGTTGACTCCTACATATCTTCCCACTTGTGTGTCGTCATTTTGTGATTGCTAGGGTTCAAGTGTGGAGTAACTAAGTTCGTCATTTTGACTGTTAAGGACGTGGTCGCTCAAACTTGGCATCGGAAAGGATTTGCTTACTAGCATTGTCGGCATCGGGAATCAGTTATTATTACTTTTATTCCTTTTTTATCTTTTTAGTGATATGTTTCTTCTTCCTTAACATTGTGTCTCGTACAATATTAGTCGTAACAAGTTCAACATATGCAATTTCCTTACGGTATACTTTGTTCATAATGTAATTTTTTTTGGTGACCGAGAGAATCCACCCCAAGCGAGCCCGACATAGTAATCTCTCGAGGCATGAGAGGGTGTGGTTCGGTCACCCCCCCTCCCGCGCTTAATCAGCGTAATTATTTGTTAAATACAATCTTTTTTAGCTAGATAAGGCGACGTGGCATATGGTTTATAAATTCTATAGTAATCTAATATTCTCAAATTCATGCAATGAACGAGATATACCTAGTATTCAATGCAAAGACATTTTTGTGTCATTATGAATATAGCAAGCTTAGTTTATTTAATCATTTAATATAGTTTTCTTTTATATACACCCTTGTTCAGAGTAAATCTTGGGAAACTATATGATTTTTATAAATCCTAATAGCCCCTAATGACCATGCCTATATTTCCTTAGCCATTAAACTTAACGGCTTCCTTCCTATTTCCTTTTTTTGTTTTTTTAATCTCCCATTTACGAGCTTATTTTTCTAATCTCCCACTTACGAGCTTATATAATTTGTTTAGTGATATGATTTAGGTATAGGTTTATGTTTTTTAAGTTCTATAATATTATCATAGATAAAAAATTATTTTTAATCATCTCGTATCAGAAAAAATACATGAGTTTCATTAAGCAGTCCAATGAGACAGACCTAGACCTAGATTGTTTGCAAAATGTTGAACTTATAGCTAGGAAGAACTTGATAACATATAGCTATAATTATCATTAATTTAATTCGGTACGGGTATGATATTTTAGAAATAAACATGTTCTAAATTGGTGTGTGTAGGCCTGTGCATGAGTATATGAATATGTAGCAATCATTCATCATGCAAATCTGCTATTTCAAGAAAAAAATTATATTTGTCTATATCTAATATTATAAAATATAAATTGGCGATACAAACTTGGATCAATTTAGATTAGTTAGTGCTTTTAGATATTTATTGATGCAATCGTGTTGCCGACTTCTTCTTCCAAAAATCTCTCACGGTAAAGGAACATGGGTAGGTTGGGGATCTAGATCCATACTACCATTTTGTTTGAGTGATCGTTCTCTAGGGAGAACAATAGATCTTGTTGTTGCATTGCCAAGTAGGACCTGAAAAACAACCATGATCCACCTATCAGACCTCATGAATAATTTTCCATCTTTTAAAGTTGAACTAGGTATTATTCTTTGTCCAAGTCAATTTGCAACCTCCATTTAGATTTCACATCAAATTAATTTTGTCAAGAAGGGTGACAAACCTAATTTTTTTATATTGGTATAGTAATGATCGAGTACTTACAAGGTTTAAGTAGGTTTTCCAATTCTTCATCAATGAAATCAAAGGTTGGCAATCCATTCTTGGATGATATTAGGATTTTTCCAATGTCATATTCAGATCTGCCACATTGAAGTGTATGCACTCTTTTGATTCATTTCGTGATCCTCACACAATTCCTTTGTATACCATCAAACTTCTGTCATCCCCCCGCCTACCACCATGTCAGACTGTTGTCTTGGTAAGTTATTCAAAGGAGGGAGTTTTTTTTTCTTCCCCAATCTTCACAACCCACATCCATGTTGTTGCTTCTTGTCTACAGCTTTTGTCAAGTTATTTGTCTTCTATTGACCTCAATGACCATAGAATAGATGGATTGTGGAGTCACCAAGTGGGACATACCAAATCTATCCTAAGTGGATTGACATCATCCTTCCATGAATGCCTTCAACACACACCCTACCTTCACCTCCAGATGACACATTCATCACCATCACAGAGCTTCAACTCATTTTCCTATGTACACCTTTATATGCTTTCTTAATTGTTGGAAAGATTGTGCTTTTCTCATAATTATAAGTCTCTTTAATGTATTTTAAGTAATTATGTAATTTTACATCATTAAGATCATTGATCAAACATCTAATTCTCACTCGATCTAGCCCTTAGATCCCTATATCGTCTTTCTCTATTTTCTACATAACACCATTTTTGTCCGGGATGGTTCTCCATGATGGGAGATCATGAGGTGATTGGGGTTTTTTAATCAAATAGAGTCTGTTAGGATGATAATAAAAAGTATTACAATCATCTTAAGACAGACTCACACACCTTTAAGCGTATTTTATAGGAAAAAAATTCTAACCCTAAACTGCATCAAATCAAATACTTTCACAAAATCAAGATTTACACATACAACACCATTTTTTTTTGCAGCGCATGATTTCTAACACCTTCCTTGGGATGACCTAATTTATGTCATCTTTTTGGTTTTAGTGGTTATGCTCTCCATGCCGGTGGAAACCACCCTTAGGGTTTATGGTTTTTGTTAACCCTTATGTCAGGTGCCTTAGTTGAAGAATATACCACATGCTAATGGATCACATGTCTTGGATAAATATATACTTTAGTGCACATCTTACTAATCCTACAATTGTGACCAACATCAAGTATTATCTTATTTGCTAATGTGATGGTGTAGGTAATGCACGCCCTTTCTCAATATGACTTGATTCTTGTTTTCAAATAAGTTAGATTCTATTGTAAACAATTGGTCATGATCTCGAACAAAAAAGTACAAGTAAATATACATTGAGTGATCAGACTGTATTCCATGATATTAGAGTTGGGTATGTCTAGTATAGAATGGCATGTGCCTAAAACCACATGCTAAACCAATCCTAGCAGTTTAGATAATTTCTAGACTAGAATGATGGTAAGTTAGACTAGATTAATATAAAAAAACTTTGTGGTTTTGTTTAGTTGTGTTTGGTCTCAAACCAATTCTACGAAGTTT
>OY856415.1:260001253-260016253 GCA_963693085.1 Alisma plantago-aquatica | reverse complement strand
GTTGTCGTGCCGAACAACTGTGTTATGTTTCACGGAGAAGAACGTGCTACTGTCTTCGGGAGATAACTAGCTGACAGCAAGGAAACAAACCGCGCCCATATTGGGCGCAGTTCCAGTTCCTAATTTTCTACATTGCGGAAGACATCGTGCACTTCGAGTTCCTACCGGTTTGTTGGAAGCACACAGTACCAAAAGTTTGGAGTTGAAAAACACATGCAGTTACAACTGCGATACTTGCAACGCAGCCCAACCAAATTAGCCCTAAAACAAGGCCAAGGGCGACATTGAGCTGAGACTGTTGAGCCAAGAGAAGCCTGGGAAGAAGAGGGCTACCAGAGAGAGAGAGAAATAATTCTAGTGTTTAGACAACAAGAGGGAGCCGAGAGTCCACACAGAACCTTCTTGTTCTTGTCCCCCAGGAGAAGCAACAATTCCTCTCAACCCCCCCTGCGACCTCCCAACCTAGTTTTACTTCCTTCGTCCCCTCCATCAACCTTAGCCCTCCCAACTTCGATCCTTGTCACTGATCTGTACGCTCGGCACCCACGCCTGCCTGGGGCTGGCCCTGCTTCATCTCTTCCTGTTCGCTCTCGTCGTTAGGTTCCCCCAACCGCTCAAACCCCTACGCACGCACCGCTTCCAGTTTCCTCACCCGATCTGCCTTCCCATTCCGACCCGCTCTCCCTTCCTCATCTAGCTCAATTCCAAGAGAGCCGCTGGCAACTTTCTGGTCTCTCTACCGGTATCGCACAGAGGGTGAGGACGGCGGAGCGAGCGATGACCCGAAGAAGACGAATATTTGTTGTATTTACAACTAATGCCACCGTGTCTTTGTACGACGGTACCCGCCCGGACATTCAAGAAATCCCATATATATATATATATATATATATATATATATATATATATATATATATGGGCGTTCATTCATTGCCCGTACGAATAGTCGGGATTTCGCTACCCGGCAGTCAAAAAAGTAACTATTCTGGCCATAAAAGTAACCCTGCTATAAAAAAAATAACTATATTGATCAAAAAGTAACTATGCAACTAAAAAATAATCTCGTACAAAATACACAACAGATATATATATACCCGTGTTTTAAAATCTGATGTTGCAAATGTAACTATCTATGCATGAAACTTAACAGTTTGCAAGGTAAAGTAACCTACATGTCAAAAGTAACCAACTTAAAAAAAAGTAATCGAAATAGGGGGGGTAGCTACCCGCGCGGGCAATAAAGATGGGCCATATATATATATATATATATATATATATATATATATATATATATATATATATATATATATATATATATATATATATATATATATATATATATATATATATATATATATATATATATATATATATATATATATATATATATATATATATATATATATATATGTATATATATATACTAGTAAACACACACGTGCCCATGCACGTGACAACACATACTAAACATTTTTACAATATTATATTTCTAAACATGTTACATATAACTATTATTTTTCATAATAGTTATCAAAATTATATTTGGTAAATTAAAATCCAATTATCACGAAAATAAAAAAAAAATCTATTTATCCTTTACTATAGAAGAAAATATTTAATGTGAATCGTCTTAAAGGATGGAAAATTTAATTTTTTTTATTTGTACAACAAAAGTAGAATTTATAGTAATATTATAAATAAAATAATGTAGGAGAAAAAAAAATAAAAAATAATGTAATTGCATAGTGGAATATCACTAATTTGATATATTTGAAGGTTTGGAGTAGTTAGTTGGTGACATATTTTGGGAAAAGATATAATTCAACGAGATAGGAGTATATCATATGGCATTGTAGCACTCATCTTACAACTCGGTATAGTTTCTTTGTTTGTATCATTTCTTCAAAATGGTGTTATAGGTGTAAATTGATTGTAGTATGAGATTATTTCTTCTCTTGTTCATGATTGTTTATTGAAAACAATTTATATTAATGAGAGATAGAAGGTGCCATTGTTTGAGTGGTATATCCAAAATTTGATAGTAAATGTTTAGTGCAATCATGCAATTGAAAATTATGTTGCCAAATTTGATATGCATCCTTACTGAAATCCCTCAAACTTCCACATGTACTTACCAAAAAATGTTTGTTTTTGTTGTTAATAGTCCCTTCTAGTGTAATTAGACCTTTTGGTTATTTATGTATGTATATTTCATTGTTAGCTAATTGGAATTTTGTGTATGACAAGTAATTTGAAGCTTTAAATGATTGAATGTAGGTTACATTAGATACTTTTATATAAGTACAAAAGAGTCAAGTAGGAAGTACGAACTTTGGAGTCTAAATATATAAATATATTATTAGCGCAGGAGGACAGTCTAAAAATTCATTTTCTAGTGCCCATAAGTCAATTCTTGGTTTAGTCACTCAACAATAACAACAAAATAAGTAAAAAAAGTAAATACTAAAGACAAAAAAAATTAACAAGCTTCATGGCATGTTGTTGTACTGAGATTGGGAGCCATAAAATTTAATAAATGGATTGTATAAAATTGTTAGTTTGTAGCTATTTGTATAATTTATTTATCATTAAAATGTTGTCCTATATTTCTCCAAGATAATTTGGGGCACACACAATTAACTAATGCAAGTGAACACTTTGAAATGAATCGGTTTTGTACTATAGTATTGTTATTTACACTCCAAGTCATCACATCTACCTTTTTTGCATCAAGAAGCACATGAACACCTTTGCATTCACAGAAGACGTATCTAAAACTATAGTATATGCAGTAGATCAGTTGCATATGTTGTGTTTCGCCTTACTCAGATGACTCCTTATTTTGCACCGAGGTGGTTGGCATAGATGGAGGAGTTCTAGTTGAAAGCATCTAATCAAGTGGCACCCGGAAAATTCATGTTGTCGTAAACTAAAATGACAATTGCAACCTAGCTTCATGTGCACTAGGGAGGTAATAGATAGTTACATCAAGCACTTTATACTCATGTAGTTATTGTCAAGGAACAATGGGTCAGATAAAAACGTTTTAGAGAAAGAGAAAGAGGAATGATAACCTCCTATTTTAGTAGTTTATCTTAGTCTTTTTCTTTAGTTTTCCGTACTCTTATTACATTTATATTGTACTTAAACCTAATTTTATCCCTTTTTTGTAAATACATCATCAAACTAACTTTTCCTTTTTATAATTGCAGAAAAAGCACAAAAAAATAACAAAAGAATAAACCAGCCCAAGGGTCGAGTGGATCCAAACGGTCCCAAGACCGCATGGAGTTCAAACGGTCCCGAGACCGCATGAAGCCAAACGGTCCCAAGACCGCATGGAGTTCAAACGGTCCCGAGACCGCATGAAGCCAAACGGTCCCAAGACCGCATGGAGTTCAAACGGTCCCGAGACCGCATGAAGCGAAACGGTCCCAAGACCGCATGGAGTTCAAACGGTCCCAAGACCGCATGGAGTTCAAACGGTCCCGAGACCGTATGAAGCCAAACGGTCCCGAGACCGCATGAAGCCAAACGGTCCCGAGACCGCATGAAGCCAAACGGTCCCGAGACCGCATGAAGCCAAACGGTCTCAAGACCGCATGGAGTTCAAACGGTCCCGAGACCGCATGAAGCCAAACGGTCCCAAGACCGCATGGAGTTCAAACGGTCCCGAGACCGCATGAAGCCAAACGGTCCCAAGACCGCATGGAGTTCAAACGGTCCCGAGACCGCATGAAGCCAAACGGTCCCAAGACCGCATGAAGCCAAACGGTCCCAAGACCGCATGGAGCTCAAACGGTCTCAAGACCGCTTGACGCCAAACGGTCCCAAGACCGTTTGACGCCAAACGATCTCAAGACCGTTTGACGCCAAATGATCTCAAGACCGTTTGACGCCAAACGGTCCCAAGACCGTTTGACGCCAAACGATCTCAAAACCGTTTGACGCCAAACGGTCCCAAGACCGTTTGAGCCCAAACGGTCTCCAAACCGTTTGGATCTCACTCAAAGCCTATAAATAAGACCCCAGGGCCGTCCATGAAGGGGAGTCCAGACGTCCAGAGGCTGTCTCTCCACTACCAGAACAACTCCATCCATCACTCGAGGCTGCCGGTCTGAGACTCACGTCCATTGCAAGCTACCTTCTCTCTCATCAACAAGGAAGGTGAGAGGAGAAGATCCGTCACCAAGCAAGCTACAAGGGGTGGAGATCGTTGCTCTCTCCACCAAGGGTTCAACCTTCTCTCCTCAGTGGAGATGATGTTCTTTCTATCTCTTCTTGCCTCCTTCTTTGTTGCTCCCTCTATGAGGAGCGAGTAGTTCCATCCACTGGGGCGCGGGGACTAGCCCCGCTGCCCATGTTTTGTATTTTGTACTGTAAAAAAAAGATGTTATCATTTCGTTTTAATACTAAATCATTTCACACATGCTTGAATGATGGCCACGTTCTTGTATGCATTTATTGTCTTTCGTTGTGGTTTGTCTACGACCGCTATCGAGGCTTGAATACCGATTTGGTGTTGGTTTCTGGTGTGTGTATCCACCACGCATCCGTTTCGGTGTCTAGAAGTGTATCTCAAAGAGTGGAGTAAACTCACTATCATTTGGCACACTCCCATCTGTATGGAAGAGACCTTTGGTAAGTCGAGGAACACACTTTGCGAGGGGAATGATGTAAAGCATGTGACCATTTGTTCGGGAATGGCTGGCGTTGCATCATTCCCGCACTTCTCGTAGCTAGGTTATCCGAATAGGAGACTAGGCCTACAAGGATGCTATTCGATTTGATAATTATCGCTCGCTTGTTAGTTTTAGATGCACGTTTCTTGAGGTTGAGTAAGATTCTCTCTTCGGAGACTACATCCTTCAGTGACGCGTAGTGATGTACCGCATGAGAGTTACTTAACCCTTGAAGGATGAGATGCATTGCCCTTTTCTTATATGGGCATTGGTCTTGTGGAACATCGAAGGGTGCAATGCATCGCTCTTGTCTTATGTGGGCATCGGTCTTGTGGAACACCCTTGGATGCAACGCATCGCTCTTGTCTTATAAGGCATCGGTCTTGTGGAAACATCCATGCGTCTAGCTTATAAGTCTTGCTTAGTACATATACAATGCATGTGTAGCGGTGGTAAATACCTGCTTAACCCCAGTGATTCATCATCAATTGTTAACTCTTAAGATTTACTTGCTTTATTTACTTTCTTGCCTTACTTTCTTTGTACTTAGTCTAAAACAACCAAATCAAACTTTCGGTCTAAATATCGATCTTTAAGTAGTTAAGTAAAAGCTAAAGCGTTTTCCATCTTGACTTCGTCAAGACCGTTGTCCCGAGGATTCGACCCTTAACTATACTACGATAAGACTTCCACACGTCTTAGCACATGTGGGTGGAGTTCTTACCATAGTACTAGCAAGGCTAAACTTAGAGACTCATCATCTCTAGGATTTTTAGTGGCGTTGCACAAACTCCATCAAAAATTGGCGCCGTTGCCGGGGACAACGGAACTTTTTAGTTTTTACTTACCAACTTCTTGGTTGATTAGGATTTTACACTTTTTCTTAATAACCAATCCTATATTTCTTGATCTTTTTCATTTCCTTCCATTTTCCTAACCTGCGACTCTTCGTTTTCCAAACGGTCTTGAAACCGTTTGGGACCAAACGGTCCTCAAACCGTTTGGAACCAAACGGTCTTGAAACCATTTGGGACCAAACGGTCTTGAAACCGTTTGGGACCAAACGGTCCTCAAACCGTTTGAAACCAAACGGTCTTGAAACCGTTTGGGACCAAACGGTCCTGAAACCGTTTGAGACCAAACGGTCTTGAAACCGTTTGGGACCAAACGGTCCTGAAACCGTTTGAGACCAAACGGTCTTGAAACCGTTTGGGACCAAACGGTCCTCAAACCGTTTGGAATCAAACGGTCCTCAAACCGTTTGGAATCAAACGGTCCTGAAACCGTTTGGTCTTCGTTTCTTTCCGTTTTCACAAAAAAAAATCTAAATTGTTTCAATCTTCTTTTCTAACTAAGAAACTTGTATTTTTTTTAGAAATGGCATCAAACAAGACTTTCGGATCTGCCCCTGCTCTGACAAGGGAGCAGATGATGGAGGAGCGAGAAAAGCTCGTGCAAATCAGGGACACCTACAACACCACTGGAGTTGTCCCTCCAAAAATCAAGATCATCGAAGTCCTATGCGAAATAACCCGCCTTACCCAATGCCTGGGTGAGGCTCCTGAAGAAGAGATTGAGCATATCTCTTCGGACGACGATGAAGGTTCGGATTACATGCCGAACCCCGATGAAGACTCCTCTGCCCAGGAGACAGAAGGGAAACGCAAGGCTGCAAAGGCTGCATCTGGGCAGCCTCCAAAAAGGGCAAGAAAACAGGTCCACCCTTCATCCGCCATGGACCAACCCTTCGCCAAACCATCCACATACGCTGCTACCACCATCACCCCTGCAGCTACCATCCCTACCACCTTCATTCCCATTACTGCTCCAATTCCACCACCACAAAACCTATACATCCAACCTTCCATCTCCATTGACAAAACCCTCAAACCGACTAAGTATGTTTGCTCCAGCATACTAGTCAAAATGGGAATTCAAGACCGCATCTTCAGCGTACTACAGAAAGCCAACCTCGCCAGGTTGTGCTCATTACCTGAAGTGTCATACTTTGAACCTACGGCGGAATTCTTCTCCTTTCTGAGAAAGGAGCCCGTTGACATCGCGGATAGGTCACGGGATGGGGGTGACAGAAGAATTGTCACCCAGATCTTTGGTAGCGATGTCGTCTTGACAGAAAATATGCTGAATTCTATATTCATCGACGACACGGAGCAGCTACAAAAGGCCAAGCTAGTGGGAACCGATCACCCAGAATTCAACCGCCATACATTCTGGAAAAGCTTAACCAGACTTCCCACCTACGACGCAAAAACCTGTAAAGCGTCCAACATACATTCCGGATTTGTGTGCACTTTGCACAAAATCCTATCTGGCGCGCTATTTCCAAGATCGGAAGGAGGAAACGTCACAATGTCTGACCTCTTTGTCCTCTGGTCTATCCTCAACGACAGGCCAGTAAACATTGGACGCTTGATGGTCCAGAAATTTTTTGCTGCCCTAATGGGGAAAGAGATCTGCTTGGGGGGCCATGTCACTTCCATAATAAAATTCTTTAAGATGGACAGGCTACTACCCCAATGCACGCAAATCAAGGGCGACATCCTTACAAACGAGCAATCTCTGAAAAACTCGTTCATAATCAAAGAAAAGGATGGGAAAATACACTACGTATTCTGCCCGATGGTTAAATCTTCAAGAACCCTCCTTCCGCTACCAGAGCTAGCACACTATGACACGACACAGCTCCTGTTTTCTGACGACGAGCTTACTAAGTTGCTAGCTTCGGTCAAACCCGCCGAGAAAGAAAAAACTGCGGGTCCAACCGAGATGAGTATTACAGCCCCGACAGCACGACTTACAAAAATCCCTGCCAAACGGCCCTCTAGAAGGTTGTTACAGGCCAAGCAGCTGTCGGAGACGCCAACATCCCGCCCCAACCCGGAGGATGAGCATTTCAACGATGAAATTCTCACAACATCCTCCCTTGACTCTTTCATCCAGAGTCTAAACGAGTAGCTCTCCACTGCTCCCACCACCGCCCTCCTCTCCACCTCCACGCCAGCATTCACATCCACCTTTCCACCCTCCCTAACATCGGGCTTCCCCTTCTCCACCTCCATGCCTGATTTCACCACCTTCGCCTCCGCATCCACATCAGCATTCACATCCACCTTTTCACCCACCCCAACATCGGGCTTACCTTTCTTCACCTCCATGCCCGACTTCACCACCTCTCCATTACCATCCACAATCCCCACCCCTTCATCATCAACTCCACCACTCTTCACATCCGCCACCACCCCGACACCGCTGGTGACCTCATCAACAGTCACTACGCAGTTCGGGCCTTCATCAGTGTCTCTTCCGCAAGACACTACCACCATCCCACATAGGCCCCAGCCACATCACCCTTCCGCCTCTGGGGCCCCCTTTACTAACATCGGTGAGGAATTCGGCCGTCAATTTGACGTTGTCCGACACCTCCTCACCGATCCTTCTAACTTATTACATTCCATTTTTTCTTGTGTACAGGATTTAACTAAACAGGTAACCCGGATTGACAATCAACATCAAGCTCTTCCTGTTGTCCTACAAGGTATTCAGCAACGACAGGATGAAGTGGCTAGGCAAGTTGAACATATCAACAGCCACACCAACAACCTGCCGGACCTAATCCTTGGGGCAACGCGTCAGCAAGAAGCTACGACGAGAAAAGTCGATGAGATCTCGACCCAGACTCACCCTCTGCAAGAGAATCTCTGCAAGCTTGAGCAAAACCAAGACAAGCTAAGCTCGCGCCTGGCTACCATCAACGAAACAATTACGCAGCTCCACCATCATCAAGAGGAGGCTACCATCAATGAAATACAACACTACGTGCCCAAGTCACAGATCTGACTGCACGCCTCCTCTCCGCCGAGGACAGATATACAGATCTCAAAGAAGCCCACGACGCATTGCTCGAAAAACACGAGCATCTGCAAGTGGCTTTCGATGAGCTACAAGCCACTCACCGGCGGTGTAAAAAGCCGTCTAACAAGAAGAAAACAGACGAAGCTGCGGCTGACAACGACAATGATGATGAAGAAGAAGAAGACTCCGATTCATCTGCTGACTCCAATAAAGACACACCTCCAGGAGACAAGCACGATGATGGCGAAGATCCAGGGAATGCTGCAGGACCCTCCCATAAAGGGTCCGATAAAGGTCACCAGGAAAGTGACTATCACCCCAAGTCCCCACAGCACGATAACGTCAACATTTCTTATGGGGACCAATTCTTTGATTACTCCGCTATGGGGTCAATGGGAGAAGCCGCCAAAGATGCAGCATTCGCTGAGCTCCAACAGTGCATAAAAGGAGCCAGCGCTACCTCGCCGAAAACTCCTCTTCCCTACTCAACACCTTCTCCCCCTCACCTGGACGAAGCGGACCGAGTGAGTCTAGATACAGACGAAGATCTTGACTCCGCCTCCGACCAGGATGACAATATCAAAGGCCATGAAGAAGCCTTCGAACAACACGCCTCCCCTCCACCACAAAACATCCCCCCGCCCCCTCCTCTTCCACAAAAAATGCATGATCTTGACAGGACAGCCATCTCTACTTTAGATTCTCAGGACATCTTCATCCTGAACACTATAGTAGACGATGCAAAAGCGGGGGACGATACAATTTACATTAATACAAAAACCAGGCGTACGTTGACACGCGAAGATTTTCGTTGCATCCTCCGACCCCGGTCTACGATGCCACTGTCAATTTTTCGTGTCCTCCTCGCCAACTGTATAGAAATATATAAAAGTAAAAAATGGATACAACCAGCCTTCAACGCCTCACCTGCACTGTCTCTTGGCCTTTTACACAAGAGCTTGCAGGTGAGGTCGATTGAGCGGCTGCGTGTCGGATTAGCACGTCGGGCACGCTATATCACGCTGCCTTTCCAAGTCTCGGGCCACTGGCTTTTTATGATAGTGGACACCGCGGCAAGGGACGCCAAAGTCTACAACATCAATAACGCCGAGCTACCATCCGGCATAATTAACTTTATCGGAGACGCAGCAGGTGAAGCTCGGTGTATACCCTTCCGGCTGCTTAAAGTAATCTGGGCTGTACGCCCTTCTCTTCGCCAAGACTGGAGCCAACCATGGTTTAGAATCATTAACCCTCCAGTTCAAGCCACCACGGGATCCGGGGACAGCGCCTTCTACACCATCAGACATATCCAAGCGCTTAACCAGGAAATCCCATTCACAGACTTGGCAGCTGAAGACTTCCATTCGCTAAGAGGACGCTACGCCATGGAACTCATCTGTGACAGAAGATTTTTCAACGATCCGACTATGTCACCAGATGATGTTCCACGGTATCTTTACTCAGCTGTGCAACGTCGACAGCGGCGACCCTTCCGCCAAGTTCTGGAAGAGTCAGAACAAAACAAGTCGCCCAAAGAAGACACCAGCAAGAAAGACCCCGCGTACACAACTACACCAACTTTTCCTGACTTCGATCGCGATTCTTGCAAGGGTCTAAACGACCTTGAAATACGCATAATCATGGCAAAACTCTCCGCAGAAAAAGACGGCATCGTATTCATGTCTCAAGACATTATCGTGATGGCCGATTCTTTGCGAGAGACTTTACAAGATAAGGGGCAACTTTCTTGTAGCCTCATGGCCGCTTACCAATCTCAGATTGGCCAACACAATCCCGATACATATATGGCGTCCCCGTACATGAAAGACGATCTGCTCAAACTGAAAAACTTCGGCACAATAGAAGCATTGATTGCACATCTTCAACATACAACGCCGAAGTTCATCATGCTACCGATCCTACATCAAGAGCACTGGCTTCTTCTGGCAACCAATCTCCACACCGGAACAACTACAATATACAACAGTTCCGACAGCCAGTTCAATGCCCGACAACGACAATACGTCGTAACACCCAAGACGCCGACAGAAGAAATGGCAAAGGAGTGTGCTATGAAATTAATCGAACTTCTGAGTCAGCACACTAGGGCATACAGCACTGAGCACTTCAGCCGCCCCGCCTTCTGCCATAAATGCCCCCAGCAAATACGACAATCCAACGACTGCGGCTTCCACGTCCTCTACTGGATGTACACTATAATCGTTCTCCAAAGACCAGTGGAGGAAATGACGGACGTGGATTACCACGCCTTACGTGGGCAATTCGTATCTACACTACTGCGTTCTCCAGGGGCAACCGACAATCTACCTTAACCTGCAGCCCTTGTTCTAATGTTTTCTCAACCTATCACTTTGCCACTCTGGGGACAGAGTGTGTGATAAGTTAGGGGGGGATACATTAGACAAGGGCTAGGTATCAACTTCTATACTCCCTTCTTTTTCTCTAAACACTTTCCATACATTTCTTCTTTTTTTTACAATTTTTTTTATTCTTTCAAGATTCTTTTTACAAATTCTTTTTAATCACCTCAACTAACCCTAGAATCATGTTAGTCTGTACAAGTATTTAGCACTTAGACATCAAATGGCGATTTATCAACCCCCATCCACTATGGATCCTATATTTTTTGCTCCAATTCTTTATCTGACTCTCCATAGGTCAAAATCAGGGCAGAAATAAGCCGAGATCTCAAGGATGAGAGGGAAATCAGGCAACTTCCAAGTCAAAAAGCTCTGCAAGTGGACCACAAACCAAATAAGTGCATGCTGAAAAACTTTAAGAACAACTTTCCTCTCTTCAAAATAAAAGAGGCTTGGCCGCCCAAAATAAATCCTCATCCCAAAACCCAAGCCTGTGAGTTTTTGAATAAAAGCCAGAGAGATGAATAAAATCATGAGAGTTGTGCCACGAATAAGGACCTATATGAAGAACTGATAAAGGGCTCACCCGGCCTGCACATTCCGCTGCCCTCACAAAGGCAGATGCGTCACGTCCGGTAGTGAAACCCTAAAAGTTCCAAGTATATGAAAAGGCTAATAAAGGACTTGCCCGGCCGGTACATTCAGCTGCCCTCATAAAGGCAGATGTGTCGTGTCCGGTAGTGAGATCCTAAAAAGCATAGACAGCCCCTCCCCCACTCGAAGGGGAGTTACACTCCAAAGCCTTTAGCCAACCCTCATACCCTCTCTAGCTTCCAATAGGTTTCCAGAGAGGTATAAAGTTGATTAGAGTCAACAGCATGCACAAAATAAACGTGGTCCCAAGGCAAACTTTGAGATACGGAAAAAAACCTGAGATCCAAGCAACTCTCGAAATCCAAAAGGATCAAGGCATGCAATAAGCCTCGATATGACCCCTGGGGAACTCAGGTCAAGAATTGAAGCAAGAGTATGGAAATCCTAATTAAGATCGCCTCGCCATTTCATGTCTCAGCTCTATCTAACTTGAGGACAAGCTAGACCCTAAGTTAGGGGGGGTGATAACCTCCTATTTTAGTAGTTTATCTTAGTCTTTTTCTTTAGTTTTCCGTACTCTTTTTACATTTATATTGTACTTAAACCTAATTTTATCCCTTTTTTGTAAATACATCATCAAACTAACTTTTCCTTTTTATAATTGCAGAAAAAGCACAAAAAAATAACAAAAGAATAAACCAGCCCAAGGGTCGAGTGGATCCAAACGGTCCCAAGACCGCATGGAGTTCAAACGGTCCCGAGACCGCATGAAGCCAAACGGTCCCAAGACCGCATGGAGTTCAAACGGTCCCGAGACCGCATGAAGCCAAACGGTCCCAAGACCGCATGGAGTTCAAACGGTCCCGAGACCGCATGAAGCCAAACGGTCCCGAGACCGCATGAAGCCAAACGGTCCCGAGACCGCATGAAGCCAAACGGTCTCAAGACCGCATGGAGTTCAAACGGTCCCGAGACCGCATGAAGCCAAACGGTCCCAAGACCGCATGGAGTTCAAACGGTCCCGAGACCGCATGAAGCCAAACGGTCCCAAGACCGCATGGAGTTCAAACGGTCCCGAGACCGCATGAAGCCAAACGGTCCCAAGACCGCATGAAGCCAAACGGTCCCAAGACCGCATGGAGCTCAAACGGTCTCAAGACCGCTTGACGCCAAACGGTCCCAAGACCATTTGACGCCAAACGATCTCAAGACCGTTTGACGCCAAACGATCTCAAGACCGTTTGACACCAAACGGTCCCAAGACCGTTTGACGCCAAACGATCTCAAAACCGTTTGACGCCAAACGGTCCCAAGACCGTTTGAGCCCAAACGGTCTCCAAACCGTTTGGATCTCACTCAAAGCCTATAAATAAGACCCCAGGGCCGTCCATGAAGGGGAGTCCAGACGTCCAGAGGCTGTCTCTCCACTACCAGAACAACTCCATCCATCACTCGAGGCTGCCAGTCTGAGACTCACGTCCATTGCAAGCTACCTTCTCTCTCATCAACAAGGAAGGTGAGAGGAGAAGATCCGTCACCAAGCAAGCTACAAGGGGTGGAGATCGTTGCTCTCTCCACCAAGGGTTCAACCTTCTCTCCTCAGTGGAGATGATGTTCTTTCTATCTCTTCTTGCCTCCTTCTTTGTTGCTCCCTCTATGAGGAGCGAGTAGTTCCATCCACTGGGGCGCGGGGACTAGCCCCGCTGCCCATGTTTTGTATTTTGTACTGTAAAAAAAAGATGTTATCATTTCGTTTTAATACTAAATCGTTTCACACATGCTTGAATGATGGCCACGTTCTTGTATGCATTTATTGTCTTTCGTTGTGGTTTGTCTACGACCGCTATCGAGGCTTGAATACCGATTTGGTGTTGGTTTCTGGTGTGTGTATCCACCACGCATCCGTTTCGGTGTCTAGAAGTGTATCTCAAAGAGTGGAGTAAACTCACTATCATTTGGCACACTCCCATCTGTATGGAAGAGACCTTTGGTAAGTCGAGGAACACACTTTGTGAGGGGAATGATGTAAAGCATGTGACCATTTGTTCGGGAATGGCTGGCGTTGCATCATTCCCGCACTTCTCGTAGCTAGGTTATCCGAATAGGAGACTAGGCCTACAAGGACGCTATTCGATTTGATAATTATCGCTCGCTTGTTAGTTTTAGATGCACGTTTCTTGAGGTTGAGTAAGATTCTCTCTTCGGAGACTACATCCTTCAGTGACGCGTAGTGATGTACCGCATGAGAGTTACTTAACCCTTGAAGGATGAGATGCATTGCCCTTTTCTTATATGGGCATTGGTCTTGTGGAACATCGAAGGGTGCAATGCATCGCTCTTGTCTTATGTGGGCATCGGTCTTGTGGAACACCCTTGGATGCAACGCATCGCTCTTGTCTTATAAGGCATCGGTCTTGTGGAAACATCCATGCGTCTAGCTTATAAGTCTTGCTTAGTACATATACAATGCATGTGTAGCGGTGGTAAATACCTGCTTAACCCCAGTGATTCATCATCAATTGTTAACTCTTAAGATTTACTTGCTTTATTTACTTTCTTGCCTTACTTTCTTTGTACTTAGTCTAAAACAACCAAATCAAACTTTCGGTCTAAATATCGATCTTTAAGTAGTTAAGTAAAAGCTAAAGCGTTTTCCATCTTGACTTCGTCAAGACCGTTGTCCCGAGGATTCGACCCTTAACTATACTACGATAAGACTTCCACACGTCTTAGCACATGTGGGTGGAGTTCTTACCATAGTACTAGCAAGGCTAAACTTAGAGACTCATCATCTCTAGGATTTTTAGTGGCGTTGCACAAACTCCATCAAGGAAGGACGGGATATAATTCGTGAGTTTTGCTTAGCGACCTCTTTTTGCCAATAAAAATGAAACTATTGAAAACATATAGAAACATTAATACCAAAGCCCATAAAAAACACATTCACCAATAAAATATGTGGATTTCTCTAATCGACCTAAAAGAGGATACAAAGTAAGTATTTTCCCATGGCATCATATGACTGTGTTGTCTATTTACAAAAGATGTAATGGTTTCCCTATAGTTGCACCATCACCAATAAGTCTTATCCTTGAGGTCGTCCATGGTAACTGTCTACAAATTAATGGATGGGGTATATGATTGAGTGCTTACATTGTTTCTCACTCTACAAATAAATCAACATCATGCATGTTAGTATTAAAAAAAAGGGAAAAAAGTCTTTCCAACCCAGATCACAGTTGTTGAAATACAATAGAAGGTCGTTCACATGTGCCTAGGGATCATTGTAAGCAATTAATGGGGAAAAAATTCACTTCATTAGACTAAAATCACCATGATTAACCACCTCATGTGTCATTGATTGACCATGAAATGCCCCAGTTTCAAGGTGTAGACATGTTTACTATGAACAGGTCATTGTATGTTCAACCAGAATGGTAGGCATGACACCAGTAAATATAAGATAT